>CM065664.1:8906999-9429129 GCA_033220385.1 Triplophysa yarkandensis | reverse complement strand
AGGGAGGGAGGGAGAGGGAGGGAGAGAGGGAGGGAGGGAGGGAGAGAGGGAGGGAGAGAGAGAGAGAGAGAGAGAGAGAGAGAGAGAGAGAGAGGGAGGGAGAGTGAGAGGGAGAGTGAGAGAGAGAGAGAGAGAGAGAGAGGGAGGGTGAGAGAGACAGAGGGAGAGGGAGGGAGAGGGTGAGAGAGAGGGAGGGTGAGGGAGAGAGAGAGAGAGAGAGAGGGAGGGAGAGACGGTGTGGGAGACAGAGGTAGAGGGTGAGGGAGACAGAGGGAGAGGGTGTGGGAGACAGAGGGAGAGGGTGACAGAGGGAGAGGGTGAGGGAGAGAGATACAGAGAGATGATGGGCGCAACTAAACCCTCTACATTCTCCGTGTGTGTGTTCATGTTGCAGTCACGGACGTCTTTGCCATTTTAGAGATTAGGAAACGTAATCTTCAAGCAGTGCACATTTAAACACATTTTGCATGCATAGAGTCACACATGCGATTATGAATGCATCAGATCCATGAACATTTCAAGGTCGAGATGCAGTGTTTCAAAGCACTGTGCTCCCTTATGCTACCTGTTTAGAGGAACACAAATGTTCATTTCAGCACTAGTTTGAAGGTATGATGGAAAAGGTGCACTAGACTAATCAGTTCTCCTAAGGGTGGACTGGATTAAAATGACTGCACATCTGTCTACTTTCAAATGAGGGCTGTCTGGATAATTTGCTCTTTTTTAGGATGAAAAAAAGTAATAGTAGTGGATCTCATGTTAGCACTTACTATAATGAACATGCTTTAGTTCAGACAACTGTAAAGATTGTCATTATTCACTCTTATTGTCATTTCAAACCTCAAAGACTCTTATGCATAACATCAATAGGTTTATAAGCAAATAACTTATTTTGTATGAACCTACAACCGCAAATTCAAGGATACTTATGTTATTTGATTTCCATCACTTTTCTAAATATCTTAGTTTTGCAGAAGGAAGTCATAGAAATTTGAAATGACAAGGTGGTGAGTTTAAGGTTTTGTGTAGATTGTGACTCAGGCATATAATAAGATCTCATTACAGATAAATACAAAATACATAGTGCAGTCACATATGTATGCCAAATGAGAGCTGTTCATGTTGTTAAAGCAGTTTTAAGACCTCAGCAGGACAGCAAATAAAACGGTTTCTCTGTATCCCAAGTAATCAGTGTAAATCTGTGGGTCTCATGCCCTCTTCAGGCTGAAAGATTAGTTTGGTATTTTGCAGCTCTAACATAAAACAGACTGCAGTGGTTTCCATTTTTAACAAACAGCAGTATATGAACATTTCTGCTCTCACACTCCACACACTCTAAGCAACTTGATAGTCTTTTTATTTGCAATGTTTCAACTCTCCAAGTTTCCAGTTTGATGCGAAAGCATTAATTCCTTAAATAATAAAGAGCAAAAAATATTTACACAATTTGTTTCAATAAAACTAATCAACGGATCATTGTAAGCACCTCTTACCATGTGGAAGAAAACAAATCTTAAATACAGGGAAACAGCCATTTCTGTTGGGAAAAAAATAAATGGCATTACATCAGATTTTTTTTACTTTTAATTTCTGAAAATAAAACAAAAACAAAACATTTTCATATATGTACAGAACGGTCCTGAACTGTGTTTCCACTTTGCAAGTAGAAAAGGCTTTAGGATCATTACTGTCATTTCATCAAGTTGATTTTCTATATGCTTCAAGTTTTAATGATTTCTCTTAAAAATCCACTGCAGGCTTGCTCAAGCAGGGCTTCGATGAAGACCCTGATCCGTTCTTCAAGAGAGGTAAGATGCAAAAGTGTGGGGTAGGAGGCAGGGCATGGATGGCTTGTTTAAGAAGCTTGTTGGACCTCCCTCCTCTTCCAGCAGCACTAAAAAGGTCTAAAATATTAAAGTCCATCCACCATCATCCTGAAGTTCAACAGGTCCACCCCTTACTAAAGTATACAGGAAGCAAAAAAAGGGGGGGGTAGAACCGCCACTCAAATTTCAATCGTCACTTTGAGAATTCAGCCAACACAACTTTCCTTTATCGATTTTAAAACATGAATTCCTCTCGAGCGCACGCACGAAAGACAATCCCTATCATAAGAGCTCCATGTTTGATCTGACATAAACCTAAAAGACATGATCAGCATCACACCCTCCTCTACACGATACGCGATCTGTTTTGTCATATACCACGTTGCATATAAATCTATATTAACATGTAAGAGCAGCGTTGGTTTGTAATGTTTAAGAATCTCAAAATATAAATGACGATGAATCGTTAACACGTTTAAGCAGTCCTGCAAATCTTTTTACATTTTATTTTGTTTTTGGTGGACCATAGCCACAAGAGATAAAGAGCAAAAGATATGACCGAGAATGATTGTAGTTTATATCAGAGCCACCCTGAACAGATAAGACTTCATGAGGATCAAGATCGGTCTGTTTGTCAGATATCCTCCTCTCAGTCTCCAGCACTGAATTCAGTCCAGTGCTATTGGGGCACTATGTTTCAGAATTAGCTATTGTCAGACTCATCCTCAGCCTCTCGTAACCACGTGAAGAAGGCAGTGACGGACTTCAGGGCCACACCCTTCCCAAGCTGCTCTGCCGGGTCTTTGCTGGACTCCCATTTGTAGAAGGCCTCCTCCTTGATCACATCCTCGTCATAAAGAGCGTCGAAGAACATGCGGAGTAAATCTAGGAAAAAGAAATAAAGCTATTTAACCATATTTAAGAAAACAAAATTCCCTAAAGCATAAATGGAGTTGGAGGAACTCACTGGCTGGCTGCTCCATCTGCACCATCAGAGCCTGGAGAGCGTAGAGCGCCTGAAGCTCCTTTAGTTCATCACAAAGGTACTTTTGTAACAGTTTGGCCCTTTGTTTAATCTGCTCCAAATCCACCTTGTAAGGGTTCTCACCTGCACAAGTTCATGAATAAATAATGTAATTAAAACCAGGCACAGGTTAAACTAAGGAAAGTGGATCACAAATGGAGGATTTACTTACATATAATGGCAGACTGGCACACAGACGTCATCAGCGCCCGCACAAACTGATTGGAGCTTATCTGCTGCTCATCTAAGTTGGCCTTTAAAGGACAAAAACTGAAGTCAGGACATTACCAAGCCTTAAAAATATTGATCATTCCAACAGCCTAATGTTTGATTGAAGGCCTTGAATCTTAGCCAAAGCACACACGCTCACCTCTACCCAGTCATAGATCCTCTGGTTGTTGGCTTTATCCTGCAACAACCTGTCCAAATGTTTACCCAGGTCTTCAGCTGTCAGCTCTTTCTTACTGGACTTCTCAGACTCCTCACCAAGCGTGAACTCCATCTTCTGAAAATACAACAGCTTCATGAGCTCCACACTCATAAAAACAAGTTTATAGGAGAGAATGAGAAAAGCTATGCTGCTTCTTGAATCATCCTCTAAAAAATGAGATTCACTTATTTACAAACCCATTTCTTACTTGTACTTTGCACTTTTACTTTACTGCACATGACTCATTTTAATAAATAGCCTGGGGAAACTGAGATTGTACTTCCTGTATTAGAATGCAATGTACATAAGCCAGGGATACAAGTTACCACCAGAGCCCCCTTTGCAAAATGTTAATTTCATAATTGATAATTAAATGTATGTCCTTTTTATACAATCACAAACAAAGAAAGACAGTACAAAATGAGACGTCTTTAGTACCTTCTCTGTAACAAACTTATTAACATCCTCATCCTCAGGCAGAAAGTCTTTCCAGCTAAGCCCCGCCTCTAACCACATAACTCCAGCTTTTTTGTGACTCTGCAGATAACACAAAGCAAAAAATAGTTTAGGTTTGAACACACAATTTTTGAATAAAAGGTAAATATTCAACCATTTAAAACTCACAAGTCCTTTGCAGAGCAGGTTAAGCAGTTCAACGAGCAGTACCGCTGCTTTTCCCATAGGTAGAAGAGGTTTGGACACTTCCCTGTAAAACAGGATGTTCAAAACTTTCAGATTCTTTACATACATTTGTGTCTTCACTTTTATATGACAAACTAAAGTAATAAAAACACTTAGAGCAGTTACTAACCTAAAGAGCTGGCCTAAGGGGATGCCTCCTTCTTGCAACATGGGTGTGATGATCTCAGCCAGGTATAGCCAAATATGAGGAATGTCAATAGCCATATCATCTGCTATTTCCAGAATCTCCTGAAGTCTAGAGTAAAAAAACATTAAGACCACAGCACCTTAACACAATGGAGATGCAAGCAAAAGATCATCAAACATGATAAAAAAAATTTACTTGACTACATAGGGACCCTGAAATGTAAATGTTGCGACACTATTCAATGGACCACTGTCATTTACTGATAATAATCTCCTACAAAAAACACCACATTAAAAGAATTACCATTTGGACAAAAATTTCAGAGCCATAAAAATTATCGAATGTTTGAACCAGAGGCAAAGAAATCAGAAAAAAATAAAAATTTTAAAAGGTACAGTGTGTAGACTTTTGCAGCATCTAGTGACAAGATTACAAATTGCAACCTCTGCTTACCAGCCCCTTTTTGAAACAAAACATTGGCTGAATCAGGACAAAGTGATCACATAAGAAACAAGTTCTGCTGAGCAGTTTTTCCAGCTACTTAAAAAAAAAATACTGGCAAAATCCATGTAAGAGGACCAATGGTAGATAGAAATAGCTCATTATGAGGAAACAAAATGGTTATTTTTTCAAGGTCTTTATACACCTCTGACCACATACTACACTACAACAAGTAATACATACATTGCAATTCTGTCAATAGATTTCTCTATTGTTCGCCTTGAACCTTTAAGTTTACATGAATCTTTGGTGAATTTTATTATCAATAAGAAAAAGTTGTTTCACAGTTCTCATTGGCCCAGAGAAGCAAAACACAGAGGTCATGGATACGCTGATACAATATTAATATAATCATAATTTTGTGGCATATTAAATCTGTTCCATGAACTCACCCCTTATAGTACTGTTCAGCAGAAAGTATTCCAGCACTAACAAGCTTCTGAAACAGCAGACCGATGTGCTCTCTTGCGATGGTGCTGCGCTCCAATGTGGATTCCACACCATTCCGTACAAACACAAAGAGCAGGGAGGAACTGTTCAGCTCCTGCATGCACTGCACTGCCTCCTACAGACCAATACAAAGAGTCAATCAAAGTGATGATGATTTTCAACAGTCATTTAGAACATGAGAGCATTCTGCAGTGTGCATCAGGGGCCCAGAAACAAGCTCAAAGTGTCAGTTGAGCTGATCATACTTTTTGAATGCACGTACCTTTAAGTCATTGATGTGGAGATACTCCTCAATAATTGCCTTGGATTTCTTTTCCATCTCATCCTCACTCAGGGCTGGTTTAGCTTGAGCAGGAGGGGGAGTAGGAGCCGACACAGGTTTCACTGAAAATCCCAATTACATAATTTTTATGTTACAGACCCACACACCAAAGAACGTTTTAACCTGTTGATCTTCACCTGTGTCTTTGCTTCTATCGCGTTCGCGACTGCCCCTGTCGCGGTTGTCAGTCATGCTGGCAACACGCCGTACGGAGTCCACAGGTGCGCGGCCTTCACCTCTCCGCTCTTCGCTTTCACGGCTGAAGCTGCGTTTGGTGATGGCAGGGCGTGGTCTTTCCAGGCCTCTGTCCCGGTCTTCACGCCTACCATCAAAGCGCTCGAAGCGATCCCTGTCTCGTTCACTTCGATCTCTATCGCCACGATCCCTGCTTGAGCTACTTCTGCAAAAAATCAGTTGGAAGACAAACAAAGACAATGAGATATTTGCCTGACATGATCACCATGCATTACTGACATTAGTGCTCTTTTGTAGAAAACAGTACAAGAAAGGTAAGCGCAAAACATTACCTTTGAGGCACTCTACGATCTGAGTCCACAGAGGATGACGGTGGTCCAGACTGCTGCAGAGCAGAGAAGCGGTTGAGTGTGCTGGTGGCAGGTCTCCCCGCATCTACATCATATAAATAGGCCAGCATTAGAATATGAGATGCCCATTTAAGAAATACATCCAGACTTATCCTTCTTGCAAGATAAATAAAACTCTGTGTTTGTTCACCTTGTTCCCCAGGAGCCTTTGCTCCAGAACCTCCACTGCTACCTTTGCCCCAGCTACCCCAAGACCCCTTTCCTCCTGGGGCAAGTAGCTGATTGTTAAAATCACCAGGCTGCCAAAAACCAAAAGTGTTTACAATCCATCAATCAAAAAAAAACTCTTAATACACAATTTGTCCCATCAAAATATTCACCTTTGTTATTTTACTGAGACGACTAGTATCAATTGGTCTGTTCTTGGTGGTAATAGGCACTATGTTCCAGCCTTCATCCTGTGTCTGGCTTCCACGTCCACCTGAAGGATGGGACCCACCGCGTCCACCTCTGCCCTGACTGGAGTCTTTCTTGGACAGCAGTTGTTGCTGTACTTTGACCTGCTCTCTGTGTTCCTCCATTTCCGCCTCTTTATGAATCTGATCAATAGTCTTGGGACCCTGATCTACCCTCCTGGGCACCCAGTTGTTCTGTGTGGGACAAGACCATATGAACGAAGAGCTCAAGATACAGTGCATGGACGTTATCAAGTAGTGTGTTTGCAAAGTTTTTATTAATGTGTAGCTACCCGTCGCAGGTCTATAACGTCCTGAAGCATGAAGCGGATCCTGGAAGAAGTTTTCTTCTCTTTAATGATCTTCTCCATCTGGTGAAAGTATTGATCCATCCGAGGCTGCAAACAAACAAAGACTTTGAATCTCTTGGTGGACGGTTCCTGAAAACAGCTTGCAGTAGACATTGACCAAACACTCTTACGCATTGAATCAGAAACTTTGAAGCATTAAAAGCTTTGATCACCATGAGGTTTTGTTATACCAGAAAACAGGGTACTAAATGGATTTGCTTTACCTTGGCCTTCTCAAAGTCTAAATCTTTGCCAATGGTGGAAAGCAGTCTGCACAGGCACTCTAGGCTCTCCTCGTCATGGTTCTTAAGGAGCTTCACAATGCAGTCATGCATGATTGGCTCTGTCAGCATCTTCAGCTTAAACAGTTCACCAATGAACTTGATGTTGCCGAGTGACCTTCTGCGTGCCTTGTCCTTAGAGTCCTCCAGCTCATCCTTCAAACGCTGACGCTCCTCATCCTGCAAAACAAGTTTTATTCTAAACGTTTTTTTACATGTTGAGTTTAATTGTTATATGTACAAGTCCATCGAAGCTACCTCCTCGGCAGCATCCAGCTCTTTTTGTTTCTGCTCAAATATCTCGTCATCATCTTTGTCTTTTTCGAACTCCTTTTGACAACGATTGAGCAGCAGTTTACGGAAATTCACAGTGACTCCCGGTTTATCTGAAGTGGGGACTTTAAGCTGGAAGACAGATTAACAGATTAGAAATTTAAATGTTTGATCAGAGTTGAATTTTTAATAGTAGTGCATTAAATTATTTTCCATCAGTTAAGGCAAAGTCTGGGCGACCATGTATGCTACGCCTCTGGACAGTTATTTACCACAACAAAGCCCATATTAATATCTCCTTGAATGGTGTGGGGGAAATATTTCTTCATTCTTCAATCTCAAAAATATCGATTAAATAGCATATTGCCAAATAAGGATATCAATGACACCATAATTTTAAGCTTAAATTGAGCCAGCCCAAGAGAATTGTCAGTCTTGATAGATTAAAGAACAGTCTTTTGGTTGTACTTTCAAGTCTAGAGAATAATATGTGTTGGGTTCATCCTTCCATTTCAATGGCAGTGTTATATCTTGTTAATGTAATATCGTTGATGTAGTTCACTGGCCTGGATAAACAGCACAAACTATAAAAACCAAACTCACAGATGTTACTCACCCCCATAAGGCAGCGGCACATGTTGGCATAGGCTACAGAAAAGTTGGGTTCGGAGATGGCTTTCTCAAAAATGAGATCGATTACACCCTTGAGCCTCTCTTCTGTGTCTATAGTGAGCTCCGTCACTTGCTTCATCAGCTGCTGGAACATCTGCGGTGTGAGTTTGTTAAGAACACTGCGCACACGACGGAAAAGCTCCTTTGTTTTTGCGGCCTCAGAATCGTCCTCCTCCTCTGTAGGGAGGCTTTTGACTTGTTTCTTAACCGAGGGTGTCCAAGCATTCTCAGCCTGGTTGAGTTCCACATTATCTTTTAGAGACAGGCTGGTGATGATCTTGGGGTTGCGGTTGACTTGATCTTTCCCTCGGCCAGGCTGAGGACGCCTTCCAGACTGAGAGGGGTGCATCTTTAAAAAGAATTAATAATCTTTAAATGTAGCGGCCGACTAATATTTAAGGAGTAAAAGTAAAACTCATCTGACCGGTCCTCTTCCTCCTCCTGATGACTGTCTGCCCAAGTTAGCATATGAGGGTGTAAAGTCAGGCCCACAGTTCATCAGACTCCTAGGATCCAAGGGCCGCAATGGGGTTTTATTTGCCTGTCATGCAAACAGCAAGAGAAAGTGTAAGTGTGAAGTGGAATATATTTGGCCCTATCAACCTTTTTAGAAAGATTGAAATGAAAGCTTCACCTTGTCCAACACAACATCACTGATGTGTGGCAAACCATCAGGCTTGTGCATGCTAGCGCTAATAAACTGGAAGCCGAGCAAGAACTCCCGATCATATCGCTTCTTTTCCTCTGGGTTGATAGGCTTCCACTGCTCTGTAAGAGTCAAGAGTTAAAAAATTAAGACATGGCGTTCCCAGACATGGTGTAGCGTGATTAGTTTCAAACTAAAATACAATTCAGAGCCCCTCAACTTAAAGGTACTTGCACTGACAGATCCAAAAACCCTTACCCTATTTATACAGAGCAACAAACAAAGGTTTCACTTCACAGATTAAGACTTAGGGTCTTAACTTCAAGTACCAATATATTTTTGTACAAATGGTATGACAACAATAGAAATTAACAAATAGCTTGAAATATCATGTCAACCACATAGTACTTTCTAACCTTCTTTATATTGATACTTTTGTTCCACAAGTTTCAGTGCCTCTGGTTCAATATTTTCTGAGTCAAGTTTGTCCTCCTTCTCCTCCCAGGTTTCATCTGTCTCTTCTGGTGGCGAAATCGGGATTGGAACCGGGGAGGGCGCTTTCTGAACAATTTCTGGCTCAGGGGCATGCTTCTCCTCCTCAGGCTAAAATAGATAAACATGTTTTAGAATAAGCAAAGAAATAAACGAGTGTGCAATGCCAAGTTTCAAGTGTGTACGCAGCTACAAACCTCTTTGAAGGCATCTAAGACATCTCCAACATCTTTCTTGTTAAGATCCTTTTTCTTTTTCTTCTTTGGCACTGCTGTTACTGCAGCTACAAAAAGAAAAATTAGACGTCAGGATTTGCTTTAGATATGACTGTAAACATTGACAAATTTTCAATGTTTTTACACACATTGCATAGTTGTCTCCTCAACAGGGCAGCTTGTTGCAGGGGTGGGGATCTCTTCTACTACTTCCTCAACATCTTCCTCCACCGTAGCTTTTGCAGCTGTAATGCAGCTTTGCTGGACCTTAGGAACCTCTGGTTCAGCAACTGGATGAGTTGAGCACTCGGGCTCTGCTTCAGGAACCACCGCAGAATCTTGAGGCAAACCGTTTAGCAAAGGCTGTTCCTTTAACTCAATAGATGACTCAAGAACCAGCGTTACTGCAGTAACAGGCATGGGGTCTTTAGAAGCTTCGTCACTGCCATTTGCTACAGCAGGAGCCTCCACAGTGCTGGAGATCGAAGCTGAGCTTGAGTCTGATGATAGCTCTGCATCAGCCACAAGTTCTGACTCTTTCTCCATGACTGCCTCGACCTCCTCTTCTACAACTACATTAGATGTCTGCTCCATTTGAAACTCTTCAGACTCCTCCTGAGCAGGCGCTTCTGGGATGACTGGAGCATCCACAGTGTCGCTAGTTTGAGGCTCTGGTTGTTCGGGATTGTTTGTTAGAGAAGTTGAAACAGGTGGAGGTGTATGGGATGCTGCCGCAATAGCAACAGTGTCCTCTGCTGACGGAATGGAAACTTTTTCCATGGGTGAAACAGGTCTGACCTCAGACACAGGTTCAGATTCATCTGATGAATATGCAGTGGGGGTCTGCTCTGGTGATTTTGATGGAGGTGGGGTGGGGACAGCTGCAGGAGGGCCTACAGGTGTACTTTGATCATCTGAGGATCAAGAAATACCAGATAGTTTTAACTACTAAAAGGTTCAACAATCACATTGAAGTTTTTAAATAAAGTTGTTCACCGTAAAAAGAAATTGAAAGGTGTTGAAAAAACACTTACCAGATCTGATCACAGAAGAAACAGGAGAAACACTTTCACCATTGGTTTGGACTGGACCACCAGACTCGTTAGCCTAAAATATAACCAAACATTACAAATTATTAAATCCTCATTGTTAGTGTCCTAAGGGGGTGGCTTACAGTTATCCAGGAAAAGACCTCAAACATACATTTTAGTCTGGGACTATGATTGAAGGGTTGGGTCAAACAAAAATTCGGTCATTTACTCGCCCTCTAGTCATTTCAAACCTGACTGACTTCAGAACATCAAAAATTATATTTAAAAGAATTTGGGTAATCAAACTGCAGTGACACCAATTCACTTCTGTGTTGAAAAACCAGTGCAAGTAAATGGCAGCCAATTACCAACATTCTTCACAGTATCATCTTTTGTGTTCTCAAGACAACAAATTCACAGAGGTTTGCAACAACGTGAAGTTAAGAGAAATATAGAGCTTTCGTTTGGGGGGAACTATCACTTCAAGCCTTGTCTGTGATAGATTATAAGTTAAAGCCTAAGCATTCAAAAAAACATACATCTACATACCTGTGGAGGAGTAGGTGTGGAGGTCGTCCGCCCACCAGACATAATCTCCTCTGTTATGTCACGTCCTCCCTGGTTGGGGTCACGTATTCTGATCTGTGATTCATTACAGAGCCATAAGTCTGACTGAGTAGTCGAAGGAGAAAAATAAATAAATAATAAAAGAGCAAACACTTCCCACATACCTGTTTGCGCTCTCTCTTGACAGGTCCTGTTGGCTGAGGAGGAGCTTGCTGTGGGGGTGGGGCAGGCTGCTGCTGGGCAGGGTTCATTATGACTGCCGTGTTGGCCACTGAAGTGGGGTACTGCTGTGGTGCAGGGTAATAAGCTCCCGCTGGGATAAAAAAACAAAACAAAGCCAACTAATTACTAGTGGCCTAAAGACTTTGAAACATGAAAGGTACTCTTCCCTAACCAAAAAACCCGTCCTGATCCTGAGGAAGAGATGATGTGAATAATAACCAAGAAGAAAGCTGACCACTTTTACTGTAAAAATGTGGTGTTTAAGTCAAAAGTTGCATGCTTCTTGCCCGGTTTCAACACGACCAGCTAGCCCGAGACGGGGACAGAGTTGTAACAAGCAGCCCTGTGGCTTCACACTCACCAGGGTAACGCTGGGAGGTGAGAGGAGCTCCATGCAGCGAGAGACGTCCGTTCTCTCTGCCCGCACCTCTCCCCCCACCCCCCCGCCTCTCCCTCCCTGCCAGAGAGGGATCTGAACTCAGCCAAAACGAGAAGGGAAAGACAGAAGCGGGAGAAAGAGAAAAAGGTAGAGTGTAAGTAAGAGAGAACACGAAGCAGCAGATATAAGACCCGGATTAGAGAACCAGTAATTTCTGTAGACAAAAAGAAAACTAGGCTTCTAGTGGTTAGTTGTGACATGATCTTAGATGACAGAGCAAATGATTTGAAATAATTTAAGATTTTATTATTTCTAAGAACTACTTTTTCCCACCCAAAAATATTAATTAGGCAAAGACATTATAAAAGCATAAATTTGTTTTTAAGGACCACAATAGATACATGTCACGAAAAGATGCAATACAAGTACTCAGGCATGTTAATCCTCATCTTGCAATTGATAAGTACAAGCTCAAGGGACAATAGACATACAAACAAATGCTTTTTAATGTTAAATGACAAAACTACATGTTATTCAGATCTGGAACATTAAGAAGAGGTATAAGTTATGTAAACAATCAAGGGAGGCCCAGGGCAGAGCCTCTTACCATATGTACCATATTCAGCTGGACTGCTTCCGGGGTAGAAACTTGCAGATCCACTGGGTACCTGGTACTGCTGGGCTTGGGGCATGTATGGAGCACGGTACTAAAATGGAATAATTTGGTCAGCCTAGACAATGATTATTTTAACGGATACACATGCACATCTATAAATGTAAAAGCAAATAAAGCTATATCTTACCTGTCCATGAATAAAGAAAGCATGGCCCTGAGGGTTGGCATATGGCAACTGTTGCTGGGGAATCATCATCACCTGTGAGGTAGGTTGGTAGACGTGAGTGGGAGCAACAGACCTGGGGGTGTTGTTGGGTTGGACCCGGGGAGCATTGCCTTGCATGTTAGGCCTGTTGTAGTATGTCTGCTAAAGGAGTCAGAAAAACATGATCTTAAATAAGTCTAAAGTTATTTCAATTACTGTCATAATTTAAAAAATATGGTTGAGATGCAAACAGCTTTCTAAACATCAAAAACAAGCATACTGTACAATTATTGGTTGTAATGATGAGAGCTGCCAAAAACTAGAATATCCTATTTGGCTTCACTTCACTATAAAAGCAGCATCCATATGTTGACTGCAATGCATGCTTATGACTCTTAACACTGATAATTAATTTGTGGAGAGGTGGGGGGAGATAAGACAAGTTACCTGCAGTGACCTGAATCCACCCTTCAGCCACACAAAAAGCCAGAAGAAAGAGCGGAGAGATGTGTGTGAAAGAGATAAAGATGACAGGCAGCAGTCAGTATGTTAGCCACCAGCAGTGAAAGCAAGCGTTACATTTGCACACTTAAATGAAGTCTGAGAACTGTAGCAAAAGACACCAAGTGACAGAACAAATTGTTTGAAGATGTAAACGGTGGTCAGATGAGAGGCAGTTAATATAATGCATGAAGCCTCAGACAATTAGGGTTGGGAAATGCCAATTATGAATTTTTTCTTCCAAAATACTAGAAATGAAAGATTTGAGTGATATGCACAGCATTTTCAAACATTGACGTTAGAGATGTCCAATTCCTACGATACATACCTGACTTTTTACTTTAAGGAAAAATTATTCTCATAAAATGAGTCTTTAAAAAGCAGGCCAGATGGCTAATTACCACAAGTTGATATGATGCACTAGGTCCTTTTAAGGTCACTTTGACTTCCTAATGAAAAGTTTGTGATACCTTTTCTAACAATACTAATACCTAATTTTATCTGGTAAAAAGCTCACATGGGAGTTATTCAGCAGAAGCTTTTCACACTAGGACTGCCAACTTCCATGTGATTGAAAGGAAATGCAAAAACACCACAAGTTAACATAGAACTTGTGGCATAAGGGGTTAAGACACTGTGATTCTGCATGGGACACAGGTTCTTATCCCACTCAAACAACTCTTTAACCTTTTTTATAATTTAACAGTTAGAAAACGTTTTTTTTAACTTAGGTTAAAGTTGGCGTAGAATACTATTTACACACAGTTCAACTGATTGAAGTCACTGAGATATATTATATTATCACTACTGTGATACTAAGAATGATACGAAATGACTGGTGATGATTGCAAAAGCAGCTAAAGTGTCTTTTGTAAATGACAACTGCTGTGCTTGCAGTAACATCCAAAAAGTTTACACGCACTCACTTAGGAGACATTATGATCATTATGAATCAATGGCTGTTCAACTATTGCGCATGTTGCTGTTGAGAAGCCACATAGACAGGCATCGGAGAATGGTATGATTTAGAAGGGGCAAAATATTTTACTACATTACAAGAAAACTACTAGGTTGATCTTTGTCATTCAATGTTTGTTGTGTATACACAATACCAACACACATTTCAGTTAAAACAGCTTGTAAAAGTGCATGTGTTACCCAATCACTGCTGTAAACCAGGAGTTAAAATCTGTATAATAATTTGTCATTTTGTAAAGTTATGTGAAATTACACAAGTAAAAGTTCAACCAATTATAAAATGTTTAATTTACTCACCCTCTCATTTTAAAACCACACCAGTACATTCTGCAAAACAATATAGAGATATTTTATATTGTTTTTATATGCAGATTTGGTATTTTATATCAGGGGTCAGTCTTGGTCTGGTGGTTAGAGAGTTCGACTTGTAAGCAGAGGTTGCGGGTTTAAATCCCAGTGCCACCAGACAATGATTGAAGTGTCCTTGAGCAACACACCTAACCCCCATATGCTCTGCAGGGGAAATTAGCCCCTGCACAATCCGTGTAAGTTGCTATGGATAAAAGCCTTTGCTAAGTGAATAAATGTAAATGTAAAATGTATTTAAGAATGTTGGAAACTGCCACCCATTGACATGAATCACTTTTGTGTCCATACAAAAGAAGTGAATGGGTGGCACTACTGTTTGTTTACCATGTTCCATCACAATTTCTTGCGAACAAGAAATCAAATCAGACAGCTTTGAAAAGATGCAAATAAATTGCCGCACAATTAGTCGTTAAGATTCAGAAAGATTTTGATGGGCGGAAAGCTAAAATATGGACATTTTTAGGAGTTCCCAACCCTAAGGACATTAGAAAAAACACAGAAAGACCTAAAATGCCAGGAGTACAATAAACCTGTTTTGATCAGACTATTTTTGTTTTTATACTGATAAACATTTGAAATCAAAAGCTCTCCAGTTTATGTAAATAGGAAGTACCTGTTGATGTAAAGCACGGGGGCCTGGGGCAAACTGGCAGGGAAAGTGAAGAGCAAGAGGTCAAAGTTCAGATGCACAAAGGAAACAGACACTGCCACACATGCACAGTTTTTTCTCAAACACTAGCAAGAATTTAGCGGGCGACACACATAGCTCAGCTTCAAAACACACTGAATGCTTTGTTGGTGGTGAATAGTTTCCTATGGAAACCAGAGGATGGCGTACCTGTCTGGGTTGCGGTGCAGTGTTCATTTGTGGAGACGGGCCAGGATACACAACAGAGGAAGGCTGGCCTGGGGGATAGGCAGCCTGTAGGAGACATTGAAATGAAGACATTTAGATGAGGACTGGAGACTGGTTAAACTAACGAAGCTTCTTGGTTCCCACCTGTGTCAGTCCTGGTGATTGGGCAGGGTGGGGAACAGAAGGGGGTCCTGTAATAGGCTGTGGTGGTTTATTCATTTCCTGTGGTTCTGCATGAGGGGGCCTCACACCTGCCTGCCAAACTAGCGAATAAGCAAATCATGTGAAAATCGGGTAACAACATGAAAGGTCAAATAAGTGTTGCTAGACTTGGATATTAAAAGAAAAAACTGCTTTCAGACACTAAATCATATGAAGCCAAGTAAACAGTAAGAGACATACCTTTAAATTAGTATTTTTGATCCTTTAAGAGCCTTGTTTAGTGTTCTCGATACCAGGTTACACTAATAGGAAAAAAGGAAGACAAAGTTCAAAACCATCAAAAGAAACTATAACCCAACATTATAAATCTATCACTTAACGTGTTTTAGTAACAATAACGAACAAGAATTTTTCACTTTTTTTAAAAACTAATGTATTATCATTCTAAGTGTACTAATGCTGACGATTGTTTGACATAGCAATGGGATTTCCAGTACCTCTAGTGCGGCTCCCTCATAAGAGCAGGCACTTACGGCTCCCAAATGGATTATGGCTATTTTAATTTCAGAATTTTTTCAGAAAATACTTGATGCATTTTCTTTTACAAAAAAATACACAATTCCAACAAAAACTTAGATTGAATTATTGAACAGATGCTGCCTTATTTTTCGCTCATTTCTTACACCACTCTTAGTGTCCGTGTCCAGAGAGGCAGTTTTATACAGCTGAAAATGCTTAGCGCTGACTGAAAAAACCCATTGTGGGCCTTTTTAAACATCATTATTGGAAGCGTAGTGTTTTTCAGTTGCGACGTGCAGTGGCTGTTATGATATGGAGTACAAGGAATAATAGCCCTTCGATTTTTAAGCTGTATATAGGAAAATGGCGGAACATATTGCTTCCCTAAAATTACTTGTGATCAGGACAGTCCCAGGAAACGTTAAACATTTATCCAACCATTGTATTTCATAAACGTATAATTGTCAGGTGGATAACAATTGATAGATATATACTCAAAAACGAGCTGTAGTAATTTCTCATACGTTGTCTTTTGCTGCTGTACATTTGTTCTATGTTCCCAATCGTATTTGTCCCGTCGCTGCTGCACTGTGAGAAAAATATGCCAGGAGCACAACCTTACACTTAAATCTGGGTCTCTTGCCTCTCTCTGGCGCTTCGAGTACCTGGCCTGAAGTATTCGCTATTTTCACGTTGTGAACAACACTTATAAAAAAAATGTATGGATTCATATCTAAAATAAAATATTGGAAAAAAACTTCACTCGCTATTATCTGACCTAATTTTCCCCTTCTTTTACATAATGGTATAATGCTAGTCTGTCTTCCAATGTGATTGGCCCAATAGTGTGCCATGGAGTCCTACTCAAGTGCCCAGTCCCGTCCTTACCTGCGGCTAAAGATTCGGCTTCCCGGCTCTTTTCGTTCGCCATAAAGAATTTTTTGAAGTTAAAGCAAAAAGCCCTGAAACTGTATATAAAAGATTTCCTTGAGCTAGTACAAAAAGGGTGGAGGTCTACTTGTGTGAATTCAGATAAGACCAACCCACACCCTTATGATCCAATACACATCCATTCCCTCAAAATCATACAGCTCTGCTAAGAAAGGAATTGGATTGTGCTGCAGAGCAGGTGGATAGCTACATCTAGGGGTTGCAGAGATCAAACCCTCATATAACCAAACAGATCTGGGGTGCCGGTCTGCCCCCAGTGACCCTCAAACAATTGAGCAGGACTTGCCATCCAGGATTGCGTTTTTGATCCCAACAGATGGCAACCAATAAACACACCCACAGACACTCAATAAAGACATGACTTCTTTACAGGAAGTGGGGGTGATGCTATGGAACTTCAGTATGAGGGGACTCATCAGAAAAAAGCAGATTGACCCAATTTTCTTCATATATAACCTTTACATCAATTAATAAATTCTTATTCTTCATAGATTCAACTTTTATATTTTAATAGTTGCATGGTTCTCCGTGCATCCTAGCACTGTGTATCCAGCGAAATAAAATGGTTCTGAAATTAGACATACATTGACGATTCGATAATAGCTCTGCTTGGTTCAGCATGCATGTATCAACTTTTGTATACGGTGTATAATTAATTTATTTACTAAGCTCGACTATAACGGCCCTTGTAACGAGAACTTATTGATGGTGCGCATAGCTTTAGAAATAGACGGGGAATCTAGAGGTGAACTGACACAACATTTGATGTTTATGGCACGAGGGGGGAGGATGTAAGACACGTGTTCAACATAACCCATGGCATACAAGAATTCGATGTGGGACGGTAGGGGGGACTTAGAGTTTTGATTGAAGTGAAATGAAAAGGTATCTTTATAACAATTGTTACATTCGTATACTGGACAAACACAAAATTTGTGTTACATCGTGCAACGTATTTTCCAATACATAAGCTGGACTTAAATTAATAGAAACAAAAATTAAAACATTAACTTACCTTTGCGTTCAAATGCATGCAGATTTTGAACCATTCAAAGGTATTTGGAGGAACGCTTGCAACCAAAAAGTTCTTGGACGACCCTTGACTACAATAGTAGGAAAACTGACTCTTTTTATGGTTCTGTTGAACACAAAAGATATTATGAAGAATGTCACACAGCAAAAAAACACACTGTGGCAGTCAATGGGGTCAAGATGCTGTTTGCTTACACGCTTTCCTCCAAATATCTCTCTCGTTGTTCTACCAAACAAAAACTGTATAAATGTAAAAACTACAAATTAAGTAAAGGCATCCCTTTCTTTGAGGGAGTCTTATAAGTTCCAGCTCATTTCTTAAATAGAATGAAGACAAACTTTGTTGAACAGCTTGAAACAGACACAGCCACGAGGACTGAACTCAAGAAGAAATCCCTGAGACACAAATGACGACATGCCAAAAACAAGATTAATGCTTCAGTTGTACAAATAAACACGTTAGACAAATCTGTGCAATAAATCCATAAGGAAATATGCATAACATGCACAGATTCCCAAATACAAACGTCTTTAAGGGCCATCGAGAGTGTGAGTGAGCGTGGTGCTCGCACAGACGTGTCACACAGCAGCCATGATGCACTGCCGGTGGCTAACACAGCTAGCATTAGCCTCCATATGGCACTGACACGTTCACGTCACGCTCGCAAACGACGCTATAACTGCCGTTCCCTCTCACAATTCTATAATGTCAACCAATAAACAAGCACTAAACTTTAATGTATAGGAGTAAAACTCCACAGCAGGGCCTTCTGTGCACGAGGGCTCCTATAGAAACAGAACCAACCCAACGGTTCTGCATTTGAGGTGTTTGGTGAATGACTTTGTGAAACACTTAAGCAAACTATTGAGACAATAAAAGCACATAAACTTAACAAGCACGTGTTATAATCAGTAAATCAATAAAAAGTGGAAACCGTGAGAAATAATGTAAAAAGAGTCCAAAATAAAGACTAAAGTGCAGTTTTCTGAGCTGGTTTACCTCACAGATTTGAGACACACACAAAAGTTAAATAGTTTTATAATAAATTAAAATAATACTGTGATTAAATAGAATATAAATGTATATTTGTGGGCATAAGGCGGGGTAACACTGCAATTACTGTAGGCCCGCTTGGCCCGGGTTACTTAGCGGCTAATCAGAGTTAGCATTGGGAATAGAATTACTCACCCGGCACCCCTGAACAAAACTTCGTCAACGTGATTCTAACAAGTTTATTTAATTCTATTGGACTAACATAAGACGTCACCGCGGGGTCACGCGCACGGATCAAGACTGAAGTGTCGGCTAACGGCTGACACTTTGGGTTTAAATCCCATGTAGCGTGCAAAGGCGAAAAAAGTGACAGTGTGGGGTGTAAAAAGAATAAATATAGTTTTAAAATGTTACTACTGACAAAGTCGATGCCCCCAGAACAAGCCTCTTGACTGGAGGTCCATGATTAAGGCGCGGATGGTGACGGATTGGCGGTATATGGATCACACTTCTCCTCAGATTAGAACAGAGCCATGGTGCCTCGGCGTCTCTCCCCTTGAGCCCGCAGAACCGGACGGAGTGCTCGGTAAGCCGCTTGATAACTTCCGGGTTAATCAACGCGAGGTGGGGGTCATTCTCCAAGGGTAGAAATAGGATGCATATAATAAAAGTCTCCTGCATTAGTGATGGTGCGTGAAAATACCTGTTTAATGTCAAGAAACATTACATTTAAATATTTTTAATACATACAGGAACATTACAATAAATTATTTTTTTAATACATACAGAAACATTACATTTAAATATTTTTAATACATACAGGAACATTACATTTAAATATTTTTAATACATACAGGAACATTACATTTAAATATTTTTAATACATACAGGAACATTACATTTAAATATTTTTAATACATACAGGAACATTACAATAAATTATTTCTTAATACATACAGAAACATTTCATTTAAATATTTCTTAATACATACAGGAACATTAAATTTAAATATTTTTAATACATACAGGAACATTACATTAAAATATTTTTAATACATACAGGAACATTACATTAAAATATTTTTAATACATACAGGAACATTACATTAAAATATTTTTAATACATACAGAAACATTTCATTTAAATATTTCTTAATACATACAGAAACATTTCATCTTAATATTTCTTAATACATACGTAATGTTTTATTTACGTTAAAATATTTTTAAATACATACAGAAACATTACAATAAAAAAATTATACACACAGAAACATTACGTAAAAATATTTTTAAATACATACAGAGGCAAATTGTAAAATGTAATAATTGTTCTTGTGTGTGTGACTATTGTAAGTCGCTTTGGATAAAAGCGTCTGCTAAATGACTAAATGTAAATGTAAATGTAAATGTTCTTATATAATTTGTATGTGTGACAATACAACAAAGTGTTTTCTAAAAATATATGGGTGTGTTTGTGAAAAAGAAGATAAGATACACAGTATATGGACATGTATAATATAAACACAAACTTTGTTAATGGCAATGGAAGAGTTCGACTGGTGATTAGAGAGTTGACTATGCAGAAGGTTGTGGGTTTGAATTCCAATGCCAGCAGACAATGACTGAAGTGCCCTTAAGCAAGACATCACCCTTTGGGCTGGCAATACCATGACTATGTTGCCTATGATTAAGACACCGAACCCCCAACTGCTCACCAGGCACCGCAGCATAATTGTCTGTGTTCACTGCTGTGTGTGTGTGTGTGTTCACTACTCCAGGTGTGTGTTCACTGCTGTGTGTGTTCACTGCTGTGTGTGTTCACTGCTGTGTGTGTGTGTGTGTGTGTGTGTGTGTGTGTGTGTGTGTGTGTGTGTGTGTGTGTGTGTGTGTGTGTGTGTGTGTGTGTGTGTTCACAGTTTGTTTGTGGTTCACTGCTGTGTGTGTGTGTGTGTGTGTGTGTGTGTGTGTGTGTGTGTGTGTGTGTGTGTGTGTGTGTGTGTGTGTGTGTGTGTGTGTGTGTTCACTGCTGTGTGTGTGTGTTCACTGTTGGTGTGTGTGTTCACTGCTGTGTGTGTGTTCACAGTTTTTGTGTGGTTCACTGCTGTGTGTGTGTGTGTGTGTGTGTGTGTGTGTGTGTGTGTGTGTGTGTGTGTGTGTGTGTGTGTGTGTGTGTGTGTGTGTTCACTTCTCCAGGTGAGTGTTCACAGTTGGTGTGTTCACTACTCCCGGTGTGTGTTCACAGTTGGTGTGTGTGTGTGTGTGTGTGTGTGTGTGTGTGTGTGTGTGTGTGTGTGTGTGTGTGTGTGTGTGTGTGTGTGTGTGTGTGTGTGTGTGTGTGTGTGTGTGTGTGTGTGTGTTCACTGCTGTGTGTGTTCACTCTCTACTTGTGCTAAATTTCACACGGCTTTTGAAAGAGTTTATATGCACCGTTACAATAAAAATTATATAACATCATTTTTGTATCAACATGGTGATATTGTACTGATTTTAAACACCCCGTTTGTTTTATCCTTTTGACATTTTTCATTCTCTTGTTTTTTTCTCTCAAAGGAAAGAAACGTTTAAGTTTTGTATTGACAAAAGGGAATAATGCTTTATTTCTTTGATAATTTGTATTTACTTCTGTTGACACTTTCCGAACACATAACAAAAATCGTTGTGTAGTAAGACAAATATGTACATTCCCCATTTCAATAATTAGTTTAAAAACATGTTTTTATAATGTTATGAATTCTCATATGCATCGCCCTGCTTTCTCAGAAGATGGTGCAAAAATACAGGCAATGTAATTTCCCCCATGGTTTGTCATAAAATGTTGAGCAGTTTAACTGTCATGATTAGTAATCTAATTCTTGGTTCAACAGTTAATACCTGCTTGTTATCTATTTCTCTAAGAGATTCTGTAGGTGATTCTCCATGTCTTTGGTAAAATCAAAATTTGAATAGCCATTATAAACTGACCAGAATTTTCTTTTTAATTAAAGCTGGGTCCCTCAAGCTTTAGAATGTAATTAAAACTGAATTACAACAAAGTTTATTTACACTTGACTTTAAATAAGAAAATATTAACCATAACCATTGTAGACCTATGTGCATTTCTTAATGGTCATACGTGAGGTTGTGAGGCAAGTAAACACATTTTTTATTAAATTATTTTTTCTGTCATGTAAATTCCCTCTAGTCCAGATAATCTCAAAATAAAGCATAGAAAAAGATGGATAATGATGTTTACATTTGCTTTGTAATGATAATTAGTGTAATCTGCATTACACTACAGATTTTATTATCAATGTATTTATGACACCCCTGTTGTATATTAGAATATTAATCTCAAATTGAAAACCAGCCTACTTTTAATTAATTTTTAATTAATGCAAAAGTGAAATACTACTGTGCTGTCTTGGAATCTGTTTAATAGAGAACTAGACTAGATGCTTTAAATGACTGTTAGCATTTTTTATTCTGCATTTTAGTGGAATTGCAGCTTCAGTCACGGTCTAACTTAATTCACATGTGTTTGGTATCACTTATTGTTCAAATTCTTAAGCTTTATTATAAGATAACCCCTTTTTTGAGGAAAAAATATTGTACATTTGGGACAATGTGATGTATCAAATCAGCTATTATATCACAACTATTAAGATCATATTGACTAAATTACATGTGATCTTGAAGAAGTCTTTTAAGTTATTTTATCTGGCTGAGCATCTTAGATAATTGGTTAAACCAAACCACTGCAATACATTAATATTCAGTAATCGATTTCGTTTAATGACAGCAAACAACTTAAAAAGCAGTTGTAACAGACAAAGCTCCTATGGTCAGCGTGTGTATTTCTCCAACTGACTCAAACTTCTACTTCAAAATTATTTAAAGTGCATGCCTGCACCAGCTCTGTAAAGAAAAACATATGAACATGTATTAGAATCAAAGACATTTTTAATTTGTTAAATAGGCTATGATCTATTCAGCATCACATTTATATCAAGTTTTGAAACTACAACTGTTTATAAACTCTATATCTAAATTGATATATTATAAATACTATACCTGGTCTATTCTTGTCAATATCATAGTTTTTTTCAATTACAGCCACATAGTCTTTAGTCAGAAACTCCTGGTTGGGTTTAATCTCTTGAAGACATTTAGTGGAATCAGAGAACATAAGATTTCTACCACCAGGTGACTCAAACAGCGGTTTAGAATTCTGAAATTGAGAGAAGAGAATTTACACATGAAGTATTTACTTTTAGTACTTTTAGTGAATTTAAGTTGCTATAGATACATTGCTTCTCATGAAATACAAGTTTGTTACACCATTTTCTAAAATAGTTGGGTCATAGCATAGTGTTTACAAACAAATGTTTTCTATATATTTGATTGATTGTAAGAACACTATAAAAAAATCCTGAAATCTAATCCCTAAATAGTAAATGAATTTACCTGACCCTCTTTCAGGACACGCACAACATCATCACGAATATCTACACGTGTTATCACAGCATGAGCCGGCACAAGAGCCCAGTTACAATTTTTATAGTTCAAAACTTTTTCTGTTTTATCTGGTAAGTCTGGACAAATCAATTCAAAATCCTCTGACTTCAGATTCTTGGCCCACTCCGGTCCTTTACCTAAACAGGTATGACATAAGAATAGATCAAAAGTAGTGAAACTGGGCCATTCAAAATATCATATATTAAATTAAATAAGATCCTCCATTTAAAATCATAAAAAACACTAACCATCAGTGTAACTTGGAACAATGCTGTGCTTGATAAAAGCAACATCACCTCCTCCTTCTGCAAGACACCTGAAAACAGTTGTTATAGTACAAACAACAGCATTAAACCCAAATGAAAAGAATCACCATTAGATGTATGTGAATTAAGACACCTCCTAGTACCTGAAAGCCCCATCATAGCCATAAAACATCTCTGCAGCAGAGGCTTTGCACTTGCTCCCCTGTCCTCCCACCTCTGTCTCCTTGCCTTTACACAGTTCACACATGTTTGACCCAAGCTGGGCACCAGGAGCACAGCCTTTTTTGAAGAAATCGTCTGCCAAATCGAACATTAAACTTGTGATTTAACAAATTCCTGTCATTTCTGAAGTGACAGACACATTTATTCCTAAAAGACAAAATCTATACTGTTATATAGTTGCAATAACAGTATAGCCATTAAATATTCTGATACTCACACATGTTGCATTGGTTTTTCTTTATGCATAGTACCGCTTTCGGTACATTCCAACCAGCATTGCGGTTCAAACCAGTGTGGCATGAGTTTTTCCCCTTCAGATTATTCCAGGTTACACCAGATCCCTTTTTCACCACGGCCACAACATAATAGGATGAAGCGTCTGTGCACGTCACAGAAATGAATATTACGCATTGTCAAATACACAGAAGAACCTAGCAGTTCTATACCAAACGGTTTAAGTAATGTATGAATACTTGCCAGCATCAGGAGTGTTACACTTATCTGAAAGGATAAATTAAGTTTCATTATAAAACATGCATTCTGACATTAGGTATGATGTAATCTGGTTTCTTGTTGTAGTGGGAGGATAGGTTTATTCCTACCCTTATCATACTGCTCAGCCATGGCTGCAACCAGCCCACACTTGTCAGCAAGCCAAACTTGTCCACCATCAGATGCAAAGGCATCCATTTCTCCACGCTTTTTAGAAAATAGAAAAAGAATTTAATATAAAAATGGTTTTGTTACATTTTTGTTGTAATATTGCAAGAATAGTTGACCACAGAATCCCGTTATCAAGCAAGAGCCATAGCATAAAGGGTTTTTACATCAACCTGCAATAAATAACTATACCATGACTTTTGTGATGCATTCATCCACAGAAGATGCTTCCAGACACTCTACACCAGAAAGCTGTAAATTGTCACACTTGGCTTTTTCTTCATGGCCAACATTGCACCATTGAACGTGCGTGGATGAAGGTTTTGATGACTCAATCTCGCCTGAAGAAAAATATGTTTTAAAAATTATTGTCATGAACTAAATGTTCATATATTTCGTGAATCTGGATCAAACTTTTTTTTTGATTGTATAAGTGTTACCTTTCAGTGCATACATGATGTTATAATAATCTTTTTTCAGGTAAAGAAAAGAGTCTGTGATTTCCGGTAGCTTAATCAGACCAGATGCCGAGTCTGAGAACATCAGGTCTTTACCTCCTTCTGATGTAAAAAGATCTGAGGCCTGTTGAGCACATAAAAGTCACATTCATTTCGCATATTTCTAAAACGACAGGGTCGGCATTACAAGGTTAGAAGGATGGCACTGAACGGAAGCTTGTTCTGAGCCCTGTTTCAAGTTTCAATGTTCTCAAATTTAGATGAATAAATTGTATCAAAATTTCTTTTGATTAGTCTAGCCTTTTGTAGATGTCAAATTAGTTTGGAAACCTTCTATTGATTGTGAAATTGGACATGTATCTTTGAGTAGTAATATGCACTTTTTAGGTACAAATGTGTACTTTTTGATAGGGTACTGCCCCAGTGACAAAAAGCATAAAACTATGACCTTTCTTGACAGTGGACATCGTTCAACTACAAAAAGAAAATGTTATTTACCTTTTAAAATGTAAAAAATGTTTCAGGAATAGACTGCACATTAACAAGATGTAAAATAGCATGAAAAACTAAATCTTACTGGATTTTTAAAGAAGAACCAGCTGTCATTACTTATTTTTTTCCCAGTGACACCATGAAATACAGTCAAATATGTTGGATTACAGGACAGAGAGCAAATTTACAAGAACAAACTTAATTTTATCTCCATAATAGGTTTTCCGTTGTGATTATTGTCAGATACAAAAAACAAGTGATTTTACATTTAAAAAAACTAATTTAGAATTACAAAATAGAAAGAAATTGACTAAGAAAATGATTACAACCAATGTAGTATTCTTTAAAATGGCATACCGAAAGTTGAATAAGAAGTTTATAAATCCGGTCTGATAAAACTGGATCTTTGCGGCTAATGACAGCATGGCCAGGCTCTTTACCAAGGTTGCAGTCCTTGTAGTCATCAACACTTTTCCTGCTACCATCCAGGCACAACAGCTCATAATTGGCTTTCTCATCCACTTAAAAATCGAATAACAAATCAGCATTTTGCACAAAATTCCCAAAATCATAATTTGTTGCCAACAATTTACATATCATTAACTTTAATTTCATTAACAACTGTGAAATACCTGGGATTTTATTGTGACAAACAAAGGCAACATGTCCGGCATCATTTTTCAGGCACCTGGAGAAAAGTACGAATTTGTTAAATATTATTTGTTGAATTTAAAATGTAGACACGTCACTAAATGTGATAATGTTATAGTTTACCGCATGGCTCCTTCACCACCATGGTAGTTTTCATTGGAAGTGGCGGAACAGTCTCCCTTGCAAGCTTTGCACAGATTTGGATGGTGGGCTTTTGATACTCCAGGTACACAGCTGGCTGAGAAGAACCCTGACACGGCTGCAGAAATAAACCAAAGTTGTATTATGTGCTTAACCTTTGTTCTGTTGTTTTAGTACATCACAAAACATTTCATGCAGCCACGAACCCCATTCATTCCCAACTTATCACTAATCTCTAAATAAGAAAACATTAACCTTTTTCAAGAGATTGGTCATCAGGGCCTTCCCAAGCAATTTTCTTCTCTGAAATCAGTCTGCCGATGGGAATAGTCCAGCCAGCAGACATTTTATAACAACTGTGGCAGGACTTCTTCCCTTTGAGATCATTGATAGTTAAGCTACTCTCTTTCTTTACCACAGCAACAGAATAGCATGGTTCTTGTCCTGTTAGGAGGAATTTGTAAAGGTTTAGATTCATTTAACAACATTTTCATTCTGTAATTCAGGTTTTTGACATTTTAAATGATTTACTAAAAAAGTATATAATTGTGCAAATGTACCTCTTTTATACTTCTCTGCAATGATAGGATGGAGGTCGTAGTTCTTGAGTCCACCTTTATATATATTTTCTCCATCAGCTGTTACGGCATCTACGAAACCATCCTGTCAACCACAGATCATTTTTATTATCGTAGAAAAACATGTTGTCAGGGTGCACATTTTATTTCCAGACTAATTGATTTGTTTTACCTTGATATTTTTTATACATTCAGTCCCATAGAGATAACATTCCAGATCTGTTGCTTTGACGGACAGTTTTTTGCATTTGTTTAACTCGCTATTTGACCTCACACACCATTTGACTTTTTGACCGCTGGATAAAGGCAGTGCCAAAACTGCAAAGAAAAAGACATGTTAAAAAATAAAGCTTGATCAAAAATATAGCATGATATCCATCTTATTATGACAAGTACCAAGGCACCCCAAGAGTGTGGTGAACAGGAGCTTCATACTGGGCCCAAACCTAAAGTCAGCAGGCGTTAACAGCACAAAGAATGCTTTTTATAGAAGGGCTACACACTCTGTGGGTTGGGTCAGACAAACAAAAGACAACATTTGCTCATGATTTCTCAATATCTATGTGTTGAGGTTGTGAGCTGGTTCACAAGTAAAAAAGCAAAAGAGTGTATTTACATGATATAAACAAATATGATTTAATTTGTATTTCCCCTTATTCAGGGCTTTATACTTTAATTTCCTATTTAATTGTATACTTTTTATTTTAATTATTGAGGAAATTGTGATGATGCACATACCAAGTGTTTATTTAAAGGAAATCTGTCTTCATTCACTTCCTTCATTCACACCCTTTTGTCATTTAAAACCTGTATGACTCTCTTTCTTATTTAATACACCTACATACATGATGGAGAATAATCACAAAACTGTTGTTCCCGATTCACTTTTACTGTGAAAAAAACTAAAAAATAATGCAGGTCAATGGGAACAAACACTTTTCTTTTCTTAGCATTTTTAAAAATATCATATTTTGTTATTTGCAGATGAGAGTCATAAAAGGTTGAAATGTCAAGGGGGTCAGTAAATGATGACACAATTTCATTTTGGGTTGAATACACCTTTAAGTCTGAATTAAAATGACTTCATTGTGCTTATTAACATTTTGGATATGTATAAAAAAATAAATCAGATTTGTCTTGTGACAATCGTCTTGAAATGTTTTCCCTGTGAATAGACAGATACGCTTTAAAAATCCGCTGAGCAGTCCATATTTGACAGGCGTCTTTTGTAAACATTACTCAATTGGAAAGCATAAAGTACAAACCTCTGACAGCTACTGTTTCATTATTTCAATGTTCTTCAAATGAAGTACAAGAAAATATATTTTCATTAGCTTTAGGTGCCAGTGGTCGCATTTATTTAACCTCTGAGTCAGTCTCCAAGTCAGTTTCATTAATAGTAGTAATTATAATACAGATACTTTTAAACCTAAAAACCAAATTGTGATGCAAGCTTGTTTGAAAACATAAAACATCCACCCATTCTTCAAACTACTTTTCCTCTACAAGGTCACAGCGTTCATATAATTTAATTCTAGCTATTTAAATTACTAAAAATGGCGGCATAATTTCAGAAGGTTTAGTCCAAGAGGTCTAGTACAATCTAAAGAACTCTGACCTTTGACAGCCCACTATCTGATCTGGATAACAGTTAAGAAAACAGTCCGTGATGCATTTCCAGGGATACGGAGCCATGGCATTCATGGGGTCATAGGTCAAGTCCATATGTTCAAAAATTTCTATTAATATTTTAACTGGTGTTTGATTTAAAACATTTACATGTGTATTCAAGAATAGACTCTGAAGGTTGAAAAAGTTCTCTGCTGCAACACTGTTGAGTGCCAAATCCTTCTTTTCACCGTATCAGTCCACAGTGCCAAGAACAAGCAGTTCTTACGTGTAGCATGTGTGTTAATACTGGGCTTTCCACTGAGGGTTGATATTTAATTTAGCCATATTGCACAATTTTGGACAGAGTAAGAGAAGAAAAGTTCAAAATCCCCTCGCAGTTTTTTGCCCGGTCTCCAAATTTTGTAACTCTACACATGTCGAACCACAAAATAAACACAGATATCTCCTGATATTTATTGAAATGTATTTACCTTCTTTACCAGACCTTCTTTTAAGTTCAGGGACTCACAATGTAGGATGTAATACCTCATTTATATTTTTCTAATGTTGCTCTAACTATTGTGAAGATTGTTTTTTTTGTGTTTTATTATATTACATTTTGAAGCTTTTGACCACAGAGAAACAGCAAAGAAATAGACTTTGAAAAACAACAAACACATTTAAACCTATATATAATCTGTTCCTAAAGCTTTGTCATAGTTTTCTGTCAAGGAACACAAGCTGTTAAGTTTAATTGGTCCATATTTGTATCAGCCTCCACTCATTTATTAGTGTTTCCCCAAAATGCAAAAAAAAGGGAAAGGGAAAAAAGTTATTATGCACAAATTACAGTTAAAACATGTAACATCTGTAACAA
Organism: Triplophysa yarkandensis; assembly: GCA_033220385.1. Classification (NCBI taxonomy): domain Eukaryota; kingdom Metazoa; phylum Chordata; class Actinopteri; order Cypriniformes; family Nemacheilidae; genus Triplophysa; species Triplophysa yarkandensis. The sequence goes on along the minus strand of CM065664.1, from coordinate 9,399,983 downwards.
GGGCTCTTTAGCAGTAATTGCATAATTTACTGTTATTAGTATAGTTAGTAAACGTTTTCACATTTCCAAAATTTAAAAAAATTCACTTGCAGAAAACAAATATGACTTGATCAAAATTTGAATCCTCCGAAGTAACTAATGTTCCCACCTCAGGCACCTAATAAAATTTAACATTGCATTACTGTTATTACCATGTCAAAATTAGAAGTGGCGTGGTGGCAAATTTAACCCCAAATTGGCTGCAGATCTCCCATGTGGTCAAGTTCTTCAGCTAGCATACATGCAATCAATGTAAAATATGATTTTCTTTTCACTTACATTGAAAAATAAAATTAAAAACGTTATATCTATTTTTCATTATTGTGTGGTGGTTCAGGCTTGACGGACCCTGCCCGTTGCCGAACATCAAAAAAGCAACAAATAAAGAATATGCATGAGAATTATTGCGTGCTAGCTTTTCTCTTAGTGGTACCAAAGATTAGATGATGTCACTTTTGCCTTGTGATGTCATTTAAAGCCATGGTTAATTATTTAAAGATCAAACAAGTTTGTGTTATGGGGTGGTTAGTCAAACTGAGAGACGCATAGAAATCATCAAATACTAATTGCTAAAAAAGTTTTTGGGAATAATCATATATCATATGTAAACAGGGACACACATAATCCTGAAAATAAAAAAGAGGGTAAAATATAACTTATTTGTGGTTATATCAAGATGCAAATGTGATATTTATTACCATGGACATGTTAAATTGACTTTTACCAATTAAAAATATTATACTTTTCTTTAATAATAGTTTTTTATCATATATATTCAACAAGGACACTTGAATGAACAATCTTTAGCTTTGGAAACATGCAACTTAGTTTTGTTGGGAAACGGGAACCTTCTACACTTTAAAATGAGTTTCTCAGTGAGAACATTTGAAAAAGCTGTCCTCGTTTTTTGGGTTCCATGATTGTATTGATCAAATGGATGTGTTTTCTATCTACAAACCCATGTATGAGGGTTCAATGACCTGGTTACACCAGCAGTCAAAGGTCACACTTTAGTCCACCTGACATGATGAGTAAGCAGAAAAATTGGCAGACATTCTTCGGGCAAAGATCACACTAAGAATGTTTAGCAGTGCCACGAGTACACCTGCTGTATAGGAACCCATTGTGAGGTTACAGAAAAAAGAACGTAATATTAATCTTGCATGAAAACCGCAAAACCAAAAAAAGTCTAATACATCTTTAACCGTTTTGTGTGCATATTGATATAAAATTTACACACACACAAAAACTTTTAAAAAGCATATAAATTTTCTTTATGACTGCACCAGCTGGGTTGGTCTGCCTCCCAGTGGCCAATCATACTGTTAAATCATACAACGAATGGTAAGTTATGTTAAAAAGATAATTTGATAAAAAATCGTTTTGGATTAAGTGCATTTAGGACACCTTTGACCCAAAAGCGCCAAGGAAACCTACTACAGACAAAATGTATCTGTGTATACTTTAGAAACAGACTGCATTTTACGTTTTACAGCCCAAAGCGTGTCAAGCCCCTTCTAAAAAAAATATGGGAAAATATTAGAAAAGACTTCAGAAATACTCAAGTAGACCTCTCATCCCTTTTGTTTTAATGATTATATTTGAGAATCAGTTTTTTGTGGAAATTATGCAGTATATAAAAAAGGAGACAGAAACTTACTATAGCTAAATGTCACTCCATTTCTCACCTGCACATTCAGGATGAGATTTTTGAGGGTGTACCTCTTAAAAAAAATGAACATTCACCCTGTTCATCCCCGAGCTCACGGACAATAGGACCCTTTTGCTTAGCTGATTCTTTTAACAGCAATTTTGGAACTAAGAACCTTTGCATAAACAGGATGCAGTTGGGAGAGCATTCCTTTAAAAACCTTTTAAGCATTTATATTCCACATCTTTTTTAAATGTTAGCTCTTTCGATATGAGTGTGACAGTAAAATGAATAGTTAGACCCAAACAGGATGTGCCGAGTTGTTTGTAAAATAAATATGTATATAAATGGAGCATGGGGTGGCCCTATGAACAACAAACTGTTTCATGTGACCAGGACTCATACAAAAAAGTGGTAACAGGGCACAGTCAATTCAGTCTTTCTAGGGCACAAGTGACAGGACAGGAGGGGAGGTGGTTTATATACAAGGGGAGGGGCTAATTCCTCTCTTGCACGAACACAGTCTCCTGTGGACACAGTCCTGCATCCTGCAATGTGATGTCATAGTCCAAGTGAGTGAGTCTTCGACGCGGAAAGTTGGTGACAAGTTCAAAGCGTTCGTTGGGAAACCCTTTAGACTGAACATGTCTCACCAATGCCTAGACAAATTAATATTTTATACATTAGATCTTTAAATTGAATATCAAAAACACAAGAAACTACACACAGTTTTAAACAATGCTTACCAATAGCTTAGCTTTAGCAGACAGTGCTATCTGTTCCCTCTGGCCATCCGGATATCGCAGCATTAATCGAGCTTTTGGACCTGCAGACAGCATCATTTTGGTTAGCACAGTACCAAAAAATACACACTTCAACTTCATATAAAAGCAAAAAAAGATGTATACCATTGCCGTCTGGTTCTGCCATACTGGTGCCAGCAGGTTCTGACAGTTGGTGTGAAATGGATCTGTGGTTCAGTCCAAGCCGTTGCTGGTAGTCCATTTGGCCTGTCTGTCTCTCGCTATGCCCCGCTGGCTCTAAGTGGTTCTTTTTACTCTCCTCTTTCCTGCAGCCCAAGTCTTTGTGCGGGGACTTCCTGTGATGGGCAGGACTGTCTGGTCTGGTTGGCTGGGCTGTGGGAGGAGCTAACTCTTTGGAAACCTGTCCATCTAAAGATTCCTCCCCTCCATCAACCTCATTATCCGAGCCATCTACTGAGATCAAACCTTCGCTGTCGGAGAAAGGCTCTGCATCTGAATCCTCATCCGACCGTGACTCAGCCTTGTCCTGGGCAGACTCATAGTGCGTTTCTTGAAGTGATGCCTTGATAGCTGCCTCTAACTGACTGTCTTCACTGGCATCTATTAAACTCTCCTTTAAATAGATAAAATACATAAATTTTGAGACACAGTTAATGATTTCAGGTAAGAATTCTTCTTCAACCTACAGAACGAGCCCGTTTGGCAGGAGGTTGACTGGACTGCCCGTCCAGCTGCCCATGTTCTGACAGGAAGCCTGTGACTTGATCCAGGAATGAGGTTACATCTAACTGATTCCACTCAACCATCTTTTGTCCTGTATTTGTCAACAAAGAATGTTAAAATCAAATAGTCACAACAAAGCCACAATTTCTGTCACTGTGTCACTACTAACATGATGTTATTACACCTTTTATAAATGTTTTGTGACAGAAATGTAATAAATTAGACAGTTTACCAAAAAAAGAAAATGGTGTCATCATTTAATCACGCTCTCATCAATTCTAACCTGTATGACCTTGGTTCCTTGGCAAAACACAAATAAAATATTTTGAAGGAAATGGTAACCAAACAGCAGTGGCACCCATTCACTTCTTTTGTTTGGAAACAAAACCATTTCAAGTAAATGGGTGCCAGTTATCCACATTCTTCAAATTATCTTCTTTTGTGTTCTGTAGAAAGAAAAAAGTCATACAGGTGTGGGTGAGAAAATGATGACACAATTGTCATCTCTAGGTAAGACAAATTTACACTCACCTGTACGGGGGTCCAAAATAGAAATATAGGGGAACTTATTAAGCTTGTAAAACTGAATGTATCTCTGTCCTTCCTCACTGTCGTGGTACACCTGATAACAACAATAGCTCAAATACACAAACTCAACGGCTCACATTTAAATATTTTCTCAATAATAGGCCATGCATTGGGCATAAATGCCTGTGTTGATGTACCTGCCAGAATATAAAGTGTTCTCTGATGATGTTTTTTACAGCATCGTTGCTCCACACATCCCTGTTTAGACACTGGCAGGCAAAATCCTGAACATTCTGAATGTTGATCATCAACCATTTGTTCTCAAGCTGACCACAGTCTTTAGCCTAAGGTGAGAAAAACACTCAAAGTCAATTTACATGGCTGATCAGTGGTTCATTGGATATAATAAATGTAGTTAAACTATAGATATTACTGTCTCAAAGCTGCCTTTGTGCATGAGTTCAATAGGGGGTCGAAACAGATCAGCCAAAGTGCTCAGTTTCTTGTCCTTTGCACTTCCGTTTCTCAACTCCTGCTCCTGCCGGACTACAGGGACACACAAAAACACAAGAGGATGCAAGTGCTTACAAACTGAGCTTGAAAATCTTCAAAGGCCCCTACACCAAAAGGATCTCGCCCCTTTTTTGATAGCTAATTGGCGGCACGATTTTTTGGACTCGGACCCGAATCAGTTCTCTAAAGCATGTCATCAGCATGCCTCACAGCTACTTACTGGTCTCGGTCTGAAAATCACGAAATCCATCAAAGATTGATCGCGCTGGTCTACGCCTCTTTGGTACTGTGAGAAAGAGAAATGGCTTGATGATATAAACATAACAAGTCAGACCAGTTTCAAACTGCACATGTGGGCATTACGCATTTTTACCTGAACTCATATTGATAGGTCATCCAAAATGACAACTCTATCATTATTGACTCACCCTTTTGTCATTTCTATTAAACAACACAAAATAAGATATTTTGAAGAAAGCTTATAACCAAATGGAAACAAAACCAATGCAAATGCTTGGGTTCCAGTCACCAATATTCTTCCAAATATCTTCTGCAGAAGAAAGTAATTCCAGTTTGAAATGACAAGAGGGTGAGTAACAGATTTCAACTGCAAGAAGTAACATTAAAACCCCTTTATTACCTCCGAACAAGGGCTCCGGCTCTACCAGAATGTCTTGCTTCTGAGGAATTGGTGCTCGCACATCATCTCTGCCGGAAAGTGCAAACATTCATAAAGTTGCCATGGACTGAAGGAACAGTGTATGCAGTAACTCACAAACATCTTAATGATGTAGGGCTTTGATGTAGGATAACTTCACAACACCAGGTTAACTCACTCTAAGGGCGGCTGTCTGCTGCTGGAGGCCCCGGCTGAACTGGAGCTTGTGCTAGGTTCCTCTGCGATTGCACCTCCATCCAGAAACATGGTAACAGCCATCTCTAGGTTATTGTTACATGCTTCTAGCATGTGCTTACCTACACTTTCTGTAGCACCTGCCAACAAACACATATATGCAAAATCATTAAGAAAATGTATAGAGTGAAATTTCTTAAAATATGAGTTTATTTATTTATTTTGAATATCTAACAACCTGACACCAAAACAAGATTGTTTATCAGCCACTATTGATATCAGTAAAAAAAACTAAAGAAATAAAATTACATTATTATTTTCCGGTCTGAAATAATTTTCGCCTGAAAGTGAAAATATGTTAAAAAAATTAAAATTAAATATTAAAAAAATATTAACTAACCCTCTTGTCATATTAAACCTGTATGACTCTCTGTCAGAGAACACAAAACAAGATATTTAAAAAACACTTGATATCTAAATCCATTCTATTGTATGGAAACTGTAAGTTAATGGGTTCCGGTAAACAACATTTTTAACAACATTATCCAGTTAACAACATTGTCCAAGATTTCTTTCATAATAATTTTCACTTAAACCCAATCGTTTATCGGCCACTACTGTCAATAATCAACAATCAAACGAACAAATAAATAAATAAACAAACAAAATGGTGTGACGATTATGAAAACTTCTATAAATAAAACCGAATCATATTGTGGTTCTTAGTTTAGGTATAACTAACTTTAATTGAATTTGGATTAATTGTTCTTCAAACATGTTTTGGTGTAGACTTTAAACTATAGGAATGTATTTGTTAAACGTAAAGAAATATTTTATGGTAGGGATAAACAGTTATGGAAATTTGGCAGTTAGACTGATAAATATTTTTCCTATGCATGAAACAAAAGGCAAACACATACAGCGAAAAACTGATTTTATTCTAAACGTCTGAGTAGTTTGAACTGATCCCTGAACTGTAGTTACCATAGATTTCTATGTCAACTTTCATTGCGTAAAATCTATTGCTTGACAAAAAATAAAACATAAGCAAGTGACGTAGTTAAGACTGTAGTTTTAACAAGCAGTAGCAAGCTTGACATGTGCTTAAGCCAGCAGAAATAATACCTCATTTATTGGCCTAAAGATATCGACCCATCAATAACAACCGATAACGCTACCGACAGTACTTAAAATAACATTTTATAGACCGATAACGATAATACTAAAATACCATCTATTCGGCCAATAATGATCATACTAAAAATAGCATTTATTAGACAAATAACGATAATACTAAAACTAGCATTTATTAACCGATATTGATCAAAATAAAACTAGCATTTATTAACCGATATTGATCAAAATAAAACTAGCATTTATTAACCGATATTGATCAAAATAAAACTAGCATTTATCGGAACAATATCAATAATACTAAAACTAGCACTTATTAACCGATATTGATCAATCTTTATGGTTATTGTTTTATGACAGTAAAATGAAGTAAATATTGCAAACGAGCGACTTATTAACGTTTAAAACTCAACGTTTCAGTGCATTTTACAAATGTACTGAAGAGAGGAGCGCTGCGCTCAACTTTCGCTCGTTTTTCTCCTTTCGCTTTAAGAGCGCATGCGCAAACGCGGCGCATCTTTCACCTTTCCAGACAAACCCCAGCGAGCAGAGCAACACGGCTATGCGTTCCAACAGATCTGAGAGTACCAAACGACACAAAGCGCCACAGAACTCACTCGTGTGTGATTACGTCACAGAGCAGCTACACTCAACAGCTTCCCAACAAACACGTGCATCACTTTAATATGAATCATGAGCAGCACACATACAAGGGATCACTGACTGAGGATCCTGCTTCCCAACACCGCCATGTTGTGAACCGTGCTTTAAGATCCACACACTTGCAGAAGTTCCCAAACATTATCACAGGTGCATTAAACACCCCAGCATTAAGTGTCAACCTGTAGCAGTGACATGCTAGCACATCTGTGATCACTGTGGGCTTTTAAACCCACGACACGGCTCCTCTGGGTCACTGAGGTGTGTTGGGTAGAAAGGTGATGCACACAAAGCACTGATGGACAAAAACAAGCCAAGTCTAGGAGAGTTGTACACCTCTGACGTCACTCTACACCTGACACACATTGTCTGCTTCTCTCTTTAGCATTTAATCAAACAAGTGGAGATAGCAGCTAGCATCAGCTCCCCAGTCTCTTTGCATGACAGAGGGGGGGGGGGGCAGTACTGATGACTCGTGTGTTCTCCCCACAAACATCCGTTCTAAAGGCAAACTCGCTTTTTTTAAAACAAAACAGTGTGGGGGAAAATTCCACACGAGTGTAAAATGTCAATATTTACCTGTTATGGCCTGGAACTGTTGTATTAACCCGTTAACCCCCGGGGCCGATGCGTCTCCCAGAGTCGCCATCTTGCCGCCACTGACAACAACACGACTGCACGCATGAACGTCGTCGACCAATGGGAGCGTTTTTTCTAACTTCTGCGTTGCGTCATCGCAATGGGTTTCTGGGTAATGTAGTTTCTCTTGTAAACAGGCTGGGGTTTAATTAATTGATTAATGCTTTGCTGATATTCTTCTTCTTTTTTATAGAAACAAACTTATGTGTGAATCTGTGACATTTTTATTAATATTAAAAAAAAAAAAAAAAAAAGAGTATAAGCTTGGACAATTATTAAACCATAGAGTTTCATGTTAATTAAGAAAAACAAGTTGCATTAATAATGATTAAGGTTATGATGGGTAAACAATCAAAGTTCTCAATTCTGTAAGCGTTGTTTGATTTTTGTTTATTATTTATCGCACATTCGATTCAGAAACAGTCAACCAAGCTTGTGAACTGAATCAAAATACAAGCAAATGACTAGAAATCCTGTGTTGTTTTAGACCCCTTTAGAAGTGGATTATTTATCTACCAAAGTATCAGCTAAGTCCCTTTTAGATACCCCCCCCCCCCAGTTACATATGAGTGGCCTAACTGCCAGTTGTTTCATGAGGTGTCTGTGCATATCTCAATAGATTTGTCCAAAAACAAAAAGATTTCAACAATAAAAATAAACGGAAACTGAACAGAAACAACACACTACCTAGCTCTGTAGACATTAAGACTTGGTCAAAAATTGCATTAACGGCAACACAAGGTGTCGTGGTGTTGCATTTGTTTAGAATCTTTTTTTTGCATGGGTTATTTCATCAAAGAATGTTTTCAGCTCTGCCAAACATGTTTAAGAGCTTTTGATCTAAATAATATTGTTTCAGGATAGTGCCGCAACCGGATATATGTAAACTGATATGTAAATTTCATTTATTACAGCCTAGCAGTCCTTGTAGTGTTCAGTGTTAAACCTTCACTACCCAAATGTAAAGTGAACACTGACCTTTTAACCCCCGTACACATTTTAACCCTGATGTAAACCATGCAGTGTGAAAAACAAGATTCAATTACAAAACAGTTATTCAACCACAGTGCTAAGGGCAGTGAGGGTCCTAATTTCCCAAGCTTTGGAAGGAGTCCTTATAAACTAAAAATAAATGAACAAGCATTCATTCACATTATAGAACAAGTCAGGGCATAGGTTCATGGCACATGGAATGGAAAAACTGGGAGTGTATTTTATTGTTTAAAAAAAGAAGCAAATAAAAGCGATAAATAGACAATGCTGATGACGATATTGATGTGTTTATAATGTGCAGATAATAGTAAGGAAGGGCACGAGAGCAGGTGGAGTGGATGATCAGAAACGAATGAAGGTTGCATCAATCTGCCTGACGCTGGGCAGTGCCAGCATGATCTTGCGTCTATATTGAGGGTCTTTCTGCAAAGGGTTTCTCTCCAGATAGATAGTCTCTAGACTTTTAGCATTCTTAAGCTCGTCCAGGTCTGCCCAGTTATCAATCTGGTTGTCATTCATCTGTGAGAGAGAAAATGGACAACTATGTACAACTATACATGCCTATATTCTCAAAGTCAATTATGCAAAATTTTATCGTCAGGAAAATTCAATTATTGTAACAAAAATTAATCATTTAGGTATTTAAGAAGAAGTATCATGCTGTTTCATGCATTATAAGTTCTATTTATTTCTGTTCACTCCCCTTGTAAAGCCAAAGGCTTCACAAAGGTTCTTTCAAATAATTAACCCATAAGAGTTATATGGTTTAGTGTCATTGGTTGGCCGTAAAATCCAGTCTGCGCAAGAATCAGAGAGTGCGGAAGAGCATGACCATCAGCATGTACATTTCCGAACGAAGCCTTGTGAGGAGATCATGAGCGTTGTTTATAGACCACATACGGTAACTTGGCTTTTTCAAAATAATAAAGTTGTATCAACGCGATTTTACACTACAGGTACTCAAGATTAACATAAAAGTGGCAGGAACTGCAGGAGATGCTTCTCTTTAAATGATTTAAAAGAAACAACATGAATGTATGTTCCCCAGAAAGATAACTGTAACTGCTTTAACATTCATTCACATCTTACCCAAAATTCTTTTAAATCAGTCAAGTGGCTAATGTTTTCAATCTTTTTTATCCTGTTTGCAGCAATATCCAAGGTTGTCAGTTTTTTCTAGAAAAAAGACAAGAGAGATAAGACCTAAATAATCTAGCACTCAAGATATTCTAGGACATTTAAAAATAAAACTACATCTAGATATGATGAAAGATCAGAACACATTAAAATTCCCAGTGGAAAAAATGCAGTGAAGCAGATAGAGAATTATCTTTGAAAGTACAAAGAGTTTAAAGGTGTAATACATTGGTTTAGAACCGTCTCCAGGGGATGATTAAAAGTGGATGCATAAATGTATCACTTACATTGTTCTCCAGGCCTTCTATTACTTCAATGCCGTTATGACTCAAGTAAAGCTCTCGCAGGTTCAAAAGATTCTGGAGTCCCTCTAACTTTGTGATACGGTTACTCTGTCCAGGGAACAGATGGTAATGTTTAGAGCCACAAATGGCACATTTGGTAAAAAGATTGCCTATTAAGCACAGGGGTACCTGAATACTGAGAACTGTCAGATTATGCAGTCCATCAAGGTTCTGTAGCCGAGCGATTTTATTCGTGCCAAGAAATAAACTGTCTACTGAAGAAAGAGAATCTAGATTCTCAATAACCTGAAACAGTAATTACCTCTAGATTATAGATAGACAACATGATAAAGTAATTCTCATAATTAAACAGTATGTCTGGCCTTTGATTTCTTACCCTGATGCGGTTAGAGCCCAGCTCGAGCATTTGAAGGCTAGTCAGATGATCGAGGTTGGCAATGCTTGTGATCTTATTATGAAGCAGGAACAGCTTTTTGATTTTCTTTAGATTCTCCAACCCCTCAATCTTCCTCAGTAAGTTGAATGATACATCCAGCTGCCTGCAAATTACACATTTACTGAATTTTCAAAATATACAAATAAAGTAAAGCCCAACTTCTATATATTACTACCAGAGGTCGCGTTAGACTTTTTCAATGTCCGTCATTTTGAGGGAAGGGGGTTGAAAAAATTCTGTCATAATCTATTATTGCCCGTCATTTAATAAGCATAGTTTCTAATAGCTTTTTTCATTATTTTTTTAATCATGCACTTGCACAACGAGCATATGGGCTAAATTATTCCTTTATTTATTTGACAAATGAACAAAAACTCCATAAAATTTATTCTATTAATCTATTTCATGTGTTTTTTTCACACTGACCGCAGAGGGACTTAAAACCTGACCATATTTAAATATATATATATTCAGACAATGTTCTGTAGTCAGGATACATTTCTCGTAAGGTAGTGATCAGAAGTTTTTAGGATATTCTGAATGTGAGATTTCCCGATCCTTCTGCACCAGGGGTACAGCTGCACCCCTCTGTGTTCTATAGTGCTCACAAACACTGCAGTATTTCCTCTTTATTCACCTTCATTAACAATATCACAACTATTTACAACTGAACGCAGCGCTGACAAAGAGGAGACAATACAAGACAATTGATAATCAATAAGGACTATTGCCATCAGTTACAAATTACAATAGATCGCCCTCAGCATAATCCGTCAAAATGAAGGAACACCTTCAGATTTTTCCGTCACAGCTGAAAAAATCCGTCAATGACGGAAAATATTCGGTTAACGCAACCTCTGATTACTACAATAATTAAGAACATTTAATCAAAGTAATCTCATTTACTCAAGCTCTGTTAGGGCCTCAAGGTTCTCTAATTTGCGAATTTGGTTGTCATAAAGATCCAGTTCCCTCAACGAGACTAGGCTTTCCAAGTTCTCAATGTGTTTGATAAGGTTTTGTCTGAGAGAAATTGTCTGATGGTAAAAACAAATTGAATTAGTTAATTACTTATTACAATTGTGTAATATTTGCATGCACAACTGTATATAACTCTTACCTTTACTTTCTTGAGAACTTCCAGACCTTCTATCTTACCAATTCTACAGTGAACCAGATCCACATCCTAAAACAATAACCAAGAAATAGTAAATAACATCAGTAATAATCTTCCAGACCACTCAAACGTAAAATCCATTCCGAATCACCTCTTCATCTGGGTCTAAGGTAATGGTGTCCATGTCAACTGGTGACTCCTCTGGAACTAGAAGCAGCAGAGTCACATAATGTATAACAGAGACAATTCAAACCAAAATGTAAATTCGATCATCATTTTCTTATTCTCATCTCAAACCTATACCTCTTTTTGCTTCACAAAAAAAAGTAATTAGAAGAATGTGGGTAACCAAACAACGACATATCCTTAACCTGCATCGTTTTGTGTCCATACATTAGGTTACCAACATTCTTCAAATGATCTTTCCTTAAAAGATCCTCTTTTCATTTCTTTGCATTCTTTAACGGTCCAGGTGGTCTTACCAGTCGAAGGGGCTTGTAAGTTGTCTACCTCTCCATTGAGGCTCTTTCTTTTGGTCTCATCATCACCGGATTCCTCCGACTCTCCTCTCCTGTCAACTAGAAACATGATATTGACTGCCACAGACCCACAGCACAAATCTCCATCCAGACGAATCACCAACTTACAGTGATGTTATTAAAATACACATGGTGACCACAAACAACTTTATTGCAGTTTTATAAATCTGATTTTCTTTTATGAATTCTTCATCCATTAAATGGACATAATGCTGTAGTCAAGCCCACCCCACACACCCTGATCTCACCAGTAACAGCATGCTAGCACAATCTGCTGACCAAGCTGCACAAACCCATTGCTAACATCAGGAAATCTGTGACGTCATGTTATTCAGACATTCTATACGTCATGGATCTGAACAGGTGAGCTTTGTTGAGCAATGTTTGCTGAAATGAAGGATGTGTGTACATTGACACCATATACATTACTATACACCCACTGTAAAGAAGTCTGGATATATATGCACCCATATGAGACATGGATTTAGCTATTTCTGACATGCAAACTATTACTGGGACTTTGGTTAGCTTGATGTTTGACGTAAACAATCACATATAACAGTCTAAATGTATGGCAGGAGGACACCCACATTTTAAACATTAAGAACAACAGCTCTATTTTGAGTATAACGACTAAGAACGACATTTTAGTGCTTTTATTGACAATAAAGCATGAAAAACAGACAAGTCATTTACCTTCCATCTCTTGAGGTTCTCCGACAGATAAGGTCGCCATTTTCATCTGGCCCCACCCACTTTGCTGAATGATTGACACCAGCATCAGCCAATAAGAAACAAGACTCCCGGACTATAAATAATTTTGGTTATATAATTATTTTAATACGCAACGAAAAAATGATGTTCTGATTTTCTGTTATTTCATGTAGAAAAAGAATACACAAGATAATTATTTGTTTTGTATGATTTGTGTGACAAGTTTAAAATGTAATAGAAAATAATAAAATAGAATTAATAAAAAATTTTATGTTTATACATACCCAACTCCATAAAACCTCATAGTGCATTTTAATGCAAACTTTGACATTAAGTTTAAAGGGAGAGTTCACCTGAAAATGGAAATCCTGCCATGAATCTTTTTTTCTCTGTTTTTTATTTATTTATTTGTTCTGATGAACACACAGAAAATGTTTAAATCATTGCTTGTAACCAAACAGTTTGGACCCTGTTGACTGCTATAGTAGGAAAGAAGTTGTCATAACTACCCCAGAACTTCTTATTTTGTGTTCAACACAATAAATAAATAAATAAAGTTTCTATTATAGTAGCCAATGTGGCCCATAAACTGTTCCGTTATTAGGCCAATTCCATGAAAATGTCAAACTTTCCATGAAAATATTGAGTTTTTAACAAAGGTTTTTTAATACCACTTTAGCGCAGATGTCATCATTTGGTGGTTCAAATATTCATGTCATGTCTCTCTTTTTATAGAAAGTTTTTATAGCCTTATTTTTCATTGTTAAGTAAGGAGTATTAACAGGATTGTCAGATCCATGATACATTTTGTTCATAAATGGACTAAAAAATTAAAATATGGTTATTACATTAAGTTCTAAAAACAGCTATCCTTTGGCGATTTGTTGGATTTTATTTTTTATTCTGGTTTGTGCATTTTAATTCACACAAATCTATTTGTTGTTCTTTTTAATGCAGGTTAGTTTCCCTTTTTTTTAAATAGAAAACTTAAAAATAAGACTGAAATTTTCCTAATGTTAAAAAAAATTTCAACAAGGGTTTTGTAAAATATAAAGAGTTGGTTCAGTTTACCGGTCAGTTATATTCTATGAGTGTTTTTATATCACGTCCATAACCCGGGAATTGCCCATGAGGGTTTTTAAAACTCTCCTTCTCTTTGTTCAGCAGAAAAAGAAATGTCTTCATATTTGAAACAACATAAAGGTGTAAATGATGACAGAATTTTTATTTAGGGTAAACTATCCCTTAAGATAAGGAATGCTAAATTAGAGGATCTTTTTAAACTTTTTGTCCAGTATTTTTTTCCTTTATTACTTTGCACTATTCTTTTAATGTTCACTGTAAAAAAAAGCACTTGACACTGACAGTAGAATTGTAGTTTATTGTTTGACATTTAGTCCATTAGCATTTTTAATGCACTTAAATAACTATCTTCACATAATGAAACATAGTATACTCTCTGTCAAAAATACATTTTCTGTACATTGATTGTTGTTTTAAAATAATGATACTGTTACAATTTCACAGTCACTTCTTGGCAACTTTTGAATGCTTTAAATCATTAACAGTATAACCTGTGCCGCACTTGTTGAAAAAGCAAGTATTGCCGGTCAGATGTTATGATTACAGGAAATAGACACATTGTGAGACCTTTCAGGTTTGCAGCATTCCTTTTTTTGCATTATGAGGTAAGCTATTAGAAATACATATTAAAACAGGCCTCATGTCCACATATCCGATTAAAAACTATCAACAACAAAAAAATTACAAATGCTATTACACATTACAATATTCTTCTAATGAATGAGTGTTAATTCAGTAATGGCTTAATAAAAAATAAAAAAAGTTCTACTATTTTCACATTTATGTAAACAACTAATGACAATATTCCTCTGTGGTTATTTATCTCCCAAAAAACTTTTTCTCATTGTCTTGAAAAGGCACAACAGGCATAAAAGTACTCCAAAATTGGTACATGGTGAGGTAAATAAAAATGAATTTGTTCAAGAAAACTATTAAAAACACAGTAGTTGGATAAAGTCACAGTGACTGATTTTTTATAGGTAAAATGGTGATTGGCAAAACGTTGTGTTATTTTTCTAAAGTAGGATTTGACGCAGCCTCTCACCTTATGGTGAATTTGATAAAAATACCGTAACAAAAACATAAATTTATGATCTGCAAGTTGCCAAACCTGAGCTCCAGTTGGATGTTGTTCAAGTGTTTTTCTAGGTAAGAGGCTTGATGCTCTACGAATTGTCCTGCAGCTGTTCACATGAACATTAAGTTGGTCTACTACAGAGTTATAACTTGTGTAATAGGTATTTCAGGGCTGGCTGTACCAATGCATGGAACGTTGAAGGGCCTTCTCCCAGCTCTGCAGTACACCCCTGTATTGCCCTTCTTTGTCACCTTCTGATTTATTTTTTATGGGAATAAAATGTTGGTCAGTGGACTGAATCTTCTTAAGCTCGCCTTGGTTCCTCCAATAACCTGTTGGACAAAAAACAGGGATGTTACAGAAACTCAACTGTGTCTAGCTGACGCATGTGAACACCAACATAGAGTAAACCGACTTATTACTGACCTGTTCCTAGCCCGGTGACAAAAGCAGCTCCGAGGCAGGACATATCAAAGTGATTTGGGCGTGCTATTTTACGCCCCAATAGATCCGATGTCAGTTGCATGATGAAGTCATTAGTGCATACACCTCCGTCCGCCCTATGAAAATAAAAACTTAAGTATTTCTTAGGTGTTCATTATATGAATCAGAGGAATGAGATCCTCACCTGATTTTGGTAATAGGAATACTTGTTTCTCTGAGCATGACATCATACAGCTGCTTGTTCCTGAAATATCAGAGTAGGAATAGAACAATTCACTTAAAACCAACTTAGTTTTCATCAATAAAAAGTTATTGATAATGTTATATGCTATAATATTATTTATAATACTATGTATTTAATATATTTAATTATATTTTTGAAGACTACAAGACCATGTTAACACCACCCACCTATTTGCCTCTGTTTGTAAACAGTAGGGGTTCAAGGTAGAGAAAAACATTTTAGAGGCCATTAGAGATCATCTGATTACATAAGAAACTTTGCCCAACCTACCTGAATGCAATAGACTCGAGAATTGCTCGGACTAGGTGACTTTTGGTTGTAGAAGGTTTAAGGCCCATGAAAGAAGCACATGCTTTTGGATCATTCAGAGGGGCCTGTGGATCAAAATCATTAAAAGCATAAAATACTAAACTAAACAAAAAATAAAATAGTTTATTTTGATCATTTTTAAACAAACAAAAAAGCCCGCATATATCCATCACTTAAAATAAATAAAGTAAAATATCAATAAAAAACATACCTGTAAGCCACTAAAAGAAGGCACAAAATATACTCCATCTGAGTCTGCCACACTAGTGGCTATTGCTTCAGTCTCCTTTACATCAGTAAAGAGCTCTGTAAGAAATTAGGATATGGTCACAACCAGATATTACACATTACAATGATAGATCGTACGATCTAAATTCCTTAAAAGCCACCTTTATGTTTGTGTCTATTTTCTTAAGATGATGAAATTCTGACTTTAAAGTACAGACATACATTTTGTTACATTTTATTTCATTTCGTATTATATTCTTTTTTTATTCTTTACTGTTTTAATTTAGTTATTAATTTAGTAGTTATTATACATGTTATTCTGTTCTGTTTTAGTTTCAGTACTGTTATTTCATCATATTTTGAATGTTGCATTTGTATTGTCTTCACAAATAAAAAAAAGTGTTCAATGGTCTCTTTCTCAACGACACAAGACATTGATGTGAAGCTGTAGTTTCCTTGATACTCCAATTTGAATCTTATCTTAATAAAACTGGATGAAACTAACATTCCAGTATTTTTCAGTATCACAAAACAAAGCTCACAATTTAAGCCATGATCATGGACTTTAAGCATGAACCTTAAACACTTCAAAGGTAAATGCTTTCTCTACTATTTATCTGCTTTTCAGAATCAATCGATAATACCACCCACTCACCTAGATCCTGTGCCCACTTAATGGCAGCACCTGTTCCAGCAGCATTACCTTCAGCCAGATACACAATATCAGCACCAATCTTCCAGCCCACAAGAGGATAAAGACCTGTTCAGAAAACGTAATTAAACATGAAACAACAGAAAGAGATAAAACACCACTCTTACAGGATGCAAAAAGCAGAAAAGGTCTGACTAATGCACTAATGTACATTAATGTACATGTTTTAAAGGTGGTCCTACAAGACCAGCAATCCATGAAGTGGAAGGGTAAACTTATATATATATATATATATATATATATATATATTATACACAAAAATGCTATCATAAAAGGCTCTACCGGCCACAGACGTATGTGGTTTGTTTCCCGTATTGATGTCCATGAAAGTCCCAGTTCCCATTGTGATCTTCACATCTCCTATATCAAAACAGCATTCCCCAAACATGGCTGCCTGTTGGTCCGCCATCTGTGACAAACAGACAAGTAAGGTCAAGCCCATAAATTCCGTTTTCATGTAAAACTGAATGACAGCGGTTATACTCACAACACACATAATCGGGATAGGCACTCCAAATATGGATGGGTCACATGTGCCGAATTTGTGACTGGGTATAAAAAGAGTTTTTGAGAAGTGTACAAGCAGGTATTGTAGAAAAGTTAGCTATTCATGAAACATGAGAAAACACACTCTACCTTGTGTTCTGCACCCTGGGGAGGATGGAGAGAGGTATAGAAAGCAATGAGCAGATAAATCCACTCCAGCACATCTAAAGATCACACACACACACGCACGCACACGATGAACACAGGTACCGTTAAATAAGCATCAGTGTCTTATAAGCCAATGTTTGGACAATTTTCAGTCATAAGCCTAATTTTCGTAGTTACATATAAAAGAAAATGAAACTATAGAAGATACATTCTCATTCATTTTTGGCTATTCTTGCCATAATATGCTAATGTTCAAGTTTTAAAGCTGAATAGTAAGATGCCACAATCTAAAATACAGAAAGGCACAAACATAATTGTGAGAACAGAAGCCTTAAAGGAACAGCACACCAGAAAAATACCTTTATAATGGAGGGGTATCACAAAGTTCTATGCATTGAAAGTACTTTAGACTGTTAAACGTGATTAGAATCAGAACAAGCATTATTGCCAGGTCTGCTTACACACACAATACGTCTTGGTGACAGAAGCTTCCAGTACAAATAAAATATAAAGTGAAGAGACAAGTGACAAGTAACATAGGAAACAAAAAGGTAAAATTTTAAAATAAATATGTAAGATAACACACATTAGTAGATTGCAATGTGACAGAAGATCTCCGGATGGTATAGAATATGCACGGATGTTTTGTAAATATACAAGTTATGCGGTTAAGTTGTGGTGTTCGATGTGGTCCAATTGTTAAAAACCGAGTCAGACGCATGATGTAGTCTTTCTTTTATTTACGTCTTGAAAGGTTCTTTTAAATAGTCAACCTTTAACTATCATAGGATGAGTTATATCAGGCATAAAATCTAAAAAACAAAACAATCAGAGACAAGTAAGAGCACAAGCATCCGCATTCCAGGAGAAGCCTGGAGATTGGTGAGGAGATTGGTCACAAGCCCGTGGCAGCTCGGCTTTTTCAGGAAACAGTCTTTTAAGCGGTATCTGTCCTCGGATGTTTGAATAATGTGATTTGGCACTACAGGTACTCAAGATTGACATAAACTGACTGTGATACTAATATTAAAATGATGTGAAATTTTGGTGAACCACACCTTTAGTCTCTTTCTCTTTCCATGTACTCAAGTGCACAATCCTAAAGCAATGGATAAGACAACTTTAATTACACAATGCATTAACTGACCTGATAAGAATCAAATATGGCTGTAGAACTGGCATTAGAGAAGTCTGTTGCATGAACCATTCCTGCAGAAATACAACAATAAAACAAATCATTTCCATCATTGTATGCAATATTATTGTTTATTATTATATATAAACAAACAACAGTGTTACATTAACCTTTAAAAGAGGCTCTAGGGAAATGTCTTTGATGACGAGTGACAGTCAGAACTGTTTCATGCTTACAATTTTACATACTGGTTTATTTTAGGAACCTCTCAAAACGTTTGGTGGTTTTGATGGCTATCTAATAGAAATTAGAATTCAAGTGACATAATATTTTTAAATACCCACCTTTAGTTAGTCTGTATAGTAACCAGGTGTCTATAGTCCCAAAATAACAGGTGTCATCTTCAACTGCCTGTCTTAACTGCAGACAAATAAGGATGAGTGACAGAGAAAGGGTGAGCTATGAATACTCACATTGGATGACAATTAAATGATTCACATATTTTCTGTTTCTGACCTCAGGAATATTATTTAAGGCCCAGACGAGACGTAGAGACACATGTTGGGTGGTAAAAACGACCAGGCTTGCTGCAAGAAACCGCTTCTGTCTGGTGAGGAAGTGCAGCATCTTCATCACGCCGTGTACAGTCTGCCATCCCAAACAGAAAACATGTTCAGCATGAACTTTATACTTTCAATATAATAGTTGAGCCAAAAAATTACCCTTGCAGTAACAACTTCTTGAATGCATACTATGTAAGGGACAAAGCAAGATTTACATTTCACTTGATTTTTTCTCATGCAGCTCTGGTCCTTTAATACGAAACCCATATGATAATAATAAATGAAAACTGAAAGTATTAAACTTCATCGTCCCCAATCAATTTCAGCAAACAAGACAAGCCATAAACATTAACTGATCACAATAGATTTCACTAAGCAAAATCCATTCTGACAATAACAATGGAATATCACGGATTTAAACATGCAGTAACTGTGGTGACAATGTCACACACAAGCTTGCTATTGCTATTGCCATCAACAGTCACAGTGCAACACAATTGTCGTTTTCATAAGGTACTATATACTCATGTTTCACTGCGTATTTGTATCACTGAGTTTGCTCACAAATAAAAGACATTCAGTTTGGCCTGTCACTCAATTACTTATTTACACAGTAATGTAGGGCTGGGCATTAGATACATTAGATACTTATTGAGATATTTATGATAAAGATATAACATATCATCGACACAATTATTGAATATTTGTAAAATTAAGGTTAATGTGGCAAAAATAAGCATGATTTACATTAACGGTATGTACGAAGATATTAAACAGACAGTTGACAGTGGTATAAATGTGCTATATATATACACTTTAGATGTCTTACATTGGTAGCACTGATTAGACTGATGAAAAATTATATACAGTCGTGGACAGAACTATTGGCACCCTTGGTAAATCTGCGAAATCCCATAATTTCATTAAAGACAAACAATTTTAAGTGGGGGGATATAACAAATGTTTTTCTCTAATACACCCTGGCAATAATTATAAGCACCTTTGAATTCCAAACTACAAATAAAAATGTAAACCTGACAAGCTCTGCTAGAAATATTATAATGGGTCATGGTTAGATTTCAATCACCACTTCAACAAAAAATGGGTCAACGAACACGAAATCAAGATCCTGTAATAGCCATCTCAAGATCTTGATTTCGTGTACGTTGAGCGTTGGTGACATATTTAAATGATTACATGCGGCCCCTTTTCATTCCTATGCACACCATACATTTAATGTAATGAAATTCTAGAATATTCTTAATATTGTTTGTTTTTGCATAAGAGCAAAGGAATTGTTTCTTGAACCATATCTCAAAATTACTAGTTGAGTTGGAGGTACAGTTTTCCTTATTTTTTTTACACTAAAATTCAAATGTTTTCTGCCACTTTCCCTCTGAGATTTTGAAGAGTATTTTGCCACTTGAATTATTCTCTTTGCTGCACATTAAGAAAACATTGAGACACATCATGTTTTAAACACATTTTTTACATCTCAAGTCCGTTAAACTTCTTAATTATTTCCTTGATGATGGAAAGGAAAATATGTTTTGCATTATGTATTTCCTTTAAGCCACTTTGTATTTAAACCAATCTTTTGCTCCAATTCAGAAGTATATTATTTGGTTTTTCATATTCTGATGAATGATTATTTGGGTTTGGGCTTTGTGTCACTAATAATCATTCTCCAGTGCAATAAAAGTAATGACTGGCCAACTACATGTTTCCAGTCAGCTTGGAGTGCTGAGAAATGAGAAAACTCAATGGTAATACATTAGGAGACAATTTACTCTAAGGGTGTCAATAATTGTGGCAAGGTGTTTAAGAGAAAAACATGAAAAATGTAATATTCCACCTTGTTTTGAACTTGACTTGAAATGTCAGAATATTGCATGTGTAACGACTAAATGACTAATCAAGAAAAAGAAGAAACAATGCAGATTTCAATTGACAGCTTTCTTTTTTTCCATGTTTACCAAGGGTGCCAATACATTTGTCCATGAATGTTTTAGGTTGTGTTCATTTTGAATATGCGGACAGAAGGGTCCTTAGAATAACAAACCCACGGACAACTGTGGGTCTGCTGACAGTCATTTTTGACGTCTCTATATTCTCTTAAACTTCTCATCTCACGTGTTCATGCAGAATAAAGAAACCATTGTATCCTGACCTTCATGGTGCACGACCTGTTCCATGACTTCACCAACTCTGCTGCCCGCATGTCTTGCCAGGTGATGAAATTGTGAAACGGTTTCCCTGTATTCCTGCAATCCAGAACAGAATTATGTCAGATCACATCCTTGTGTCGGCAGTCTCGTACGAAAACACACTGACCTACCTGTCCCAGGTTATGAACGTTGCCCTCTGGGTGGAGATGCCAAGTCCTTCCATTTGGCACATCTGTAGTCCTGAGTCTAAACAATTGAAGCAGAAGTATCACAATGTTTCATCCATCATAAGAGACTGTTAAACATCGCCCCATGATGTAGTGTGTCTACAGGTGCTCAAGGTGAACACAAGAGGGGCAGGTGTGATCCTAAAAACCAGACATAAGAAAGTCTAAAGTGAGACTGACCTCTCAAGTCTAAGAGGTCTTACCTTGTACAGCTCCTTTCACCACGTGGACAAACCCTTTCCAAAGGTCATCAGGATCAATCTCCACCCATCCGGGATGAGGATACAGAAGGGACACCTGTGACACCAAAGCATGAGACCTTTCCCAAAACATGAGAGCTGGCACACAAGACTCGATGACAGCTTTACCTTTGAGCTGCAGGATCCTCTGATGTTGGCACACTTGTCGTACACATGGCACCTGATGGAGGTTGTTCCCACATCGACAGAGAGAACGAATGTCTCGAGTTTGCTGAAGCCGTTCCTGTGAGTGCCCATCGCTTGTTCACCAACTCGACTTGACACCTCTGACGTCACACATGCATCTGATACACATCTTCGTTTCCTTTACAGCCTGAACTTCACCTGACACATTTTATTTGAAGACTGCTGTCAATCAAACTCGTCTGCATTGAAGTTGAGGAGATATTTGAGCATCAGGTGTGACTTCCTAACTTTGTGATTATAAGTCGGACACTGAAATATCCAGAACGTCACGGTTTACTGGAGAAAAAAAAAAGTTTAATTCTCAAATATTTAATTGCTAGTTCGCTGTGTGTACGTGAGACGAGCTCGTTACTAGTACAACAGTTCAAATCCATACGTCATGAATCAGTCGATAGGAGTGGGAAGATTTCTTAAAGAGACACACACCCGAAAAACCGGAGCGTTGTGTTTTAGGTAAGCTTGGCAGCCCGATTTACAGTTGACGTTCAATACCGCGAGAGCAGAATCTTCGCAATCCGTTCGATTCACTCTCGCGATAATATGACGTCATTGAGATCGAACTGCGCTATGCTCAGCTTTAAGCCTGTGGACCCTCGACCACGTGGCTTGTGCGCAGACCTCAGAGGGGCCGTGTGGATTCTTTACTAAGAGGAAATGGCGGAAAAAAACATGCAAATTAAAAAGATTGAAAGAAACATGTTAGTGTCCATGTAGCTCGACCAGTTGAGCAACATTGCATAGTCAGCACATGCATCATTGTTTGATTCCTGGAAACACACATCCTACAAGGCACATCTATAAGACATGTGTAAAATCATCTTGGAATGTGTTGTTGTTCTACTCTAAATCATAAGATGTTACAAACATCTATAAGTCTATATTACATTTGATAGCACATGTCTGACATATGAGAATGAAATGCCTGAATGTTCGTGTAAGTTGTTTAAGTAAATGCACAATGTTATTTTATTGATAAGATATATGTTATAGCAATGAAGAATAAGCCCTTGACTGTCTTTAAAACTATCACAATAACAGCAGATGCATTATGATAGCAAAATGTTTATTATAACAAATATCCTTTTACTGCAACCAATTAGAGGGTGCCCATTTATTTCAATTTGATTCCTTAATTCATTAAATACACAACCCAATGACTTTAAAAGTGTTTACTTGCATACTTCCCACCTTCTTAAACTCGAAAAAAATATAAAGTGGGGTACAAAATGAAGAGATGGGAAAGTCAAAACGGGTATCAGCATAGTTCCGAAGAGACATTTGTAAAATGGTGCATATAAAATCCACAGATCTAAATACACAAAATTCATTTTAAAATCCTAGAACTTAAACGTCTCTTCGAGAAAAAAAGGTATCCTAATACAAAAATAAAATCAGTTTGAAATGTTCAAAACCCATTTGAAAAGACACTAAGCAAACAACTCATTGGAAAGGCAGTTGCATTCAAAATTTGTATCCCCAACCTAACCATGTTAAACTTTCACATATAACAGCCCACAGACATTATATTTTACTTAAATTAGTGTGCATACCGAACAAAGTAGGCTGATTTTCAAATGCCCAAAATATGTCCATGAAATTTTGCAGTTTCAAAAGCATCTGTTTAAGGGAACAGAATATAAAACTGTGTCAAAGGGTTCAGAATGGTAGTTGTACTGCTTTTAGAGTTTCATTGTAATAAGACAATGTTGTCTATCCATGCTTAACTGCACTGTGTAATATAAAAACAGATGTACCAGTACAAATGTATTGCAGCTGTTTGTGCCGAATTGTGTTATCTGTGCATTTCAACTATGAAATGAATTATTGCACTTTGAATATTAAAACACAGAATTCAAAGTAACCTGTAAATATAATAAAAGCTTAAGGTTCAATATGGGGCAAAAAATAGCAGAGGTTCATGTAAAACCTATTTCATGATCAACTATTCTGATCAATATGGCGCAGATATTAAAAACAATAAAAGTTCTGCACTCTTACCTCCAAAAAACACCAACTAAAAGAAATACAAAACAGTTGCAGAGCGGGAGACCAATTACATTTTGTCTTACCAAGCATGATTAAATCACGTGCATTTTGACATGGCGCTCTGTGTCCTCATGACTGTGATCATTAAGAGAGCAAAAGAAAGATGGGCATCATAGGAAAACAGTCCTTCAGTCACAGAAATTTCAGTCCGTCACTTTAGCAGCCTCGAAGTTTACCGCCAGTTTCCTTGGTTTCCGCTTGGACGCTGAGCCGGGAGTGTTAGGGTTGGCACTTTGCCTTGATGTCTTGGGTGTGGTGGCGGTGGGCTTTCCAGCTGGCTCGTCTGTACTTGGAGGCGGCGTTTTGGAAGCTGAAGAAGCTGGCTTGGTAGGTCCACTGCTCGGGCCCTTGAAAGAGGTGGTTGCCAACTGCTTTACATCTTGGTTCATGGTTCGTCCTGAAACCCTCTTTTTGGTCACCTGAAGACATGATATATTGTTAGTAATCAATAAAAACAAGAATTAAAAACCCTTAACATGGACTTAAATGTTCTTGCCTGAAGTGGAACAAACTGGTTGTGGGATCCGGTCGCCGCAGAGGGTGGAGGGACCCGTGCACCTGGAAATGTACCTCCAAAGAAGGACTGCCCTTGATGGGGCAGTGTCATTCCCCAGTGGAGGGGTCCATACCCTTGTGGAGGCATCAAAATACCACCTGTAAAATAAAGTTTGAACAAATTGTGATAAAGATAATAAAAAAAAATGTGCTGACTTGAAGGACTTGCATTATTGCATTAAATAGAAAGACACTTGCCTGGTGGCTGGCCAAAGAAAGAGGGATGAGGTGCAAGAGGTCTCATCTGCTGAACCCCAGGGAATATTGGAGGAGGAAGTGGGAAGGAACCCAACGAGTTCTGTAGGAAAACAAGTATATGTTATTAATAGTTATTAAATAAAATAAAATGGAAGAAAAGACTTAATAAACACACAATAGCTATACTTTTCAAATTCTAAGGCTAAAGATTTCATTTTACAATTTAACATGGCCAATAAAATTTACCAATAAATCATATTTCAAAATGTTTGCGTAGGGGTTAGATAGCAAGCTTGTAAGCATTTTGTTTTATAAGGAATAACTTAAAATGGATGCCGTTTTATTTACGATATTATTATAGATTGTCATGATATTTAGAACCGTGTTTGAGTATCACGGTTATGTCAATAGCATAATTTTGTGAGGCCCAATTACAAATTAAACTCAATTAATTTATTACCAGTCATATCATGAGAAATGACATGTAAAAACCATCATTCACTTGATTCAGCCTGGTTAGTTAGTTCTAATACAAATTGTACTATTTGTTAATTCAGTTACCAAACGTTGAAGAGCAAAGAGAGCTGCTTTCTCTTTTGCTTCCGTTTCAGACTGACACTGAGGACCATGAACCAGCAGACCATTAGACAACTTCACTTGACACACCATCAGATTCTACAGAGGAAAAAGCAAATGGTATTGAGTATATTCATCTGACCTTGACGAAACATCTGTCACAATTTAAGATTTGGTCTGAGATTTTGTGTACTCCCAAAGCAAACATTGCTTCCAAAAATATAACAATACTCAAGATTAGACAGAGCTGGAAAGAGTTTAAAAGTATAACCTGTCTATGGCGGAGAAAGGCATACTCTGGAGGTCCCATTCCAATCCCCATGCATACCCGGCCGAGCTCTGCGGAAATGCTAGGCAGAATAGGGGGATGTCCAGCCATAGTAGGAGGAGGTGGGGTTTCTGTTTGAGGTGTGTTTATCCGAGCAGCTGTAGGAAGGGAGCATCCTAAGTTATTTAACACTAGCTTAACATGATAAAGATGGAATATTGTATCCTATTTGAGAATAATAAAATTTGCTGAATAGTTCACAGTCTGCATAATGTAAATATTTGATTGGAGGACACAGTACCTAGCTTTTTGCTGGAGCGTCTCTTGTTTTGCTGCTGAGCGTTTAATGAATTCTGGCTTTCAGAAAGCAAAGAAGACTCGGGGGCAAAGGAACTTGTTGCAGAGCTGTCGATCTTCAACATTTCTTTTAACACCAGTGTCCCTTTCTGTAAAGACAAAACAAATATATTTTTAAATTACTTTTGCCAGACATTAAGATACTGTGGATGAGAGAATTTTTGCTTACCATAGCAAAGGACTGAGGAGACAGAGGCTCTCCTGACTGGCTCTTGGGCTCTTGATGCCCATAGTGCTGAGTTGGCTCAGGGTCCTTTGAGATCTTTAAATTGGCTATTAGCTCCTCAAATTCAGTAGACACCTGGAAAGTAAACATTATGTTCCCTGGTTACTACTTATTATTCCTTTAACAATCAATAATGTCAAACGACATGCAAGTTGTGTTCTAAATAAATTAGAATATTGCATGTGAAGAAGAATTTTGTGTGCTGAGTTTTGTACCTTATTTGAAGGTCCTTGTAAGTGAGCAGAATTTAAATCTTCATTTCTCTTTAAAAGTCTAATATTACCGACCAAGCCCTGCCAAACCAACATAAAAAATATTCATAAGTCTAATAAACCATCAAAATATTCCAAGGCACTTGCACGGTTAAGCATAAAAAGCTAACTCAATAAAACATCATTAAAATGGTAGGTAGGTATAAACAACTCCTCAATATGCATTACACTAATCTGCATGCTATCGTTGTCATCTAAAGTTTCATTGTTTAGAGCTATCTTGCATGTAGAATGAGTAATTTATGCACAACTAGATGAACAACAGAGTTGAAAACCCTAACAATATTGTTTAATAGGTTTGTTGATGCAGTGAGGGAACATAACGTATGTTTTCGACCTTCTAAATCAAAACGGAACCTTGGTATATCAGCATTTGTCTGTCAGATCTGTGTGAATTAGGATCTACAGGCACACGATTGAGATAAATTATGCTAATGTATACAGAGCAATACAGAGCAATGGTGAATTAAAGCTTACGGGTTTGTTGGATGGGTCATTGCATTGGTTTTGTTTATGTCCCTCTGGTTGTCTCTGTTGTGATACTGAACCACTGCTTTTGCCAGCCTATTACAAATAATACCAAGTGAAAGTCATATACTTCAATCATCAGAAATGCATACATATATGAGAATATTTTTTTCCACAGTAGGAAACTTCTCAAAAAAAGTGCCGAGAATTCCAATCGGCTTTTCAAACCAATGAGAAAGAAAAACTCACATTGTTTTGCCAGTGAGCAGGTGGTTTCTGTGGCATTCCTGTACCCTGCAAAGACTGCCATACATTACTGAACTCCTTTTCATTGCCAGATCCCTGCATGAAAACACATGAAGGTGTTATAATGCGTGATTTACATTTACAGGGAGGGGGGGCAGTCTCAGCCTAGTGGTAAGCGAGTCAATCTTGTGATCACAAGGTTGCCTGTTCGATTCCCAGGGGCCGATAGGTAATAACTGACATGCCCTTGAGCAAGGCACCTCCCTGGGCACTGCAGATAGCTGCTCACTGCTCCTGTGTGTGTGTTCACAACTTGCAGTGTGTGTTTGTGTTCACTACTCACTGGATGGGTTAAATGGGTCACTATATCTGACAAAAGGTGACTTTCACTTTTCATATATTCAGTAAGTAGACACTTTATTCAAAGAGACTTAAAAGTAGTGTGCGGTGGAACACTATCACTGCAGAGGAAATGGGGGTAAGGTGCTTCGCTCAAGGGCACTTCAGTCATTGTCTGCTGGAACTGAGAATCAAACCAGCAACCTTCTAATTACAGGTCCAACTCTCTAACCACCAGACCACAACTGACCCCCCCATATTATAACCTCTCAGAGCAATGTGGATTAAATTAGCCTTAAATTTTGACATAAACAAACCTTGTGTTGGTTTTTCTGGTTAAGGGCTTTATGAGGCGAGTTTCTGCTGCCCTGAATGTCAGCCCTGAGATTAAAGCCTTGCCAGCCATTTTGCTGCTTTTAATAGGAAATTCAACACTGTTAGAGATTATCAGCACATGGAACAACACACTTCCCTATTGCATTACTAAAGAACCGGTTTGAACTGCAGGGTTTTGTATCAAGTTGTATATATGGTAAAGCAAAGTCTGTGTATAAGCACATGTCTGTTACCTGTGTAGGAATGAACGGTGAACGTGGCGAGTGGTTAATGCCACCCAGGTGGCTTTTGTGGGTGGGATGGGATGAGGAGGGCTGGGATTTGTGCTCCTTCCTGCTACCATGGCTCAAGTTTATTAAGGCACTGGGGGGCAAACGATAGCCACGCCCTGCAGAGCACCTGTAAATCAGAATTGAATCATGTTTTTACTCTTTTATCTGCATTAGACTTAATAATTATTAGACATTACAGTTTTGTGCAATGACGTTCTAAACTCTTTGTTTAAATTTTAATATAATTGAGAGAAACTTTTCATGTTTGAGAATATCACTTTAGTGTATCATTCCTCTAATAATAAATTCTGTACCTGATAGTAAGTCCACCAGCAAACTCTTCATCAAACAGCACCTCATACAGAACTTCAGCCTCTCGCTCAGCTAAAAGTCCAGAATAGAAATAAAATAAGAAACAAAGACATAGTGGCAGTCTTTGGCAAACATGAAAAAGGCTTTTACCTCCTTTAATACCAATGACAGTCCCACGAAGGCCAAGAGGGACTGAGAAGCTCTCTCTCACATTGACCACACGGTCAAAAAGATGATATTCTGCATCAGGATCAGGAACAACACCATGTTGCTGCTCCAAAGGCTGTACAGACACACAAAAATTACAAACTATATGCTAACTAAACTAGCATATATGAGAGTTGTAATACAGCCAATCTTTAAGACAATTACACATCATACACACAGTCATACACACATACCCTAAAGAGCAGGTGGGGCTTGACGGTCACTCGCACTTTCTTGTTCATCTTCTTCACCTGTCACACAGAAAGAGGAACAACATGAAGTTCGCACCCAAAAGGTTCTTCTTAAAGGTTTAAATATGTTGTGTCTCAACCTTTGTTTTATCCAATTCTTCTTCAATTTTCTCCACAATGCCTGAGTCCAGGATCTGCAGGTCGCATGACGCTCGAGATGAAGAGCTGACTGGGTGAGCTTTCAACCAGGCCTGGATCTCCTGGATCTTTTCAGCCCTAGAAGGGAACAAGCATCAAATTGGCTGTAACTTACTTGCAAAACTGTTCTACTGAAGTGGTTGGAAATCGCCTTTTCAAAATTTTTGATTGGAGCACAAAAGACCTTTTAGAATTTAATATTTAGGATGGAAAAGTTAAAAAGACCCACCCATTCTCATCTTCTCCTGGCCAGATATCATCCTCATAAAAGACGTCATCATGACTGTTTCTCGATACATAGTCAAACACCTCTGAAAATCTGTGAGAGAACATTTGTGTTAAAATACTTGCATTGATGCATAAGGTAGTAATGCAACTGCAAAGGCACATACACACCTCTCTAGATATTCAGCTAACAGTTCTTCTACAGCAGCAGAGTAAAGCCACTCTTTCTCTGTCCTCTTAGTGTAACCAGGAACTTCCTCATTCTTCTTGTTGAACTTGAGATTAAGGCCCACGTTCACTTTCTGCTCTCCATGAACACTGAATGGGGGAGTAATAGCATGAGTTACCAGAGGAAAATCAAAGAAAAACATAAATGGTATCTTATCTTATAAAACGTTGTAAATGCAGCTAATGGCCTGACAGGTTTCCAAGGACCCACTTATTTTGGTACAACATTTGGTACAAAACACTTGTGATTGACTCACATGTGACAAAGTGGTTTCATATTCTGTGTGCAATGACCAAAACTCCCTGTTGTCACACTGCTAATTAACACATGGTTCAAAATCTCACATATTGCAAAATTTGTTATACTGACTTTCTCTTGGATCCTCTTCCGATAAAGATGCTACCGGAGAATCTTGAGACGAGGTAGCTGGTGATTCCAAGGCGGGAGGCAAGCACATACCCAGGACTATACTTCACAGAGTATTTCTGAGTAAAAGAACAGAATGATTGTTGATAAAATTGTATTGTTTAGATAAAAAGTGCACCAGAAAATGTTATAATATAGACAAATGCAATGTATATCAGGGATTTCTGGGCTTATTCAAGTTAAGGCTTACATGCTGGTTCTGAATTAAGGCATCAAGTTGAGGTTCACACGGTACACTAAAGACCACTCTGACTCGTCCCTCACTGATGACATCACTAGAATCTTGAACCTACAGTCAATAGAAAGCATCTACATAAAAAAACAACTATTACATATAAGTTTAAATAAATGTTTGACTATCAGAACTAGATTGAAAGTCAGAAAGTTAAATACCTCTCCCATTGCACCATAATATGGGTTTCCAACCATAAAGACAGAGGTTCCTGGGGAAAACAGCTCCTCCAATGTCTTGAAGCGTGCCAATGAGGAATCAAATGCCTTGATATCCTAAAGTACAACAAACAAAATGTAAATATTATTAGAAAATGTAAAAACAAATCTGAAATCAATACATTTTTAGATAAGAGAAAAAATGGTTTTAAAAATGGTGCGGTTTGAAGGTTTGTTTTTTTAAGGCTTTATCTACCTTCACAGTGGTCTGGTATGGAAATGGCAAGACCTGCTTGGCAAACTGCTTCTCGAAATGGACCTTCCCATTTTGACCAATGACATACTTTCTTCCGGTCAGCAGCTGGCCATATATCACCACATCTGTCTCATTGATCACAATCCCTTTACGCTTGCTAAAGCTGAAAAACAAACAAGTATTATCTTAAAAACGTGCTTTAAACAAAACTGAGCAATCTTAGACATTCAGTAACTACTTATTTGTCAAAAGCACTCATTGCTGAATCCAGCACTTGCTAATAGTATTTATGGGTAAAGATTTATTTTAAGATGATGGAAAGTCCCACTTATTGTGCAGCACTCATAAGTATACGCATCTCTCAGACTTCCTTATAGTTCCAACTTTTTAAAGGTATAGTTCACCCACAAATGACAATCCTTATAATGTATAACTCCAGAGTCAAACAGTTTTAATTACATTACAGTGTATAAATGTAAACAAAATAGTATGTCTTGTGCATTTGCCATAACTTATACAAATTTAAAAAGAGCTACATACTGTTCTGACAGGCCTTGCACTTCTTTAATCCACTCTTTCTGCTCTTTATCAGTCACATGTATCACTTTGGTAGGGGGTTGAGTGTCGTCCATATAAAGCAACTGTGATCCTGATGTTTCTTCTAAAACAAACCTACAAAAAAAATTGAAGACATCTTAGACACACCTAAAATCACAACATATGTGGTTTTATATATATGTAAAGAACAGAAGGTTGTTTTAATTAATCGGGTCTTACATTACTGCAGTGATGCATGACCATAATCCAACTTTATATAGGTCTATGGCTCAAATATTTGAGTTTGAGTTTTGGTTTTTTAATGTAAGAAAGAGACCACTATGTACTAGCATGGCAAAAAATGACAGAATTTAGAGTCCATTACACAAACTTGCTTGATGGACTTACTTTGTTTCTCCATCTGAAACCGCTACAACTCGACCTTCCATTAGATGAGGCCAGTTCACAAACAAAGACTTTCCCAAAACCAAAGCAGCAACATCTTCTACCTACAGCACAGCAAAAATACATCCTCCCACATTACCACAAAAAAATACATTTATCTCAAGAGATGCTGGAGCTAAAAAAAGACAAGACAAGCTAAAAAAACTTAAAGAGTGCTCACCTGCTCCACCTCCTGGCCGGGCAAAATCTCCAGTATCATGTTTTCTCCTCTGCTGCTTTGTTGAAAGACCATCACCCCACTTTTCTTCTTATAAAACTGTGTAAAAGAGACACAGCAGGATCACTTACATTAATCTTATTTTAACCCAACAGCTCTCTCCATTAATTGGTAATAATCTGTTTATTGCAGTGGGACGGGGCTTGTTTACTTTGTGCCGGATGTGCTGTAAGGTAGGAAAGCCGCAGAAGTAAATGGCTCCTCTGTCAATCCTGCGGTTCACATGCTCCAATGACACACGCCATGCGTCCAACGGAATTGGTGTTTGTCTAGAAAGAAGAGGATATTTTGAAGAACATTGGTGTCCAAACAACACTGACCACCTATTGATTTTTAAATTATGGACACTGGACCATAATATATAACCGAAAAAATAATGAGATTATTTTACTGTAGTTAACATGTACATTGCATTAGAGTGCCAGTCGGTCATACCTGACATGGCAGTGAACAATATTTGGGAACATTTGGGGAAGAGGGGAGTCGTATGCATAGTCCAGTTCTTTATCAAAGCAGTACACAGCACATTCAGTATGTCTGTTCCTGGCCTTCTCCGATGGGGTCATCTTATTCGAGTAAGGCTCCATCGCGGCCAACAAGCATTTCTGAAAGTAGAATAAAACACGAAACTTTACATTAACCATATCGACACAATCACAGACAAGATGAGATACTTAATGACTGTATTAACCTCATCGATAAATGGGATGAGCACCACAGCCTCCCACTCCTGCTGCTTTCCGTTCAGATCTGTTTTGAAGTCTTGAGGGTAATACTCAACAATAGGTGAGCTCAATGATGTCATTAGGTGCTAAAAGAAGAAAAAACAAGAATTCTGAGAATGAAATTACTTGATTATGGCACTAACAGAATAACACTGAAATGAGGTTTACCTGGTAACACTCTGGAAGGAGATCTTTGCTGGCTGCAGGCAAGACACCCAAAAGCTGCTCAAAAGGCATAAAGGGTTTCGCCAGGTCAAAGGTCAACGTGAGGCTAGAGATATTTCTCACATCAGAGAGGAAAGGTGCGTAGTGGTACGGATAATACCTATATTAATAAGATAAATACGACATTACAGGTTTAGAAAAATTTTAATTTGTAAAAGTTCAATTGAAATGAAAAATAGAGTCATTCTTGCTGCATACTCACCAGCTCCATGACTGAACACCATGGTAGTAATAATGTAGGATCCACTGGATACCTTCCACATAACATTTGGCCTGGTTTGCTAAAAACTCACTACAAGATGTACACACAAAATGAGACTTAAGGTATATATTTTACATCCACAGACAACCCACATACTCTAATTGTATATCAGACAACGCATAAATACGGACTCACTCTGAGACGACTTCAACACCCATCTTCGTCATGTAGTAGGTGCGCTTATACTGGCGAAACTCTGTTTCAAACATGTCATCATCCTCACCATCCTCTTCTGTGCATTTAGATGCATTGTAGGAAAAAATTATTTGTTTTAAATTCATGCAGCATTAAACGTTAATACCACAGCTTGGAACCATTTCACAAATAATGTGACAGTTCACCCAAATATAAAGATTTGTGTGTACCTTTTCCTGGAGTTTGTTCACCCTTGACTCCATCAAGAGCAGCAAGACAAAGGGAATCATCTGAAGACTGAGAACAAGCCTGTTTTTACACATTATAGACAAGTCCTCCAGGAATATCTCATCTTTGTTAACCTTCTGGCTTCTTACTTCATGTATGTACTTACTTTGCTCTTCTTTATATCTTTGGCATCAGCTTCCTCAGCTGCCAGGCCAGCCGCCTCATTCAGGTATTTGTTCCCCACCTTACTCTCAAACCACTTAAGATCCACAAACACCTCACTGAAGTGCTCCCGGTCGAACTAAAAAAAAAAAAACAAAGTACATGAAAATGCATTGAACAGTATAGCCATAGAGTAAGGTATAGTGTAGTATTGCACAAATATTTATAATATATAAATAAAATAAATGTTTTCTAAAAAGATTTTAAGTATTTTAGCTTAAGGCTGGGTAAGACAGCTTAAAAACATCTAGTGAAGTGAGGTGTGGCCAAGTATGGGGTCCCATTCTTGGAATTTGTGCTCTACATTTAACCCATCCCAGTGTACACAAACAGTAAGTGAACACACACACACACACACACTGTGAACACACACCCAAAGCAGTGGGCAGCCATGCTGCGGCCTCCGGGGAGCAGTTTGGGGGAAGGGACTCACCTCAGTCGTGGTATCCCCGCTTGTACTGAGTATCTAACCAGTGACCTTGGGATCACGAGTCCAACACTCGAACCACCAGGCCACGACTGCCCCCAATATATACCAAACATTTTCTAAAAACATGTTTATGATAATAGTTGTTAGGGTCCCAAATAGGATGCAAAATAAAAGTGCATTCAAATGATTGGGATTTTTACAATGTTACTCATTTTCATAACACAGTAAACTTGTGCAACACAGAATTTTTGTCTTAGAGTGTCTTATACACTAATTGGCACGATATGGTAATACAGATGTGCAGAAAAGAACAATATAGTAGCAAGTCTATAATATACAAACCCAAACATCACTTCAAAATGTGTACAAGTAATCTTGTAAATATGTACAAGAAATAATGGTGAACCTATCTAATAATTTGTTGATACATGGGAGAATAAACGGCAAACACTTACATCAGAGAGCTTCTCTAGGTACTTCTCAAAACAGGCAAGGTTGAGGTGACCATTTTCATTAAGGTAGCCTGATGGAAGCAAGTCATTAGTGATACAGAATCTCAAGTTCTTAAGGAAACATCAGTCACACAAATGCTTTTTGAGTGGCAGGCACATTGACTCACCACCTAAAGAGGGCAGAACATTGATGTAAGTTCGATAGAGCAGCGGTAAAGCATCATGGTTAATGTGTAGATGAGGAAGATGTGGGATAAAGTCATTTCCCACCAGGAAACCCATCAGGACCCAATCGTCTATAATTCGCTCCAGGTCATACTCAAAAGAGATCTTATTCTGAGGATGATTTATAATATATAGCACTGAATTTGTCTCTCCATTTAGTATAGTTTGACATGGTTTCATTAGTAAAGAAAATTCAGTTACCCTGAGTTCTGAGAACTCATAGTCAATGTATTCCCTCATTAAGGAGAGATGGAGCAGGTGAAAGGTGGTCTCCTCAGGGGCAGTTATCCTACAAGTCACACAAAACTCATTTATCACAATTGGGTCAGAAGTTCAGGTTCATACAGGACATGTGACATGTGCCAAACTCTCTCACAATGGCCCTTAAATATATATAAAATATCACTAACGATTTAACCTCACGCGCACACACACACCTCTTTTGTGACTTTTTGCCTCCGAAGCGCACCTCCTCTCTCAGGAGGGAAAAATTTGGCTCATGGCTTGTCAAGCCAAGCATAATCTACAAATAATAAAAAATACATAATAATAAAACAGATAAGAAAATTATTAAAAATAATTGTAATAGAAACACGGAATACAAAACCGTTCTCACCAGATCAGCATCCAGACCATAAAGGCAGTGCCTCGTGTTTGGATTATGACTTGGTTTGGAACTCTCAGAACGAATAAACTCCATAATTTTGTGCTCTCCTTCACCAGGCGTCTAAAAATAAACAAGTACCAAAAACTTAACATAAATATTCAACACACACACAACGAAAAGATCTAAACTTATGATCTCACCTCATGGCCAGACAAATAGACATTCACTCCTTGCCATGATTTATCTGTGGATAGTTTATTGTGAACAAAATATTTAAGCTGCTCCTGTAGCCTGGCCATGAAATCCGTTCCTATGGAGAGAACAAGACATAAACGACATATTTCCATGAAAGATCTTCAAACAGCAGGAGACTATAGGATTGCAAATGGATAAGGAATTGAAGGATTGAATTAATGTTTATTACAATTCATATCTTTTAGGGGCCTTAAAACAAAACAGTGGAAAGGGGACTGGAAATCATGGGATGAGATGGGGGAAGTATGAACTGCGAAGGACGCTTGAGACAAGAATATAACTCTGGTTATGCCGAAGGTGCACTTGGAAAAATAAATCAGTAGAGGAATTTTTGTATGATATTTCCCATTTGGTTTACCTGTATTATACAATTAGCAATGCATTAAATTACATTCCCGCTTTACTGGACATGCTGAAAATGTAATTTTGCCAGTGCTTTATCCGTATTTTAAAGATTTTTTTACATTGTGAAAATGATACTGTATTAGTTATTAAGCCCTGTCCTGTCTTTGTATCGACCATGAAAGCCTCGCTGAGGTGACACATCAAGACATCATGGTTTCAGAAAGAAAGTACACAGATTTTTTTCTAAATTTAACTCTTAATCAATTCTGAAGCTTAAAAGCTCTGTCTTTCTCTGTCAAACAACATGGCAACTGCAGAACAATGACAGAACGTTTACTATTAGGACAGAACCAGAGAGATAGAGATGCACACAAACCAGGAGTGATGCAGTTGGAATCAAATCTGGCCTCTGTGGGTAAAACTTCGCCCTTCTCCAAAGCCTTTTTAATTTTCTCCTCTGCTTCTTTTGCTGACCTTATAAAAACATGTACATAAACTGAAGTTAACACTGTGCTTTTAAAATGTGCAATACAAGTCATGTTTCTTTAAACAGCAAAATGTGCTATACAAGAATCAGTAATGACAACTAATCAAGATAATGCACATAAATATGTAAAAGATGTTTCATTTTTATAACACGTTATTCCATCATGGACAGACGGTCTACCTGAATCTTCTTCCACGCTGCTGGTTCATTTTGGCCCTGGGTGCAACTCCATCGACGGCCATGAAGAACACTTTCCTGGGCTTAATAATGCGAAAGAGCACTTCCAGGTAGTGAAAGATGTCGGCAAATATCTTCTCTTCGGAGATACGGAAGTGGACGTCCTCATCGTTAGGGTGGGAACATTGATGGATGATTCCGTTCATATCCAAATAAAGGTTGTCAAACTCCGGGATCTGTCACAAATGAAGCAGAAAGGAGGAATGAAACTTAGATGGCTGTGTTAGTAATACACAAAGTAAAAACATTATAAAAGTCATCTTTTGTTTGGTTATGACCTGTTTTTGTGTATATATGTTCTTGTGAGGCATATAAATGCTTTCACAATAAAATAATAATATGTGCAAATGTCATTTGCATAATATGTGTAAGCCAAAACTGCAACTTTTAATGTTTTAATGCTCTTAGTTACATATAGACAAATGTTTAACACACCTCACTGTGATTGGCTGCTTTAATTCAAGTGCGCATACTATGCATTAAATACATGATGACTATGGAGGCAGCACACTAGGATTTGAAGCACAGCCATTTTACATCATAGCACTTACGAAACATTCGTTTCTTTTATATTATGGCCGTTGACTATACCTATGTGAATCTGTTTTTAAGCTTTAGTGTGATGCAAAATTCGAGGTTTCGATCACAAAGCTGTAAAGAATCTATAGGGGCCTGATATAATTAGCCAAACAAGCTCACCTGATGCTCTTTGACAACTTCACTCAGACACGGATATCGCTCTGATATCCATCGGTAAAATTTGGGCACTCCCATCTTTTGGTTTTCCTCTTCGGATAAGAAAAATCCAAAACAAATGTAAAAAGAAGCGAACACTGGCGTTGCTAGCTGTGTCGGGTTTGTTTCTGTATGAGCTGTTACTCTCCAGCCGGTAAAAACGTCCGTGTGGAAACACGCATGACGTCACAGCGTTCCGGTACACACTTATGACACGAAAGTGGTCTACGCAAAACGTTTATTTATTAAAATTGGATTTGTAATGTACAGTTATTTTTAAAAAATAAAATAAAAATAAGTAAATAAAAATAAAGGCATTTTTTAAATTAGAATTTTTCAAATTCAAGAGCTGTGCGAACAAACCGTTAAAAGATGACCTAACACAAGGAAGTGACGTCACGTGAGGCCTAGAGACGCAACATTTTGACCAATGACAAAAGTGTTTAACCCTTTATGGTCCTAAATATGACCTCCATGACATAAAAATGATGGGATGTATTTGGTTTATTTTATTTAAATGTAAACACTATACAATAATGATAAACACTTTTATTATTAATCAGAACAAAGAAATTAATTAATTAATTAATTTAAATAAATAATTACAATTGTTATTTTAATTAGACACATGAACAAACATACATCTAAATTCTGATGTATCATATTTGATGAAAAGTATGTTTTGTATCCAGCTCTCGGTAAAGCTTTTACCATACTGGACCCTGACGACTCGGAATATTCTTATTCTTGTTAATTCTGGTGCATTCTGTTAATACATTGTTTGAATTTAAAAAATAATTTGATAACTTTTATTTAACATTAACCAAAACTTTAGACAATGTAAATGTACTTATATGTGCAATTACCTTTAAAAGAAAAATAAGCAGAATACAAAGCATTATCATTTAATGAGATAGAAGGTAAATTATCATATAAACAATTTTGTTGACATTACATTTGAGCACAATTTAAAACAGATTTGGTTTACATATTTATTTGAATGACAGTTTTACCATACAAGTTGGTAAATTAGACGGAAATATGATCAATCCATTAATGATTAATTAATGATAAATACTATTATAATATGCAACAAAATAAAGGCTTGAAATCTACAGTAATATACAGATTGACAGATAGACACTTCATTGTCTATCCAAATGTGTCAAGGGCTCACATTTCCTTATCTATTTAACAATTAAAAATTAGAGTTTATTAATTATTAAGAGCAAAAGGCTTAACCCTTTTCATGTGCAATGTGAAAGCAGAGAGGCCAGTAAATCCAGATTGATGTGGTAAAGCCGGTCTGGTGATTTATAACATGTGACTTAAGTCTTCTGAAAAAGACCTTTGAGTACTGGTGGAACTTGATGTTTTGTATGTTCTAATGTGTTGAAGGTGCGCTTTTGACTGTGTCCCGCAGAAGGAACCTCAAGATGATAATGGGCTGGGTAGTGGATAATTGAGCCCATAACACCTGGAATACGTAAAAGTACAAAACAAAATTACAGCTGCATAAAAAAACATGTTGGTTTTTACAATAGCTCATCAAAACGACTTTAAATGTTTATTTTATTGCTGATTATTATATGCATGCAAGTTCATTATTGAAAGAATGAATATGTATGTATGTACATTTAATCAACAGGACAATTCTCCAAACTCCTGTCAATGTTTAATCCTCTTTATGTATATTGCTGCAATTAAAACATTTGGTAAACAATGTGCATTGACTTACCCCCTGGGTGTTGACCTGTATCAAGTAAAAGAGGAAGAGAAAGATAAGCAAAAATAATAATTTAATATGTTTTAATTTAGTATTTAATATGACAGACGTTACTTAACAATTACATTTTTCTATTTAATTATTATATATAAATTTAAATAGGGGCTCGACTATACATTGCAAGTGTGAGCTATTGTCACACGTCAACATGTGACAAAGCTCATGATTCCAGTATACTCACCCCGTCGCTTGAAGATAAGAATGCTTGTAAAAATAAATCCAACAAAAACAATTGTGGTGAAAATTGGAGCGATGACTCTCAAAACACCATTGTCTGAAATATAAAGCATATATAAACTTTAAATTTATAAGGTTCCAATTGCATTGTGATTTTGTTTTTCAGAACTGAAATGTCTTTGCATACACTTGGTAAATTATATAAAAGTATTCAAATATAATAACTTAAAAAAATATATAGTATAAAGTACAAACATGAGTTTACATCAACTAAATGTGCTTTATGGTGACATCCATTTAACTAATTTTAGTGAAGAATGACAGAAATAGTTTGACCCAAGATAGAAAGTTATCATCATTTACTCACCTTTGAGTTGTTTCAAATCTTTATAAATGTCTTAGTTTTAATAAACACAGAGAAAGATATTTGGAAGAATGCTTGTAACCAAATAGTTCTCGGACCATAAAGGAAATAAAATTTAATTTTGTTCTTCTGTTAAACACAAAATTTGATATTTAAAGAATTTAGGAACCAAAGAGTTATGTTATTTTAACAGAGATGTTTGGTTCGAGCATTTTCCAGAAACCTTTCTCTGTAGTCAACCAAACAATGTTTGTTGTTCTGGCATAACTAGAGAGTAAGAAATCCACGACAGAATTTCATTTTCCAGTGAACCATCACCTGAATTTCTCACCCTCATTTTGTTAGAAACCGTATCAATTTCTTTGTTTGTTTACACACAGGGAAATATATTTGGAAAAATGTAATCCACTGAGAATTCAGGGACACCACTGACACCATGGTAGAAAATAAAAATTATATTCTGTTGTTATTGTTCTCTTCAACACAAAAGAAAATATTTGAGAATGTCAGGAACAAACATTTCTGAGAGACCTTTTGGTCAGTGGTGTCCCAGAAATCTTGCCAACATTCTTCATATCTATAATAACTCATTTGTGTTTAACAGAACAAAGACATATTTGGCTGGGGCATCCTTTTCAAATTCCTATAGGTTTTGAAAAAAGTCTTCAAATCCATTTGACATGAAAGACCAGAGTAAGAGTTGTACCATCATGATTCCCGTCATTCATCTGCTTGATAAACTCTTCACAATCTTCAATCAAATGACTCTTCTCCAGTCTTGTCCGCTCAGTCTCACGTGCCACTATTTTCTTCAAATCATGTGCCTCTGGCACCAATACCGTCCACGAAACATCTGCTAGATCTAACTCCAGATAATCCTTTCCATTCAGCTGAAACCGGTCGGACAGTCCGAAGACCTGGCGGCCTCGATACTTGCATTCTCTCAAACGTGTGCATGTGGCATTGTCTGTGAAAGAGGAAAAGGTGAATTCATTGTCAAGCATGCCTGTCATTGTTTGTTCTTACATAAATGGGCAACATTTTACTTGCTGTTGTATGCTCCACGATCATCCTCAGTGCATCATCTTGAATGGATCTTACAAGATGTTTGCCTTTGAAGTAACTTTCAACATCATTGACATAGATTCTCTCCACGACTGTCCCATTTATGGATACACTGCGCTCAAATTCAATTACTAGATCTTAACACAATGAAATGAGAAAATGTGTTTTACTCCTGCAAACAAATCTATTGTGGATTGTAAGTTGTAATTCTATAGTAGGACAAAGACTTACCCTTTGGTAGACCCCAGGATGGAGCCAAGAGAAAAGTGATGGTTAAAACGAAGATCATTTTTTAGCAAGCAGATTAAAGAGAAAAACTATTTGAGTAGTCTTTCTTTCAGTTTCCTTTTTAATCATGCTCAC
This sequence comes from Triplophysa yarkandensis, assembly GCA_033220385.1. Classification (NCBI taxonomy): domain Eukaryota; kingdom Metazoa; phylum Chordata; class Actinopteri; order Cypriniformes; family Nemacheilidae; genus Triplophysa; species Triplophysa yarkandensis. The sequence goes on along the minus strand of CM065664.1, from coordinate 9,358,810 downwards.
TAAGACAACCCTTAGACAACAAATCCTAAAGTGTAGAACCAGAGCAAAGAGTAATTGTGTTATGTTTGTCTGAACATGCAACAGACAGTGAGAGCACTTGTGTCTCATTGGCTGAATCAGTATAGGAGGGTGAAAGTCTCACACTGGGAAAAAAACTTTAGCCCATAAACACTGACCTGAAGTTGACATTTAACAGCTATGAAAACAATAATAATAATGAATGAATGGATGACTTTAGGGTTATGTTGCTGTAGTAAAGTTGATGTTTATAATTATTATAAATGTATCATGTTTGCATTTAAAATGTATATTCTGTATATTACAAACTGCAATTGCATGTGTACTGGTTAAAAGAGACATCATTTTTGTTTTGATTTCTGTAATATTTATAAACTTTGCACATATGGGAAATGATAATGTCCAGAGCAGTACTGGAAGAACATTTTGACAGGAGCAGGAAGAGATACAGTAAACAAAGACAGGGAGAATAGCAGAGCCGACATTGGCAATTCATTGGCATGTTCTGTTAAACTGAAACACAAGTTGCATGAACACATGTTTTATTCAGCAAACAAAATAAGCCAAAGGTCGGTCAAACTAATTTTCTGTTTTGTTAATTATTGGTTTATATTTTAAGATATTTCTTAGCAACATTGCTTACCTATTTTAAAGTGGAGAGCCAGGAGGTAAGACATAACCATATATGGTAAAAGACAGAAGAAGAGCCATGCTTGTAAGAAAGGAAAGGAGAGGATTTGCTCCAATAGAAATCCTGTATTCCTAAACAACATACAGAATATTGACCTTTGGCAAAGAATGAACATTTCTTAGACTTTAGGGAAAGGGATAGTACACCCAAAAATGAATATTCTGCCATGAGTTACTCGCTTTCTGTGGTTGTACCATTCAGAAGACATTTCTATGTTTGGCTCAAAACAGAGAATTATATTTGGAGGAATACTTGCAAACACGCAGTTTTTGATTCTCACTGACTAGAGTAAAAATAATAGTCAAAAGTACCCCAGATTTGTTTTTCACTTCCCCAGTTCTCCAAAATATCAAATGTTGTGTTTATCAGAACAAATATTAACATTTGTGTTTTATCCTACTATGTCAGTCAAGCACTATTTGGCATTCATACAAATATCCTTAAGTGTGTTAAACAGAATTAAGTTTTTTAAAACAACTGCAAGTCGAGAAAAGGAAATATGACAGACATTTCTTTTTGGGTGAAATATTGATTTTATTGAATTTGTCCATTCCGTTGGTGAAGTCCCAAAAACACATAGGCCGGTTGAAAAAATACTCACTTTGGATAAAGCTTCTTACAAATGCTTTTGTGGTTTGTTAAAAAATGGTTTGTTTTTGGCACATTTAAATGTATTCAACATTGCGAGAGAGAGGGTGTTTGGTTAATGGTTTCTGAAGTGTTTTAATGGTTAAATAAAGGTGTTTATGAATGTATCAAGCATCAGCTGCTGGGTTGTATTTTAATCCATAACACAAATCTATAATACACAGCTCAGATGTCCCCTTTCATGATAAAATAAGAATATCTTTAAAATCTGTGGAATGAATGTATAAGATGGTCGGACATTCTCTTGAATCTGTTTAAACTCAAACAAAAGATTAGTTAAAAACAATCTTTATTCAGAATCAGAATCAGAATGAGCTTTATTGTCAGATGTGCTTACACACATGAGGAATTTCTTTTGGTTACAGAAGCTTCCAGTGCACAAAGTAAAGTGACAAGACAAGTGATAAAGAAAATAAAAAATAAAAATAAAAATGTAAGTTAAACACACAATGGAGGAAATACAATGTGACCGAAGAGCTCCTGATGAAATATGTACAGATGTTTTATAAATAAACAAGTTATACATGTATGTTATACATATATATGGTGCTTTATTTAGGTAAATAGTGAATAAGTAATTGTGCACATTAAATGAAGAATAATCCAACAATCAAGCAGTGATATTAAATAATTAATATAATTCAATTGAGCAAAATATACATCAAGTTGACTCAAAATCCACCAGTTCAAGCATTTTTTTACACATTACCAAGTATTATCCAATATACACACACACGCACGCACGCACGCACGCACGCACGCACGCACGCACACACACACACACACACACACACACACACAAAACAACATAAATGTTTAAATTAATGTAAAGATCTTCTATTGACAGTTGAATGTGTTTTTTACAGTTCCAGATGTGCAAATGTAATAAAGAGTGTTTTGTAAAAGGTTGAAGTGTTCTCACTTATATACATATATATACATTAACACACCAGAAAAAAAAAACACAAAACAATAATAATTAAAAAAAAAAATCATCTACCCCCAACAAAAAAAAAGATGGTTTTAATCCAGATTCAGAACAATCTGTAAAATGTGTTGCTTTCAAACGCATGCGCATCTCTCTCTCTCTCTCTCTCTCTCTCTCTCTCTCTCTCTCTCTCTCTCTCTCTCTCTCTCTCTCTCTCCCTCCCCCACAGCATTCTGATGTTGGTCCGGTGTGTTGGACCACGAATCTCACTGCGTTGTGTTTCATTCGCAGAGAATCTGCCAGAATCTGGAGGTGCTTGGATTTCTCATCATCGGGGCAGAAGCCCATTGATTGAAGCCATCTTAGATCAGATCACAGTTTCATTCATCCAAGCCCAACATCATGTCTAACAAGAGCGACCAACCAGAAGGCAAGGAGCCTTCAAGCAGCTGGAGAGACGTCTTCTACAATCCAAGAACTGGAGAATTCTTCGGCCGGACTGGAAGAAATTGGGGTGAGATGCATATAAACCTGCAGCAGCATCAAAGCATTTAATGCATGTGTTTGCTTATGTATTCCCATGCATGTCTACAAAAAGATTGATTATGCAAGAACATTCATTTATGCATAAGATAGTTGGAGACATGTTTAGATCAATGAATGCAGAATCTCATTTACATTAAACATGATGGAAGTGTTATCATCACATGCATTCTTGATGACATCAGGTCTTGCATTGATGTCATCAGTGACATTAGAATGTGTCCCTGCCTTTAAATACAGCCAAGAGATTGAATGAAATGTGTTAAAATGTAACATCAGCAGAGCTCCTCTTAACATCTCATACTGAGGAAATACAATTAACATTTTACTGTGTATATTATTCTGTGAATATTTTTCTAAAACGTGATTTTGTATTTGTGAAGTATGTGTTTAATTGATTAATTGGTTAAATCATGCAGATATCATTATGTGATGAATGTTCTCAGTATGAGAAAATTCACATTAGGGTGATACAAGAATCATAAAACCCAGATATAAGACAATATTTTATTTTCTCGGCCTTGGTGAAATCCCACTGCCTTATCCGAGACTATAGTAGGGTTTTTTATCTTTACGTTTGCTTTATTTATCAAAGGCCTTGTTTGCATTATTTTATGAATGGAGCATTCTGTAATTATTGCTATTATTAATGTGGTGTAAAAATCAAAGTGTCGGTTTTAGTAACAGATGTTTATTGCTATTAGAAAATATTTGTTATGAAAAAAAAACATATGATTAAAACAAGAATGTCATTACCCTTTTTGAGCTTATTTAACCCAGACTAAAAATGTTTTATCTTATAATAAAATATTGAAAATGTTTTTTTAAATGATTATATTTATAATTTTACAGTGAGATTAATCGGTTATACTAAAATGATCTGATCGTGGACTGTAATCGAAGAATAAATTTTTTCATTCTTTAAATCCTTGTATTGTAATGTCCCAAGGGAGATTTAAAGGTCCTGTTTTCTCGCCTGGGTGAATCTTGTGTTCCAATGGCACATGTTGTCGTTTCTCAAATATTGTTCATCAAATTTAATTATGTTTTTCTTTTTCTACACATGAGCATTATTTTTTTGTCCCACACTTGTTTGTGGGATTTATAGAAATACCAATTAAGAAATATATTTTGTATATTATAATGTAATACAAAAGTACCATTTTCCATTTTGATGAACAACACATTTAGATGACGTAGAACTCCATGAAATATGCTATTAACACACGTTGCCAGACTCTGTAAGAAACCTCATACAAATATTTGAAATTGTCTTTGTTGTTTACAGGTAAATAAAACGTATAGTGTGGTTTGATTAAATGAAGAGCTTTTAATCAATTCGATCAAATCGACTGATTTTAAACGTCTTCTTTAGGTCTCATTCTCCTTTTTTACCTGGTGTTCTATGGATTCTTGGCTGCAATGTTTGCCTTCACCATGTGGGTGATGCTTCAGATGCTGAGTGACGAGGTGCCGAAGTATCAAGATCGAGTCGCATCCCCCGGTGAGCTGAGATCTCGATATAAGCGTTAAAAATATCAATTGCCTGTACTTCATTTTAATTGACTTTTTTCTTTTGCAGGGTTGGTTATCAGGCCACACTCGTATAACATAGTTTTCAACAGATCAAACCCTCTTGAATATGGCCAATATGTCCAGAATCTAGAGACCTTTCTGCATCGTAAGTGTTTTACACTCACAGCTGTTTTCATGTTATATTTCATGTTTTAAAGGTAATTCATGATCAATTTCCTATTTTTCAATTTCCAGATTATAATGACTCGGAGCAAGCCAAAAATGACCTGTGCATGGCAGGTCAGTACTCCGAGCAGGATGGGGAACCTCAGAAGAAGGTTTGTCAGTTCAGGAGGAGCGTTCTCCACCATTGCTCCGGTATGGAGGACAGCACCTTTGGTTATGCTGAAGGAAAGCCGTGTGTTATTGTAAAGATGAACAGGGTAAGCGACCATACATATATTCACTCAATTCGCTTATTTGCATGGGGCACGCAAAAATGTGTTCTAAAACAATATTCATAAACGAAGATTATTTTGCTTATTTTGTTTTATTTTTTAACCTTCAGATCATTGGTCTTAGGCCACAGGGAGATCCATACATCAACTGCACTTCAAAGGTAAACAGTTGTATACTTACTAGGAGGAGAATGAAATCATAGACTGTTTTTTAATGTAAATTGATATGTAATTGTTCGTATCTGTGGTGTTTTTGTGATTTAAAGCTGCAATGTGTTCGAGGAAATTTAGAGAATTAAAAAATATATCGGTTGTGACGTATGAATGCAGGTCCATACTTTCATTCAACATAAAGCCTCTTGAAATGGATTTTAAAAATGTGACTCTTTTTGGGTTATGACCCCTTTGTCTATGAGGATTTTTGACATTTTTACATTGACAGTTTGCACGCTGCAGCTTGCAGGCTGCTTTTAGGACAACACTTTTTATTAAATAGCAAAATCGTTTGGTCCCTTGTAGCATAAACAGTTATAAAAGCAGTTTAAATGCACGTAACCTCTAAACAATGCATTTATAGTCATTTTTGTTTACAGACAATTTCTCATGGACTTCAGCTTTAAGATTTGAAATGTTGTTGCGTGGATGTCTCATTCTTAGTCCATCCTCTCTCACAAAAGTGTTTTTCTTTTTCTCCTTTTATTATTTTCTTTTCTCTCATGTCTCTGTTGCATGCCACCAGTTGAACTCCTTATTAAAGTGATGGGTAAGATCACTATATATGGTCTCTTGCTCTGCCAGCCTAGAGTACTCCAGTTATAAAAGTGATTGAGCATGTGTAGACAATATAAATAGAGTTTATTTCCAAAACATGAAAACTATTTTTCAGAAAGTCATGTTTTTCTATTGTGCATTCAAAGTAATGTCAATTAAAAACATGTTTTTTGAAAAATATTTCTAGTTTTTAAAATAAACTCACATGCGGTGTAATCATTATCTCTAAGCCACAACAGATAAATACTGCTTTGCATGGTATATTGCAGATTCTCATGATGAATAAAGCAATCTTTACCAGTTTGCTGTATACTTTCTTAATCATTTACTAGATGCTACTTTTGTAAGAAATGCTAATAGTGCTTTGCAGCCAAAAATTAAAATCCTGTCATTGATTCCCTCATGTAATTTGAGCATGTATATGACTGTTTTGTGGAACACAAAATAATATATTTTGAAAAATGTTTTAGTAGTTTTTTTGTCCACACAATGGAGTTCTTTAGGGCCTAATGTTGTTTGTGCACCAACATTCTTTGAAATATCTTCTTTTGTGTTCTGCGGTAGACGAAAAAGTCATACAGGTTTGACATGAGGATGAGTAAGTGACGACAGAATTGACATTTTTGGAAAATGAATGCTTTTAATCAAAATAAAATGCAGTTTAGCATGGCGCACAGTGCTTTCTATTTCCCGAAGGCATCTTTTTAAGTCCGCTTTATCTTGCTTTCTGCTGGATTCCTTTATGTGCGGCATTGAGATTGTGGTGAAGTAGCTAATCATTTTTAATGAAATTATATATATGCTCACCCTTTTTTTTATGGAATCTATTTTTCTGTTCAGAGTGGATCTTCTCTTAAGATGCAGTACTTTCCCCATGAAGGGACTTTTGATAGGATGTACTTCCCTTACTATGGAAAAAAAACACATGTAAGTCGATCACTACACATTTTAACACATTGTTTTGCAGTGGTTTAATTGATTGTCATAAGTTCTTTTTATCACCTGTATTTCTCTTGCAGGAAGGTTACGTTCAGCCTTTAGTGGCCGTGAAGCTGTTGCTTAAGAAGGAAGACTTCAACATTGAGCAAGTTGTCGAGTGCAGGATTGAGGGATCCAATCTTAAGAACAATGACGAGCGCGACAAGTTTCTCGGCCGTGTCACCTTTCAGGTCCTGGTGACCGAGTAGATCGGGGGCTGGTGCAGACGCCGAAGGGGAACTTGCACTACTTTTCTCCCTATTGTCCCTGTTCTCCAATATACCTCCCGCTGGTCCCAGCAGGACCATAGGACCTAATTTACCTCTCCACAGACTGACCGGGATTGCTGATTGATTTCTGTTAATGTCCCGTTCATCTTCTTAGCAGGATTAGTGGGTATTGCTAAAATAGATTTGTATTTTACCCTGGGCTTTGCATTCCTTAGATGTTTGAAATTCTTGAAAAAAACTGCATTTTAGCTTAAAAGGGTTTTCGTTTACAATGTGATTGAAAAGATAGGAGTAAGTCACTACCTTAAGTGATTCATTGCTTGTTGTGTTTGTTTGTTTGTTTGTTTGTTTTGTGTTGCTCCGTGTGAATATATTTAATGACCGTCGTGTAAACTGCTGTAAGATTTGTTGAAAAGTGTTTTTAAAGTTTAAAAAGATCAATTTGAAACCTAAAGGATTTTCACAACCTCTGCATGGAAAGGTTCATGCAGATGTCTTAAAGCCCATGTAACATCTTGGTGTAAATGCTATTTTGACAAATAAAAGGAAACAAAAATGTTATTTTTGTGGACTGTTGTTTTCAGAATCTACCACACGATGGCACTAAAACGTTGTGTTGTGGACAAAAATTTCACCCTAAAATGAAAATGTTGCTTATTTTTGTTTTAATAGTCTTTATTGCACTACGAAACTAAATCAAATACAAAAGAGAGATTACACAGAATGGTTTTGAAGTTATAGTTAACCAAAAAATCACTATTTTCTTTATTCAACCTGAATGACTTTCTTTGCACAAATTAAGCTATTTCGAAGAAAGTTGGTAATCAAAATCAGTGGAGCCTATTGAGCTCTATTGTACGAAATCCAACCCTTTCTTTTTAAATGGATAGCAGTTCCCAACATTTTTAAAATATCTTCTTTCGTGTTCTGCTGAAGAAAAGCATACAGGTTAGAAACGACCTTAGGATGAATACATTTTTAATTTAATAAATCTTTAAGATGGTTTAGAAACCAAATTAGACCCAACAGTAGTGACACAATTTTAAATGTTCTTTTTTGGTTGAACAGTCATATGTGTTGGAAATGACAAAGATCAATACTCCTAGAATTTGGATTATTATATATGAAAACCACTAAATATTTGGATGATGATTGAGCTTTGATATTCTTGTGATTTTGTGGGTTAGAAGGCAACTTGCATTATTCTTCAACCGAAGGATATGCCCTCACACCTCACTAAAGCTGGTAGAGTCAGATGTTATATTCGATTAGCTTAACCATGTCACAGGCTCATCTAAAGATAGCACTCTCTATTCCTGACAACAGCTATCAATAAGCAATTTACGTTAACTGATTAGTTAACAAGATCTAGTCAAAAACAAGAATCTGTCTGTACAAACATCGCGTTTTCTGTTCTGTGAATGCTCAGTGGGCAAAGGCCAATGTCTGGGGTTATCAAACCATATGCCTGTGAAAACCCAGCTTAAATAATTTTTTGGTATTTTACAAAAATTTCTACATAAAATTCAATTGTAAGAAAGATTAGGTGAGTAGATAACATTTATATATTCGATAATGAGTAAGACCATATCAAAGATTGAAATAAAAGTGAAACTAAAAAATAAAATGTTGAATCTAATGGAAATAGAGGTAAAGGAAAATCAAAAGTCCTTAAAAGTTAAAAGTCAACATCTTGTGTCTTATCCACACTGAACCAAACATAAGCTTGTCTACAGCATAAGTGGATGGTAGATAAGGAGAAGGTGGGATTCGCTTGGCTTAACAGGGTCCTCAGCTTTACCTATAGAGAAATTCACTCTCTCCCTCTTCCACTGGTGCCCAGATAAGCCCTCTCATGAGAAGAATACTCCTAACCATCATAATAAAAAACATTCTTCATATGTTCATGATAGTGCAATAAAGCTCCTAAGTGCAGAAAACAGTCTGCTTTTTAGGTGTTAAATAAGACATGTGCATTAAAAGGTGATAAAAACATAGTGAGAGTCTTCATGTCGGGTTGGAGGTTACTGGGATTAGAGGTTGATTTAAGTACACAAATGTAAGCCGGATTATCGCCTTATAAGATAAAAGTGGCATTCTGAAACCTGCCCAGAACTTTTCAGGCAGTCTGTGATTCAACTCTATAGTGTAATAGGCTTAATCTGGAGAATAGTTTTAGGTTTTTGTAGGCTGACAAGCATTTCCTATCATGTGCAAGTGTAAAGAACAATACCCTTTTTATTTTTTATAATGCATCGCATTAATACATGCATATCAAAACTACCATAATTGAAATCTGATTTTAAACTATTTATAAACAATAGCATTACAGGGAAAATATAAAATCAATGAAAGACTGAGAAGTTTATTTAAACTTTCTCATAAATCAATGTCCCTGTTGACATTTTTATATAGAATATTTACTCTCAAATTTTATTTACATTTACATTTTAATTATCACAGTCTACCACATAAACAGAGCAACTGATTGATTTACAGATAGGTTGTGTGGTCCATTTTACATCACATGTATTGCTTTCACAGTAGCAGTTTCTTCTTATGACATAAAGATTTGCATTAAGACCACTTTTAACCAAGATTCAAGCAATGTTTTTTATGTTTATCGTAAATATATGTTTATGGCTTAAGGGAAAATATCTTACAGCGAGAAATGCATTAAGGCGCATATGCCATCAAAAATGAAAATTCTGTAGATTTTTACCCACAATTTCAAACCTGATTGACTTTCTTTCGCAGAACACAAAATAAGACATTTTGAAGAAAGTTGGTAACGCAGCCATTCAATTCTATTTCATGGAAAAAAAAAACAAGTAGCAAGTGCAAATGCAAGTGAAAAGGTACTAGATACTTATATTCTTCAAAATATCTTCATTTGTGTTCTGCATAACAAAAATTATCATAACAGGTTTAAAATGATTAAGTCATGGTAGAGTTTTCATTTTAGGTGAACTATCACTTTAACTATGACGATGGGAACACAACCTTATCTTGGTTATCTAAGGAGAAATGAACGTCCAATCATTGTTCTAACCTGTGTCAGCTGGACTGTAAAATAAAAGATTTAACCGGACAAATGAAACTGTAACCTTTAAAGCTAGGTATAATCTCATTATTACTTTTAAAGATAGAGATTTATAATTATATACACTGAACAAAAATTTAAACGCAAAACGTTTGTTTTTGCTCCTATTTTTTATGAGATGAACTCATAGATCTGAAACATTTTCCACTTACACAAATAACCATATGTATATGTGTGATTTCGGCAGAGCACAAAAGAAGATATTCTGAAGAAGGTCTGGAACAGGCACACATTAACTTTCATTGGTTTTGTGACCACACTATAGAAATGAATAGGTGCTCCTCACTTGCAGACTTTCTTCAAAATATCTTATTTTATGTTCTTCGTAAAAAAGAGAGTTTCATCTTTGGCCAAACTATTATTTCAAAATAAAACTTTGGACATTACATTTTGCTTTCATATAACTTGTTGAAGTACTGTCTGCTCAACTGAACACATTTAAAATCCGTTCCCCAAATAAGAACTCTGAGTGCCGGTTGTGTATTAAAACAGCATGAACTAATCCACAATTAAATTGTGATATGACAGGGCAAGAAGTGTCTAAACACAAGTTGCTTTATACTGAGGACTCAACTTTGTATATCCAGACATCTCTGCTTTCTGATTACACATTTATGCTACAGATACATCATTATATAACAGTTATTCTTCTCAATAGTGAATGGTAATTCTTCTTGCACCTCTCTTGGATAGGAGATTGACTACTTCACAAGACATGATGGAAATGCAGAAAATGCATTTCCTTGTCTGGTCCAAAGACCAGTCCATTACATAATGAATGGTCTGGGACGCCGCAGCTCTGCATCAGAATAAATAAGAATCTCCTTTGACTAACGTCCCATCTCGTTCCATCCTCTTTATCACAGAGCGTACAGTGTCAGTAACATTTATGATGTCACTCAAAGGAATTCCACACTCATGGTTTCCTCACAAAAGAGTGCAGGTACCCGATTTCTTATCGTCGTCTATGCCGCCAGCTGATTCTTTCCGGTTGGGGTCGTTGAGCTCATCGAAAAGTCCGGTGTCAATCATCTCGTTTTGCCAGGCAATAGGAATAGCACCTGTGCTGAACTCCTTGAAAAATTTATCATCCTTAGCATCAAACTCAATACCCTTGATTTCAGAGAACTCTGCAATGTCACTTGTGTCCTTTGCGTAGACAACGTTGGGTTTGGGTACCCAGGGAGGGTCAATCAGGCCAGCCTCCAAACGGGCAAAGTTTATGGACTTGAACCACTCGTGCTTCCTGGGATCATCATTTCTACAAAACATTGACAATTACATAAAGTGTTGATCTTCTGTTTAATGTTAGAGCATGTATTGTCAATACAACTCTGTTTTATTTTCCTTTCTTTGCTGAACAGAAAAAAGATATTTTGAAGACAGTTGGTAACCAAACAGCACCCAAACAAAGCCAATGCAATTGAATGGGGCCAGTTACAAACATTCTTCAAAACATCTTCCCTTGTGTTCTGTGGAAGAAAGGTTTTCAACATAAAATACTGACACAATTTTCATTTTTGTACAAACAGGGCCAGAAATACTTACTTGCAGCCAAGACGATCATCCACCTTCTTCACGAGGAACTGCTTGATGATGTCTATTGTAGCCGAATCAAAGTTCTTGTGCTCATACTTGGGTTCCTCATTGATAATGCGCCTCTGTACCTCCTCCTTTTCCACTTTCTCCTTCTTGGAATCGGGACCTTTAAATGGAGTGTAACCAGCCACCATTTCATAGATACTGCAACCCAGAGCCCACCAATCCACCGAGGTCCTGTACGGAGTGTCGGTGAGGATTTCAGGTGCCATATATGCACCAGTTCCAGCCTATAAAAAGAAGAAAACATGATCAGACTTAAAAATTTTTAAATCCTTTCATTTGGACGAAATTGGTAGCCAGATGACAACAAAATTAAACCAAACTCCATCCCATACAATGCAGCTTTGTGGATCAGATTTGATGTTTGTCAGATATGTTTAATACAATTCTTGTCTTATTTCCTGACCCTTATTACCTTCTTGCTTCTGTAGAACACAAAATATATTTTGATAAACAATATTTTGTCCATTCAATGAAAGTTAATGGGGGAAAGTATTGTTTGGTTACCAACATTCTTCAAAATATCTTTATTTAGCGTAAGAAAGGAATTCACGCAGCTTCGGATTGATGGAAGTCTGAGTAAATGATGAACACGGTTTCATTTTGGTTAAACTTATCTTTAAGGAAGTAGTTTATTTTATTTAAGTCTTGTCTACCCTATGTATTCCACTTACCTCAGCTCCTCTCCTTGCCAATTGGAAAAAGCTTAATCCTAATCCTCCACTACCTGTCAGAAGTCATGTGCCGATCCACTGTGATGAACTTGACTGGCTACTTATATAAAGATTCTTAGGCTCCATTGGACATGTGCATTTTTGTGTACAGACATGCTTTTCACCTGGATTCTTTCGTTGATGTCTTATACCGGCTTTCTGTAAGACCTCAATGGTGTACTCTTAGACGTGGTAATTCAAATTGATAATTTAAGCATCCGGTGTGACAAAGTGAAGCAAGATGTGTAAATATAAAGACTTAGGCTCAATCAGAGCTAAAATGTGGATATACTTTATTGTGCTATTGTGCTTGGCCAACACACTGGAACAAGCAAAGCTAGAATGAAAGTCATGATGTAAAATACTGGAGGTTGTAGCCGTACATATGCACAAATGTTGTGCTTGCATCTGCCTTTGGCAGTCTGATCAGAGACAGATTTGTGTAATTCGTCCTAAGAGGATCAGGAGTATAAAGCCAACCAAACCCCTAGAAGTTCAGCTTGGGCTTCAACCCGCATTGAGAACTCAAGAAGGGCACTGCATAATAAGCTTACGTAAACGCATGAGCCAGGGTAACATTTTGACATTTGGTTATATATCAGAAGTCAGTGAACGGGTAGCAGACCTTTCTCCCTCATATTAATATTTAGTTTGTATCACTTAACTGAATTGCATCATATTAAAGTGTTTAATTTATGTAACACTTCTAATATTTACGTGAATATAGTGTTCATATTACTGGCAGCATATTATTCATTAAAAAGCAGAAGGTTGAGGGTATGAATCCCAGGGCCAGCAGACAATTACTAAAGTGTCCTTGAGCAAGACACTTGCGCAGTGCAAGTGATGATTGACCACTGCACAACACTTGTAAGTTGCTTTGGATAAAAGCATCTGCCAAATGAATAAATGTAAATGAAATGTAATATAAATGAAAAAAAGGGCGAATGTCCTCCATTACTGCTGAAGTCATTCATTACTGCCAACTAGTCCATACAATAGAAGTGAATGGATGCCAATGCTGTTTGGTTACCAACATTATTCATAATATTCTCCTTTGTCTTCAATCAGTTTAACTAAATTTTTTAAGTAATTTTTTTTAATGCTTCAAACCGTTGCACTAGATCCCTCTGTTCGGCGCAAATCAATCAATCCACCTAGCAAATGTTTATTCTGTCATTTATAAAAGCATTGGATAATGTAAAGCTTTTAACCATTCATTCTGTTCACCATTACCAATTCTGTACTGGGAAATACAGTAAACCATGTCAATATTTATATGGTTAGTACAGCTGTTTTTAGTCTGACAGGCTTAATGGATCCGTGCTTCTTCTCTTAACCTCAATCATCTGCAGCCCACCAATGGAAGAGCTTAAAGAGACCTTGAGGCAAAGGTGCAAATGAGGACACAGCAGTTAATTGATCCTTGCATGTCTTGTATAACCATGCTGTTTTTGAGACTCTTTCCCTGATGCTATGTCTAGTTGTGTTTAAAATAACAACGATCACCAAGAATTACCTAACAGGTACAAAATATAATGCCATATTACTAGAGTTTTTCTCTTAATAACCAACTAGCCAAGGTCATGGATTAGCAAAAATGAATAGGGTCACTTAGTCAAAAGTTTTGCCTTTATTTCTATTTCTATAAAAAAAATCTGGTAACTTTATGTATCTTAAATTATGTAAATATAATAATAAAGAAGCAGAACTTAAAAGTCACCCATTTTCATTTAAAAACATTTTTATAATTCAGCTTTATTGTATAATTCAATACATGTTTAAACATTTGAAAGTTATCTCATCAAAGCTATAAAGTCGCATAAATGGCCAAAAAAAACTGCATAATAAATAAAACCATAGTTTGAATCTTTAAGTAGAATCATCAAAAAATGTAACTATGTTTTTTTCTTTCATTATTTTTCATATTAAGGGATTATGCTAGGTTTAGTTTTATATGTTTTGAAAAAAAATATTTTTTGTAACAATGTACACATGTAACAATGTGTCTTCAGATGAGTGAATAAATTATTTAAGGTGTGTTGTTGGCCCTATTGTACATTTAATGACAAATTGTGATGCTAAACGTATAAATAGTAATGACTGTCATCACCATTCATGACCAATTATTCTCATAATAATAGACATGTTTTCCAGCTTCATGTCTTAAAGATATTTGGTATGGCACCGCTGCTTGCATCATGTTCTTTGTTTTATTTCAATAAAGACGATTGTCTTACCTTCTGGGTGATGGTTTTTCCAACTGGAATCTCCACAGCAAGACCAAGATCTGAAAGACGGCATTGACCCTGGCTATCCAAAAGCACATTCTCAGGCTTCATGTCACGATACACAATGTCCATGGCATGTAGGTGCTGGATCCCGGTACAAATTTGAGCTGTGTAATAGATGATCCGATCCATTTCGATGCCCTTCTCGCCAATGTGATAGATGTGATACTTTAGATCGCCTCCGTTCATCAAGCTCATGACCAAGCAGAGATGGGTCTTGGTTTCGTAAGCGTAACCAAGGCAGACGATGAACAGGCTGTTGACCTTCTCCAAGATTTTCTTTTCCAACAGGGCCATTTTCTCACCGTGTTTCTTCTTCAGACGCTTCTTGCATAGCTTCTTGCAGGCATACATTTGGCCGGTGTTTTTCACCTGCACCGCACAAACCTGAAATGAAATGCAGAGAACATGGTCAATCACCAAGTTGGAAAAGTTTTCTTATTCTTTTACCGAGACAAGCAAATCTGGTGTGTTTGGATCTTTTTTTTAATGTTTTTGGATCTGTCAACATTTTGTGTCAATTGGCATCTCATTTGGACCTACCTCTCCAAATCCACCCTTTCCAAGTGTCCTGAATTCATAGAAGTATTTTTCGGTGATGGGCTGTTTCTCATATTCTTTCCACTGCAGAAACTTGTCAAAGAATGGACTCTCCTGGTAATCTGTAAACGGTTTGCCTTTCAGAAACTCTTTGGTTGCGTCCTTTACCTGTCCCATCACCTCCTCGAAATCTTTATCAGTTACTGCCTTGCACTTGGTTGCTACATCTCCAGTCAGGTAGGAAAGGGAGCTCTTGGAACCATCCTTGCAGAATTTATTAATGATATTTGTACGGGCCTTGTCTTGAGCAGCTGCCTCCGCCAACTCCCATTCATTTAGATCGTCCAGAAATTCAGCCGCGATATTGCTCTCGGGCCCTGCTTGTTCAAGGTACTGACGAAATAAACGCTTTCCTATAGGCTGTTTTTCGCAAAGCGAGTCAAAGTCCTTCTCCAGGTTTGTTCTGAGTTCTGCGCATTGCTCTGGCTTGGGCAGAGAAAGACTTCGTCGACGTTTCTTCATCTCCTTGTCATCTCCCCCCTGGGCTTTCAGGTAGGCCGTGTTGGCCACCAGGTTATCGAGTCCCCCCATGTCACACATGTTGACGGCTGTGTTTGGTTACTTGTCCCAGAGAAATGGAAGGTTCTCAGCCGGTGGTCAGTGCGCTTCTGTGCTGCTCTCTTCAAAGCTGAGGCACGAATGAGCCACTCAGGCACCTGCGGACCAAGACACACTGACAAGCTAGTAATTACTTATTTAGAATTAAATACCTGCAAGGGATTTTCACTTAAGTATATTTGTGTGGTCTATAGTCAGCTACTATTCAAGGAAAGGAACTTATAAGAGGGTTCTCCCTGTAAGAAGCTTTAGGGCTGGTTATATTTAGGCAGATGCAGATCGGTAACTGATGGCTGGCTATCAGGCTCTGTTGTCTAAACATAAATGGTGATACGATGAGAGGAGCAAATATGTGTGAGCTAACAGCTCAGCATGACAAGATGCTGAGGACAGCAGAATGAACTAAGACTTTCTTCTGTTGTTCACAAGCCAACAGCTAATGTTCTATTGGTGGACCAAGTGCTGAAGAACAGATCAAATGACTATCAATGATGTAATAAAGATGCGTTTCTCTTGTGTCTCCTAGTATAGTTGTTTAAAATGATATTTTTTGACATTTTAGGGTTTTCTTGTGTAGGATTAGATGCAATAATGCTTTATTTAATAACACATCAATAGTTGAAGCACTGTTCACAAAATGTCAACATTTTTAATATTTGGATTATGCTAACAAAACCTTAACCTCTTAATTTGCACTAAGAAACAAGTTAAAAAACATGAAGAGGAATATTTCATTGGTGAATGGAATAAAACTTTGTTCATATTCATGTCCATATTCATCTAATAGTTCAAATGTTTTCCACAGGTAATCTCTTAAAACCAAATACTTAAATTGATGTAAATTGAATTTTTTTTTAGTTACAATAAGACAACGTTTTTTTTTTGTTGGAAAATAAAAATGATGTGGATGTGCTTAATGTATATGTTTAAGACCAACTTGTAGAACTTTCACTAACTGGAAATCCTCTTCTCAGTTTCGAAAAACCTATTTCAACATAAATCGTGTAGCGATTTCATGGTGAATTTTAATTGTGACAATCACATTTCAACCAAAATAAAAACAGTAGTTAACTGTCCTACGTGTAATTTTTAGATCAAAAGTGCTGTTAAAGGGTGCACTCTGCAGGAAAAGTTTCTTGATTTAATAGACAAGAATAGACAAGCATAGACAGGCAATGCTCTTTTCACGTTACTCACTTAATTGTTTTCCTTAATTTTGTAAGTGATAATAAAAAAGCGTTTGCTTAAGGCTTTAATATAATATGTAGCTAGGCAACTATCCCTATCCTTCATGGCAGAAGGATCGCCTTGTTTCACCTAGAGATCACATCCTCTCATAGAAGAGGATTATAGAGGTGGTGGAGGGAGAGAATAGACTAACAATCCTCCATCTGCTTTTCAACCCACAGACACAAAGTACTGATCAGCAGGTTACCAGCACAAATGACAAGCTACAACTGGGACACTTGTTTAACTCATTTACAAGGTTTCTGTTATATTCCAACACAATCCTCTCTTTCCGGTTTGAAAACATGGACATTGCAGTAGGAGAATACTGAGTATGCAATATCTCATAGGACTTTATTTTGACATAATATAATCATACCAACCTTTTTCTTAAATAGCTAACTTGACTTTCTTGGCCTACCCATCTTTACATGAGAATATATGTTTGTTCTATGTTGACTACTATTTTTCTTGTTTTTAAACTAATAGATTACATATACCGTATTGAAGTATAGTGTATTTCAAGTAAAAGGATGGGTTATGGTTGCTCAAATACAACGTTAAAGGCTGTTTGACGAATAAAAAGTATGATCAGATTGTCAGAATGTTGTGGTCTCATGTCAAAATGTATGCTGCCCTCTATTGGATCTTTATTTTTTATGTACACATGTAAAAGATGGACAAATAAAACATTATTGACCAAGGCGAAAACATGCACAAGGCCTAATTGGTAATGTAACTGGTTATTTCAGAAAGTTCTGCATTTTTTAGGCATTTTGTTTGATTTGATTTCTTGACATTATTAATGATTATTTGCAAGATGTTCTTTAAATATCTAACAAAAACAAGCATTGTAATAAAAATGAGATCACTGTACACCGTCTTACTCATTTCATTGTGATTATATTAATAAAAGGTTTGCCTCTTCTCCTTAGTACTGATGAAGAGAAAATCTACATTTCGTTGTGCTTTTGCTCCACCTTAAGTTGAATATATGCATGCCTAGTTTTTCATCACTTATCATGTTTCTTAAGGATTGTGTTTGAGACAAAAAAAAATGTTGGCCTATCAGTGGCTACAAAGGTTAGTCCTATGCAGTGCACCTGGTGTTACAGATGGCTTGATGCATATTGAAGGAGACATGGTGAAGGCTAGACGCTTCTGGTGTCTAATATAACAGGATCAGAGAGAAACACCGCATCAATAAAATTATTTTAACTGAACACCAATGCAGTACAAGTCTAAAGAAGCAATCCATCACGTATTTGTTTAAAACTTTCAAAGTTCTTTTCAACCTCCGCAGGAAACGTTTACATTTAAGGATATGTAGTAAACACGAGATGTCATTCACAGAGATGTTATCATGATCTGCTAAGGAAAAATATCACTTTCCAAAAATGTCTGCAGTTTCACCCAAACACCATTACAATAGAAAATATTGAAATATATTAATTTCAATATTCTTAACACTTTATTTGAACTTTACATCATAGACAATAGTGGACTTTGTATAGTTTTGTGTGAGCAGCGAAAAAATACAAAGCATGCACAATACTGCTCCAACTTGGGTGCTCATGGATATCCAAAAACTAACAAAATAGGAAAGGAATAGTTAAAATTAAACATGAGTAATCTTTCAAATTTAAAAAAGTAACAATGTACTTTACACAAGTGATGTCTCGAGCTCACTGGCTCTTTGGCAGACAATGATGTTCCTATTTGGAATTTTTTATATCTTTTATTAATGCATTTAAAATATAAAACATCAAAATAACTGTATGGATCAAAGACACCGAACTTCACCTGAATATGAAGAGCTCCTTTTGGCTGTAGTGCTTTGGAACGGAGCTCTTCATTATAAACATTACTAACAGGTACATGTACAAGAGACACATTACAGAATAAGATATAAAAAAGGACAGTCAGTCTCTATTAAATATTATGCAGAAAAGTAAGGTTGATCATTAAAAAGGAGTGAAAGTTTGCAAGTGATGCTCCAGTGATGGTTTTTAGAGGATAGCATCAGAGACTTGAATTTAATGCGAGTGGCAACAACCAGTGGAGGGAGATGAAAAGAGGTCTGTCTTTGGCTTTTCAGGCTTTTGAAAGGAAAAATGGGTTACAGCATTTTAAAACACAGGGAGTGGATTTTGGCCCTAAAAACAAGGCCTCTTCTTATGCATGTTGTACATGGCAGTAGTTGCTGAAGTCCTGCTGATATGCATTATAAGTGATTTAAAGGAAAAAGTTAAACCAAATATGACAAATATCTGAAATGTTTCCTTTCTACCTTCATACCATTCCATTTTCCTCTTTCTTCAGCTTTCGTTCTTTTAAAACAAACATGTTATTTCACTATAGAGATCATTCACTATAGAAGATCATATGGGTTACTAATTTAAAGTGAATTTGAAAGTGAGGTGTGGCAAAGCCTGGTGTCCCATACTCTTAATTTATTCTCTGCATTCAACCCTCCTAAGTGCACACACGCAGTAAGGGAACACACAACGTGAAACTTCTACCTGTCCAGTTGTCACCGAGTATTGAACCAGCGATATTCTACCGAACTGCTGCCCTTAACCAGGCAAGACTGCCCCTCACCAGGCCAGGACTGCCCCCTCACCAAGCCATGATTATCCCAAACCAGATTACGAATGCCTGTATTTAGTAAATGCATTACCTTACATTAATTATGGTGATAGCTAACCTGCAGTTAGAACTGCTGCTGTTTAGTTACATTCTTTAAATGACCTTCAAATGTTTTCTGCATGAGAAAGTTAGTGTTAAAGTTTTGTGTAAAGGGTGAACTCTAATTAACATCAAGAGTTACAGCGTATGATTTTCCGATGTTTCAATAAATACAGCATTTAACGTAAACTAAGATGTTATAAATGCCATAGAAGCATTGATTATCATGCATCTATGTTGTATTTATCTATTTCTGTTAAATGTTTTAGTCCTTCACCATGTTAGACACCAATACCATGATACTTATTTTGCTGACATTTAAACATAAATTTGTTTGTGTTGATCTTATACTCATGTGAGATATCATGTGGAGTAAATCATGTAAGTTTTTTTGTACTCTGCTGAAATATTCCGTAGAATCTCTATCAAACTATATCCCAAAAGCAGCTTGACGTTAAGGAATGGTACCTAACACCATCTGAATCTGACTTATACGCCAACAGCTGTGATGTCTGGCGTCCCTTCAGCAACTGCAATAGTTACAGTCTCGATGCTGGTGTTATCCATGCTCCCACTTCGGCAACAGCTACTCTGAAGGCACGGCAGGAAATGTGGCATCTCCATTGAGATCTCCTTGCAGCGCAGGCCAAACACCACAGGACTCAGTGACTGCGCAGAGCAAAAGATGATAAAAAGCGTCATTGCAATTGCAAGCCTCTCCTGATGCCGTGAGATGATGAAGAACGATGGAAGGATGTGTAAACTTAACTGCAGGCAGTGGATGAGGATGGTGCGGCGGCCCTTGCTGTTTGAAGATGTGAAATGACCTGCACGCCTGCCCTCCAGGTAAATCACTACATAGCTTCTGATTATGATCATAACCAGCAATGACAGCTGTATCAAAGCACTTACAATACAAGCAGTACCTTCCAAAGCTGTAGAGCACTCAGTGTCCGGTCCAATCACGTAATCCCATGGGGAGCGAAAACAGGCTAGGACAGTGAAGACTACAGGGTTGAAAAGAGCAAAGATGCAAGATCCTAGCATCACCAAGTGGCGGTAGGGTTGGACCAGTGCCGGGTAACGAAGTGGCAGGCAAACTGAGAGACAGGTGCTCACAGACATCAGTGTAAGGGTGATCATCAGACCTCGTGCCATCACTACCTGCATGTCAAAGAGGATCCAACAGACGATTCTAGACACTGGCCAGCGGAGACGGCGTAAACTGTGCACCACTGTACCCATGATGTTAAAGCCGCTCACGCAAACGCAGTGCATACACAACAGGACATAGTAGGGGTTCTCATGAAGCTCTGGGGAGACCCGCACAATCACTATGATGATGCAGGTGAAGAGACCGGTGACAATAAAAGCTCCACAATGGGCAATGGCTTTCACGGTCTCCAAAAAATTGGTATCCTCAATTAGACTGGGGCTACTGAACCCTGGGGAAAGTTTTAACATGTTATGTACATTAATATGAACAGACACTATACTTCACATTAGAATGTGCAGTTTAGATAAGAATATTGATTACAGATTTGTTGATGGCAATTAAATTTAGTTTCAAGCTTCAATTTAATTTTAGTTTCAAGCTTTGGCTCAATATTGTCAATAATGTCAATACGGATATTGTTACCCCGCAGAAACAATAGAAACCATTAAAGAATCTATAATGGTTTCCATTAAAACTATTACAAAATTCCTTTATAAGGTGTGTCAATTGTGTCATAATTGTGTCATATTGCACATTACAACATATTGCAGCCTTGGCGACTAGCAAATTGCAATGTTCAAAATGTGACAGCGATGCATTTTCAATAAATTTATAAAAAAGAGGTTGTGTTTTAAATTTTTCATCACTCAGATCAAAGCAGCTAGGTTATTAAATTGCAATTTAATATATTTAATCAAACAGGCAGATAATGGTAACAATAGAGTGAATAAACAGGTTTAAAATGTCAAGAGGGTGAGTGAATGATGACACAGTTTCCATTTTTGAGTGAATTATCAAGCCTGTAGGGTGAAGGACTCAAGATAGATTTTTTTGACAAAACAAGTGGTAGATCATTCTTTAAACTGCAAAAAAAATCAAGCAAACAGAGATTCATTTGCTTTTGATTACTAGCTAAATAGCAGTACATGCAAAAAAACATACACAATTTTCCTACAAAGCAGCCTGAAGATTATACTATATTTCAAAAAGGTAAAAATGTACACACCTGTTTGAAGCAGACTAAAATCGCTGGTGTTTGTCATTGTCACTTACTGTGATAAACCCAAACTATATCTCCCTTCTTTCTCTTACATTTGATTTGAGCAGAAATAAAGTGCTTTGTCGTTCTTAACACCCAGTAGTCTCTGTCTTTCTCATATTTATTCACAGATGAGGAGTGTCTCACCTGCAGCCACTAGACACACCATCAGATTTCGAGCACTCCCCCACACATGATCTTTTCTATTGCTGTCACACAAATCCATGCAACCTCATCTGTGTGCATGCAGAATGTGATTTAACCACTTGGTTATAATGGATTTAAATGGCATTGTTTTAAAAGATCAATGAGACATTATGCATGCCAATAAATCATCAAAAATGATGTTGAGAACATTTCAATGGCATTTGCAGGAGTGAAAGTGATGCTCGGTGTCGCCATGTTGTATTGTATTGTTGTATATTACAATTAATTTGAGAAATAACAATTTCCTTACATCACGAAAAGCCATCAACAGATTATACACTGTTTTATAATAACTGTTTATGTAAGGAAATCATTATTTATCCAATTATTTGTAATTAAACATAAATAAATAAATAAAAAATATGGAATGGTGTTATAATTGACAGTCATTTTAATTACATAAAATAACTGACACTAGTACATACTGAAATTGAAAAGACAACTTTGAGAGTCTTCAAATCGTACTTTCCTAAAATAGGTTTCAATCAACACAAATGAGGATTTGTCTCACCAGTGTACGAACAGTGGGAGATGCGACTGAGACTTTCTGTTCGTTAAAGTCAATCACGCTGGCATAATGTCAGACTTCGATATATGTATTAAAAATAACTTTGCAGAGAACATGCCAGCTTGAAACATAGACATATAGCAACAAAGAAAACATTTTGAATACTTTTTGATTAAAATACTTCTAGATGTGAAAATAATACAGCGAATAGCCAGTTGTATTAACAACTAAACGGTACATAGTGTATAAGTGGTGGTAAAGCTCTGCCCACGTAGATTTACTTGATAAATGTTTTCAACTCAACTGACACCTTCCCCCTGAGGTACTGAAGGGCAACTCTGTTCGTCCGTATCCTCACAGGCCTGATTCTCCTTCTGCTTCCGTCGGCTTATCTGCATCTGCAGCTGCAGCTTGTTGGTAAAGAAAACTGTCCTCCAGCCAACATCTTTAGCCAAAGCTTCCACTGAAGGAGTGAGAGCACCCCAATGATGTCTCACCGTCTGCTCCCATAACTCCTCCGAGTCACAAAGCTGTAGAAAAACATCAATTCAAATGACTTATAATATAAAAGGTTGTGTTCATATCTTAATCCTATTGGCACGAGAGAGAAAACTGAAATGCAATACCTGTCTAAACTTACGGCAGGTGCATGAAAGGCGTGAAATGTCTTCCAGGTTCATATGTGCCATGATTTTAAAAAGTAAAGAGTTAGGGAGCCGTGCAATGTAGTCAAATTGGCCCTTGCATAAATGTTTGGAGTACTCCAAGATGCGGGGACCGAAAACCATGGACACTTGACCTGAAAGAGATTAATCAGTAGATTCATTTTAGTACATGCCACACATCTGAAAACTGAAGTCACAACATCTCAAATTTGAATAGTTCAGAACTTACCTACAATAACAAACTAAAGGGGATGGATAAGCTTACTTTGAAGGCGTTTGTCTTCGATGTAGTCTTCATGGGATTCTCTCAGTTCTCCTGGCCTTGTGTTCCTCGAGTCTGATCTTAGAGAAATCTTCCACCATCTCCAAATTACCTGAAGGTAAGTAATAAGAGACTATTGAAATGAATTCTGTACACATTTTACTGTCACATGTGGACTTCAACCTGTTATAAAGAGGGCAATGTTAAGTATTGTAATGTAAAGTTTCATTTGTAGTTTAAAACACTAAGAAAACAAATCATGAAAGAAATACTTTTACACATCATACAGCATGTACTGGTATAAAAAACAAAGTTTGGTTTTTCACTACATTCTATAAAAATATACTGTATGTTGATGCTAGCTCATGTATTACTAATGCTAATCAATGACACCTTACTGTTAGCAAACAGTTACAAACTTATAGTTATAAAACAATAAATAAATAAATAAATAAACACATTTTATCCTGCCGACCTCAGATCTTGTTATTTCAAAATGAAAATGGTCCTTTAAAGGTGCAGGACCTTGTCCTCCGATCTTAAACAGACTTTCTTCCAGCAAGCTCGCCATTGCTGAATTCGGTTGACACGTAACCATGACAACAGGCGTCTTCGGAGCGCCGTCATTCAGCTTGAGTGGTATTCTTAAGAAGTATGACGTGTTACCCTTGATGGATGTTAAGGGTGATGTGAGGGTGTTTCATTTCCTTTATAACGGCACATTGGCTACATTTTAAATGATATTTCTGACAAATAGTTATCATAATTTTCTGTTGTGAAACATTAAAAAAATGTTTTTTCTTAACATTAACTTGACATTTTAAATCTTTGCTTTTCTTTCAGAACATAAAAGAAGATATTTTGAAAAAAGTTGGTGACTGGACAGCGGTGACACCCCTCCACCTCTCTTGTTAGGGCACAGAACCAATGCAAGTGAACGGGTGCCGGACACCGACATTGCTCAAAATATCTACTTTAGTGTTCTGTGGAAGAAAGTCAATCATACAGGTGTGAAATGGCTTATCGTGACATCAATTTTATGTTTTGCTAAACTATTAGTTTAAAAGTGACATCACAAAACTTTACATTCATTCATACTTTTCACAAATTATATGACATAAGAAAATCATAAATGACATATCTTAAAATCTTATTCCATTGTCGCCCTGCAGTTTTGGAAATTAAAACCTTTGTTTGATTAAGTTAGTAGTTGGTTTTTATCAATCAAAGAGGAATTAATAACAGGTCATGCAAACACAAAAATGGGATTTAATTAGTTCACCATTTCCTCTGTATAATTATAACTATTAAAGCATTTTCTCCTTCACTTTATTAACATCTACCTTAAAGCATACTATTCATCAAAACACAGCCGAAGATATGCATCCCTGATTATGATCATACAGCTTGAGCACTATCACAATCTATACATTTCAATTACAGGATATTGTGTCAACTACTTGGGCAAAATAATCTAATTTAAACTTAAACACGAATAAACAGATAAACAACAGACACACATGCAACAGTAATTAAAAATCATTTAATATTTTATACATATATTTATATATGTACACATTCACTTGTATACCTGTAATGGTAACTTTTGATGTGGTCCAAAATCCATTGATGGAGAACGTCGCAGGTCTGACCTGCCATTTTCCAAGGTGCAGCTATAGACTCCAAGGGCAGATCATAAAAAAAGCATTTTCTACCACTTACATCTATTCAGTCCTGTTGTGCTGTAAACACCTGCTTTATCTACATACCCGCTTGTGCTGAGCTCCTCTGCTCTCAAAACAGGTGGGAGGTTTTAATCCAAAACCATGTGTTCCTTACCTCCTTGAGGCAATTAGTGGTGTGTATATTTTCCTTGCAATGTGTTTCCGTCTAAACAGAACGCAACATTTCTGCTTGAGCAGGAGCTGAACTCAACACATCCCTAAACAACATTTTGTTCTTCTGTTCCGTCACAGTTTCTCTTAGTGAATAACATGTTTTTAAAAGGATTACAAATGCAAGGAACATACTTTCTAGGCATAAAACATTACTAATTGAGTCAAAGGCATAAATGAGGAAGGACAATCGCTTCTTTCCAACAATGTTTGTCCGACATAATACACAGACAGTTCGGAAAACATCATCATCTGCATAATCACAGCTCTTTCTCTTGAAATGTCGAAGACCCAGTGCAGTGAATACAAAATCTGAGGACTTCAGATTCTTGAAGACATTATGTTTTAGAGCATTGGTGATGCAGAATGTGTGCATGACTTTTCTGAGATGTGGCATAAAAAGCGCTTTAAAGAAAGGGGTTTGTGGAAGAACCTCCTGTTGGGTATGGTCCTGCTGGGCCTCCTCCCTGACATAAAAAAGGAAAAACCTTATGTAACCGTGAACAATACATGTAAAACCATCAATTGTTAGACTGGATTCAGCCCAGTACAATTAGATATTTTTAATTGTTTGGAGTAAAGAATTCATAATACTGGTGTTTCTCCCAAATATTAATAAATAAAGATGCCTGATGATACATTTAGTTCTGTAGCAATAATCAAAATATTTCCCAATAATATTCATTTGAAGCTACAAACCATGAATGGGTTGTTGGAAATCCCAGGCCCAGTGACCGCTTGACCATAGTTGCCCATAGGTTTGGCCTGTCCGTAGGTTGGATAACCACCTGAAAACACCATAACATAACAATCCCATAACATAACAATCCCATAACATAACAATCCCATGCAACCGGTGTATTATCTGAGTTAAATACTGACTTTACTACTGAAGCACTGAACCTGCTACTCCAACATCATGCAACATCGAAACTCACATTAAAGCAAAAAGCACAGGAAGAGATGCTTGACACAATCCACACACAGCCTTTCTCATGACTTAAAATTATGCATAAAAGAAAGGCATAAGCCGCTGGGGTTGTGGGTCACCATACAATCACAAAAACACAAATTATAGTCTCACATACCATTGGGCTGTTGGTGGTAGGCTGCAGGTGGGGGAAAGGGACCTTGGCCAGGGAATTGCTGCTGGAAGGTCCCACTAAAACTGGTTGGCAGGCAGTAACTGCTCGAGTTCCCAAAGCCAGCTGGCATGCTCATGGAGCCTGTGCCAAATGAGGCTAGTGTACATAAAGGGAGACCAGAGTAGGAGTAGCATGTTTCATCTGCTCATTCCTTAAATGGACAGACACATAAAGAGCATGCTGATTTGACCGAGGCTATGTTTTACCTGCGGCGGATGCTCTTCCATTGGTCTGGAACGGGTTGGTGGAAATTGGCTCCTGAACCATTCCAGCGGCCACAAATGGGTTTGTGGAAGGAGCAGCTAAACAAAAAAATTGCATACAGACGATGTGATACACATCAATAATTGCAAACTTAACAAAGTTTGGTGATAATTACCTGCAAAACCCTGTTGCATGTTGGGTGGTCCTGGCTGATTCGGAGGCACACCTCCAAACACACTTTAATGCACAAATGCACACACAGAAAAAATAAATACATCAACAATAGAGGAAAGTTAGAGTAAAGGGCTCTTACAGAGATTCTGTTTAGTGAAGACTCACCCTTGTGGTCCACCGCTTGAAGTCGAGAAACTGAGAGCACTGTCAAGCTCTGCCAGGGCAGCGTAACGGTCCTCTCTTGACAAATTGCCTTGAGGTGGGACAGGACCCATACTAGGCAGTGGAGGAACTGACATGCCACCTCCTAAATGAACCAAACCCGGACGGAGAATAATAAAATCAAACCGTAGACAATTACGCTAAACATCCTGATGTTAAACGTTGCCATGTTTTTTTTATGCTGACATTCTACAACAACCAAAGCAGGAAATGAGAATATGAGTGTGATGTAACACAAGATGGATGGTGTGGTACCTGTATGGGGCTGCTGAAGGGTAGAATTTGAGGGGGGTGAAGGTACACTTGCGTTTCCAAAGGAATCAAAGTTGGCAAAGTCTGCGCTGGAATTATTTTGTGCTTAAGACGGCACAGGGTGAACATTTAAAAAAAACAATTAATGACAAAGACTGATGAGGAAAAGGAAATGAAATCGTGGTGTTCACACACAACACACATTGAGCTCAAGACAAGGTGAATTGACAAATAGCATGCCAACTGTTGTAGATAAGTGCAACAGGTCACAACAAAGTCAAAGGGTCCGTTTTGATTTTACATTGACCAAAGCACTTTCAACTTCACGTCCAAGTTATTAGGACGGTGTGTGTTCCTACCTGGGGGTCTGTTAAAATGTGCAAAATTAGCAAAGTTTGAAGAACTGGCAGTTTGAGCTTGAGGGGCAGCAAAGATATCTCCACCCAAGTCAGACAATAGGTCAAACTTCTTATCATGCCCTGCAGATTGGGCCTGAGCACGACTGGTTCCTGGAGACTGAAAGAAATGTCATGCATGATAACAATATAAAATGCAATATCTCAAAGATATGTAAACTCTGACACAGCTGCGTCTTGTAGTTACCGGGTTGGATGGAGTCTTGGTAAGATGCAGTGTTTTAAGAGGATGTGGAAGAACCTCAGGGGTGCTACTGGTACTGCTAGCAAATGAACCAGATATTGAAGCCTGGACAGAAGCTATCACCTTGGCCTGCTCTGGGGGAACATACCTGCAAATCGCAGCAGAAAAATGTTCCATCTACAAAATGTAATTATAATTTACTTGATTAAGATGAAACCGGGCTCCTCAGGGACAGTGAGAAATATCAGAAGCTTTAAAAAACAAAACAATGTTTAAAGAAACGTCAAGGTTGACTGTTTTATATAAACTTGTTTTCATACTGTCAAGTATTTACTACAGTATCTTTTTGTTTTGTTCAGGTTTTGCACCCTTAAGTAAGTGTTATAAAAATCATGTGGATGTAATTTTATGTATCAATACAAATTACAGGAAAAATGTTTGTGTTGCTTGAGAACTTATTGCTTTCATGAACTTTTTTATTTTACTTATAGAACCTATTAATTCTAAACAGAAAGAGATTTTCCAGACTAGGAAGGTTTAATCTTTGTTTGACACCTTTTTAAAAAAAACTCCCCATTTACAAATTTTTTAAAATGTTGATATTAATCATTTAGAATAAATAATGAAAGATATCTGTTTATCATTATTTTTTTGCCATGTTTTGTGTTTTTGTGAAATGCAACAATTTGAAGTATCAATAGGCATAAAAAACCTTCTAATTCCAAGGAGAGAATTCGTCCGATTACATTTTTAGTCTTCTTATTCCTTATTTATTCTTTACATCAATTTGTAAGTACATAGGAGAGTTTAATTGCTAAAATAGAACCGAAACAGGTTACTTCCTAAATTTGTTTACGATAAGTGGTTTGTTATTGTTCATATATAGCAAATTTACATATGGTATGAGGTATGTGTGGGCCATCTGTCCAAGTAATGTTACAAGACCTTTAGTTACTTCTAAACTGAAACCTGACACTGTAAAACCCTGTATCGAATGTAAGAGGATACCCATGGCACGAGAACAACAAACACAACAGATTACTCAACAGTCAACAGATAATAATATGCAAAAACGATAAATTATGCATGATCTCCTTAAAGATGCAAGTCATTAAACATTGGTACTGAGGGTCGGGTGGTTACAAAGCAAAACATGCCGCGCACACAAAAGGAGGTGTGGATCCGACCCGAAGCACCTTACCATCTTTTCTTCTCGTATTTCTCTTGAAGAAACTCTTTGACTTTTTGAGGTTCGCGAAAATCAGGGACCACAGAACTCTTATCATCGTACAGCCCAAGCCAGATGTGTTTGCAAACCTGACAAGAAAAAAAAGGACTACTCAGCCTCCAACAAGTTTTATTTCATAATACAAGCATTAGGTTCAAGTTTGCATTACCTCATTATTGTGTTTTTGTAAGAACTCGATTTCCTGCTGAGTGAACGTCGTCATTGAGATGGACTTTACTCGGTGAGGAGGGTTGAGTCCTCGTCTGGAATACGAACAAAAAGACATTGAACAACCCATTCTTACTTAAAGTTGAAAACTGCAAGTAAAAGTAGTTCATCCGGAGCATATACAAAACCGTGCAAATGTTACTTTATTTGCAGTAGTGTGTCATTAGAATATATGAGTAATCATCTATAAACATTTAATATTCCACAGAGTATTGCAAACTTTGTAGTGGAGTAAATTCATATTGTTAAGAGACTTTCACCGGAGCTTTCTTCAAGCGTCTAGATATAATTACAGGTCTTCTGGATCTATTCCGTTAATGTTTTTCTTTCTAATCATAATAGATGTGAAAGTGACCTAGTTGTCAGTTATGGTGACCCATCCCCAAAATGTGAGTAGTGAGCACACACACTGCAAGTCATGAACACACACCACCGGAGCAGTGGGCAGGCATCACTGCAGCGCCAGGGGGGTTAGGTGCCCTGCTCAAGGGCACGTCAGTCCTTACCTGTCAGCCCTGGAAATCAAACCGGCGACCTTGTGATCACAAGATCGACCACTACCGCCCCATTGCATTTTGATATGAATGTAACAGATGATGACACCCCATCTATGTTTGGAGCACTATTGTAACACATGCGTGCATTGAAAAATCTCACTGGATTTGTAAAATAATGCTCAAAATGAGTGTTTAGAAATGTCAACTCATATTTTCCAATGACACAACAACTGATATAAACGACGACAGAGTAACAACTGACTTAAGACACCATTGGGGTCACAATGCAGACCTATGGAAGACTTCTTCACAGTGATGTAAAGGAAAATGAGTAACACTAAATAAGGAGTAGACCACTCAGAATATCCTATTTGATCATTGCAATATTTTGCATAATCATTGTATGCACAAGCACCTGTATTGTTTGCACATGGGTGTGTGACACATTGATAAGTGTAACAAGAGTGCATCTCTCAACACATCTTATAATAATAGAAATTGAGCTGAGATATTCAGTGTTAACCCAAGCAGATGAAAGAACTGGGACAGATTCTGCAGATGATCCTCCAGATGGGAGGGGCTACAGTCTGCATTCACAGTCCTGATAAGGGATGAAAACCAAGATCTTCTATCATCTGTCTTAAGACAATGCACTTGTGATAAGAAACTCACAGTATTCCGGAGCAGGTGGTGCACACAAACGAGCCCACTGTCATGTTGACGTAGGTCGGGCCGCGTTGATCGCAATCAAAGCATTTTCTATTGGGAGGCAGGCTGGTCATCTCCCGAAGCATCTTCAAGTGTTTCTCCTCCTGTTTCCGCTTGGCACTCGCCGCCATCGCTGGATAATAACGCCGTCGGCTGTCGGGCAGGCAGAACCGGGAGTTCTGGGTCAATCTAGCGCATCAACACGCCCGGCAGCGATGGAAGATCGGGCCACATAGGACTGCCAGGAATAGCCATAAACGAGCTGTTCTTCCCGGGTCGGGTAGCCGGTGAGACGGATTGAAGTCGTGTCAATATTGCCACCTACTGTGCTGGAGACAGCTACTAGCGACCACAGGGAGATCTTTTAATAGGGTACTTAGAATCCTGCCCTAAACACGTTTAGGTGTGCTTTAAATTAGTTAATTGATAAATGAGAAAAACTCAGCAGAGTTGCAAATAAAAAAATCCAATTACAACTCATCTGATTTTTTTTAAATTATGCCGGATAAGATTGTTACACTTGATGACATTTTAGTGTCCGACTTCTGTTAATAAGAAGAAATTGTATGTTATTTTTTTGCTCAGTGCATTATATAGACTAGCAAAAAGAGTTGAAACACTTTTGCTTTTATGCTTTAATTATTTTTCGTCGTTAACCCATTCACATATATATAAACCGTGTGTGCTGTAACGTATAGAACAGCATTGAACATAAAGCACACAAACTTGCACATTATTATGTACACACATCTCTTCTTGTGTTGACGTATTCAAAAAACACGACACTGGGTGGTTTTAGTCATACAATTTACTGTAGAGTAAACTGGGTTTACTGTAGTGAAAAAACTTATAAAAAGTTTTTTTTGCATGATACAAATACTTAAATCATAAGCTTAAAATACCTTCTTTTGAATAGGGTTACATTGTGTTTTAAGAAATAAGACAAATAGTTAGTAGAGTTAAGAAACAACAACAACTGAACAGCTTTTGACAGACATAATTGTGTGATGCTGGCATTGCTTTATCATTCAAGATCCAAATAAAATAAAGTACACATAAAGAACCTCAACAAATCAACACCTTTTGACTGACATAATGCACATGATGGTGGCATTGCTTTATCATTCAAGATCCAGTTAAAATAAAATATTCATAAAGAACCTCAACAAATCAACACCTTTTGACTGACATAATGTGTGTTATGGTAGCATTGCTTTATCATTTAAGATCCAAATAAAATAAAGTATTCATAAAGAAATTCAACAAATCAACAGCTTTTGACTTACATAATGCACATGATGGTGGCATTGCTTTACCATTTAAGATCCAAATAAAATAAAGAATTCATAAAGAAATTCAACAAATCAACAGCTTTTGACTTACATAATGTGTGTTATGGTAGCATTGCTTTATCATTTAAGATCCAAATTAAATAAAGTATTCATAAAGAAATTCAACAAATCAACAGCTTTTGACTGACATAATGCCCATGATGGTGGCATTGCTTTATAATTCAAGATCCAAATTAAATAAAGTACACATTAAAAACAACAACAAATCAACAGCTTTTGATAGACATGATGGTTGTAATCATACGAATGCTTTATCATTCAAGATTCACGTTCTCATGTAATTCTTTTGTTTGAATGTGTTTTACTGCTGGATGCTCCCAAGACTGCAGCTTCGGCCTAGATAAGGTAAACATTTTTGAGACAGTGTTCAGCCTAATTTACATTTAATTTATTCAATGTTTAATAGATAGTGTACCTTTCTCTTCCGTGTTGCAGGAAAATATTCTTCAAGACGTGACTGTCTTGTAAGTCCCATTTTCTCTTCCACTTCCCTCTGTTTTCTTCTCTTTGACAATGACTCATGAAACTTTTTAATACGTCCCCTTACTTTGTCTTCCCTAAATAAGACAAAGGGAATAAGGCCAAAAGATTATATCTTGCTATGTTCTTAAGCCCCCAGGCATTCAACAATATTCAACAGATAACTGACACCTACTTTAAATGCTTCCCTATGCATAAAAACTGTACCAATCCCTCTTCATCGGGCTCCTTCCAAGCTAGTTCAGGAGTGTCAATTTTTGGTGTTTCGAAAAACAAATTACGGGCGGCTTTGTACTGCCAGTTTGGAGGGATGGGATGAGTCTGGAAGAAACAAAAGCTGTTATAAGAGATTGATCTCAAGACATATTTAGATGAAAATGTAACATTTATGAGATGTATAATTTATGTAATCTTAAAAAGCTTTTAAATATTTGTTATGTCCCGTAAGTTCTTAAAAACCTTTTGGTTGACGTGTTGCATCACACCCTCTATCGTACGATGCTTTTTAATAAGCTTCAGTGCTCGACTTGGCCCAAGTTGTTTAATCTTTTCACAATAGTCACAGCCCAGTAAGATACACAGGTCAACAAACTGTAAGACAGAAAAGGGAGAATGATACAAAAAGTCAGCATGAACTATGAGGAAAAAGTTCTGAATGTTTTACCTCTTCATGTGTCAGCTCTAGAGCTTCTAAAAGCTTTGGTAAAGAGTACTCTGTGACTTCACTATAAGATAAATAAAAAATATTAAATATTAATATAAACAAAAAATATTTTTTAAAAGCCATTACTAGGAATTATGTTTGATATGATTAGGATTAGGAAACATTATTGAATATGTCAGCGGAATCACAGCATTTATCCAATTACCATGAAATGTAGAATCAACAATTGAAATAATATTTGCCTTGCTTTAACTTAACAAATTCCATAAGAAATCAATTGACAATCACAATCTATATTTAAACTAAAAATATTTCTATACTTTTTGTCTAACCTATATCTTTTTGCATTGAGTTGCCGTAGTAGAACAGTTCCTCCAAATGCCAGTGTGTCCATGTCCTCTGAGGCCACGGCATTAACTGTGCCACTTTTAACCAGATAAGCACACAGTGCCTCTGCTTCACCTGGAGCCTGACAGTGTGGGGAATAAGAAAGACAAACTCATATGAACTTCAAATCAGCACAGCATGAGTGAGAATTCAATGAGATTCATGAAAATTAAAATGCATACCCTGATGTACGGGACACCCATGAGCTGCAGAAGACACTGACAATCTTGTGTAAGGGAGGACACTGAAAAATCTGGTCCAAAATACAATTCATTTTTAGCATATTTAAACATTTACACTATTCCATAGCATGTCATAGCTTGAGATGATTTTCTCTATTCTACCTGTTTTTTAAGTAGATTTATGAGCAGATTTCCTGTAATGAAAATGTATATTTTTGAACTCTATCTACCGAGCAGTTCAACATACCTCTGTTTGGGGTGTTTGAGCTGTTCCACCCATTGCTTTGAGCTCGTTTATCCAGCTAGAGGAATACATTTTCGAAAGACAATGTGTCATTATTTAGTCTTGACTCATAAATGTACTCATTTATAAAATAAGTCTAAACAGGTTTACTTCACAACTCACCACGGCTTGCTTTTCACAAGGAGGCCTGCCTTCAAATACAAACACAGGCTTGATGTC
Source organism: Triplophysa yarkandensis (assembly GCA_033220385.1). Taxonomy (NCBI): domain Eukaryota; kingdom Metazoa; phylum Chordata; class Actinopteri; order Cypriniformes; family Nemacheilidae; genus Triplophysa; species Triplophysa yarkandensis. The sequence goes on along the minus strand of CM065664.1, from coordinate 9,324,670 downwards.
ATGTTCCAAGAAAGTCAAGGTACGGTAAAATAATCCTACAAGAGGGCTGTAACAACATATAATCACATTTTAAGCCATAATGTCATGGAAAACCAAATATATCAAAGACGATAAAATCTCTAAAGATTTTAGATTACTATAACTTTAAAGGGCCAGTTCACTCAAAAATGAACATTATGTCACGAATATGAATATATGTCTTCATTCTGATAAACACAGAGAAAGATATTTGTATGAACAGTTTAACCAAACAGTTCCTGTACACTTTTGAATACCATAGTAGGAAAAACAAAATTGGAAGTCAAAATTACCCCTGAACTTCCTTTGGTTCTACATTTTTCAAAATATCTTATTTTGCGTTCAAGAGATCAAAAATATAAAGTAATTTTAGTCCAATAATAGTCAATGGGGACAATTTAAATCTGTTACAAGCATTCTTTCAAATGTCTTGTGTTCATCAAAACAAAGAAATGTATACATATTTAAATCAACTCAAAGGTAAGTAAATAATAACATACATTTATGAGTGAACTTTCCCTTTAATGTCAATTTATTCTGTATAACATGTTTTCTGTATTTTGGATATACAGTACCTTAGCTTTAGATTGGGGATGGCTGAGCGGAACTGATTCATGATAATAGATGTATCCAATGCAACAATCATTCCTGCACATATACATAGCAGTTATTATACAGATGATGTATCTTCAGATGATTGGCTGGAGGTGTAACTCTTAGTTTATAATACATTATGATTTATATTGTACATTTTGAGGATGTCATATTGCTTTCTTTATCAGACATCTGTATTATTTCTGTTATAAGACAAAAAAATCATTAAGTAAAAAAAACATAGCAGTTAGTATAGATTTAACTCCCACATGTCACATGTAAACATAACTGTAACCCTACAAACAAGTAAAGTATATACAAAACTATAGTATGTTTACGTATAGTAAAAGTATAGTAACAATTAATTATCATAATAAAATCCATGTTAATATTTGAAAGAGACTACTTTATCTTTGTTCAATTTGAATACATCATTGATGTTTTTCCATACATTATAAACTGTTTCATTGCTTATTACATTGTAATACAGGTGTGTTACCAGAATAATCTCCAATCTCTTTACTCTTCACAGATGCTGGCGCGTCCATGCGAATTAAATCCGCCAACTTTAAGATCCCCATCATAAAGTTGTTTATAATGTGTATCGGTGATCACAGGAAGCTGGTTTTGTTGTCATTCATCACACAGTCTACTTCCGCATTGCTACGCTTCCGACTCGTGTCGTGTCATTGCCATAGCAACTGCGTTTTTGCAGCCCGCTGATTGGCCACGGCGACTGTACGTCAACCAACCCGCGTTTCGCCCATTCAGAACCAAAAGCAGCGGCTCCGCACCAGCTTGCGCAGACTCTTCGAATGTGACATCAAAGCACCGCGAGAGAATTTCAACTAAACGCAGCACAGCCCGCTCTCGGAGTGCTATCGCGATACTTCGCGGTACAAGCCGATGGGTCTGCACAGCGCAAAACGCGAACATTGTCCCACGTCGCTTGCCGTAAACAAGTTACAGAAAGAGCGAAAAGAGTTTTCAAAGAGAGCTGAGAGGAAGATGATGCCCAGACTCCGAATCTCAGGTTGTTCCAAAGCTAAATGTGACTAAACACTTCTGTAAGCAATAAAACCTTGTTAAAATGGAGCAAGGACTCGAGATGTCAGCAATGATTCCTGCACTGCAAGAATTAGCTAGGTAACATCTCACATTCTCACTGTAAATATTCATAACTGAACTTATAATATTGATTGTGTGAACTCTTGTGTCTGTTTCAGTGCCAGTTCTGTTGAGTATGAGCAGGCTGTGAGGAAACCTCGACAGATACTTTGTCAGTTTATTGACAGAATACTGACAGATGTGGACGTGGGTAAGATTGTAGCTGGCATCTGTTCATACTTTGTTGTGTTGTATTGACACACACTTTGTTTGTACATTTGCATATTTAAAACACCTGCAGATATCCTATAGCAATACTGTATTGTGTAATACTTTCCCAGACATTTCACATATAGCACTTTATAACTTGTATATTTATAAAACTTCTATTTTGTTTCATCAGGAGCTCTTTAACATTGTATTTCCAACATGTGTGTTTAACTTACATATTTATTTTATTATTATTTTGTCACTTTACATTGTGAACCGGAAGCTTCTGTAAGAAATTGTAGTCTGCTTCTAAACTGATTCCACTCCAAAGGTGTTCAAGCTCATCTAGAGTAAGAAAGAAGTAATATAGGAGTAATATAGGAGTAATACCATCAGTGTGTTGGGTTACCCATATGGGCTTCACTCCTTTAAGGACTTTAAGTGATGTGGGAGACTTCAAGAACCAACATGGATCAGAATCAGAATCAGAGCTTTGTTGCCAAGTGTGCTTACACACATGAGGAATTTGTTTTGGTTATAGAAACTTCCTGTACACAAAGTAAAGTGACAAGACAAGTAATGAAGGAAATGAAAAGTAAAAAATAAAAATAAATATGTAAGTAAAACACACAATGGTGGAAAGGCAGTCTGACCGAAACGCTCCCGATAGAATAGAGTATGTGCAGATGTCCAATAAATATACAAGTTATAAGGTGCTATATGTGAAATGTCTGGTGGAAAGTATTAAACGCATTTTTTGCACAGTAGGGTGTGTAATATGTCCTTATGGACGCTACAAAATATTTACAGGTGTTTTAAATATACAAATGTACACATTTTTTATGTCATTCATAAGAAAAGTCTGATGGAAAGTAGTTTATTGCACATATTTAATGCACAAGGTGAACATTTAATTGTTCATGAGGTAGACGGCCTGAGGAAAGAAGCCTTTTCTACGTCTGGATGTTTTCTTGGTCAGTGCTATGAAGCTCCAAACAGACGGTAACAGTTCAAACAGGGAGTGTCCTGGGTGTGAAAGCTATCACTTCTATTGTTATCCTCAATTAATTCACTTCGTGTACGTGATGTGTGATAATCTGGTTTAAAGAAAGAGTATAAAGTGTCACTGTTGATGCTTTGTGGCCTCAAGGCTACAAAAAGATCTTTTTCGTTCTCATCATTTTCTTCTTACCTTTCAGTTGCTCTGGAGTTGTGTAAGAAGACCAGCGCTGAGCCTGCATGTGTAATGCTATTGGACTTTGTGCAGCACATCATCAAATCCTCTTCATTGATGTTCATAAACCCAGCGTGTCTGTCTGATGAGTCCAGAAACACAGAAAATAGCTGCACAGGTAGCCTGAAAGAACAGTTTGTCAAATTTATCTATCAAACCTTGTGTTCAAGTTGTGATTCTCTGCCTTCCTTCACAGATTTCAGTAAATGGATCATAAACCGTCTTTTGCGAATTGCTGCCAGCCCAGATTGTGAGGATCTTCACTTGAAGATCTCCTCTGTCATCTGTGCATTACTTCATCTATTCAGAGCCAAGGGTCCAGTCATATTTGGCTTGTTTTCTACAGAGCTGATACAGTTAATGCAGTTTCTGCTGAATATCATTCTGAATGTCAGGGGATTACCACAATGGCCACTATTGGCAGAATGCTTCTCTATTTCATCCTTGGAAGCCACTGTTTACTTGACCCCCACCGTCCTTCAGCTCTCGTCGAATGCCTCTGTACAAGCATTGCTTGTGACTGTACTGTCAGTGCTTACAGATATTTTGCAAGGCATGTTTTTCCCAAGGGAAGTGGGTGTTGTGTGGGACTCCGCTTGCCTTATTTTGTCTAATGGAAGTCCAAAGCTTAAAGCGGCATCAATGTTACTTTTAGTTCGCATTGTGATCCTGGGAGGTTTCCCTGAAGATCATTCACAGCCTTTTTTCTCAGCTTATTTGCATCTGCTGGACTCTTTTCTTGTAGGTAAGGAGTCAGAGCTTAGGGTCTATGGTAATGAATTCAAAAAGCTCTCTCAATGTGTTTTCAAGCCAGAAGAAGGGCTACATGGAAAGTTTGAAAGAGTCCATATAAACATGTTGATGGTGAGACTGGAGAAATTAGTGGTTAGTGGGACCCTTGAGCAACTGAAGGTGATGGAAGTGAAAGCTACACTTTGTGATGTCTTCTGCTTTGTATTGGAGTTTGTACCTCCTGGATATGAATGTGCAGTGCAGATCCGGACCGAGAGGGTTACAGCTATTTGCAAAACTTTGATTGGAACCATTGGAACCCCTGGACCGCAGGAGGTACACGTCTTGATGAACTTTATACAAAAAGCTAAATGTAGTATAGAGAATATATTTGAAATACTGTATATGCCTGTGGTTCCTAAATACACTCAGATTGTAGTATCACTCAAAATTATATAGTATCACGATTATTCCCAAAATAATACAAAAAACTTACATGATATATAATTTAATATTTATAGATATTTAAGTTTCATGGAACTTTATGCTCACGATCAGTTCTAACAGTTTTTTAATGCAATATTTACATTTTAAATGGAATTTAAAAAAGTAATAGCCCATCCAGGAACTTATAAGCCCACCAAAGAAATGATTAGCTATAAAAGCACAAATTCAAATAATCCGGAACATTACATACTATATGTTGATGCAGGATATATGTTGACAATCCAACCAACATGATATAACACATTTAAAAGTTAATGCTTTATTGTCATGTGAAATCCCTTTTTTTTTGTGAATGTCTGAATGAGTGCAACAAAATACACAAAAATAAAATAAATAACCTTTAACTATGCATAAGGGTTGGAATACAGATACGAAAAAAAGGGAAATATACATTATTTACATCAACATGTATTGTTGTTTCTCTACTATACACAACGTTGTAAGTCCATATATCATGCAACGTTTCTTCACACCCCCTAGTGGATGCATGTAGATGATTTTTTACTGTTAGTACTCTTAAGTTAATTGACCTCATTTTCTGAAAACAGCAATTTGTGGAAGGCTTCTTGTACGCTGCCCTGAAAACAGAGGCCTTTGCTGCACTGAAGGATGCACATGCAGGTGTTTCTGACCCTGCCGACTCAAGTATGTATGAAGAGGAAGTTCCAGCCAAACGGCCTAATCTCTCTCTCCCGACACAACTAAGAAGCTGTGCCAACATCCAAGCAACGTATGCAGGTTTCTTCCACTTCTTAATCTAAACTTTTATAGCCATTCTCTGATCATTTCCTTTAACCTTGTTTAGGCAGATAGATATGAAGAGCAAAAGTGAAGTGTGGGCTGCTGTAGATAGCCGACTCGAAGAGTTGCTGGCCCAACTGAGGGACCACACTGTGACCCAGTGCTTGAATGTTGTGCAGGGACTCGGGGTTATCTTTAACCTGGCTGCTCTGTGCTCCAAACACTGCCTGAATGCACCACAAGAGTAGGCTTAACTTAACTTTACTTAACTTAACACAGTCATCGATGTAGTGCACGGTAGGTGAATAATATTTATAAATCTCTCTAGTTGCAGTAAAGACAAGACATCAGAGACAACAGATATTTATCAGTTGGTCTGGTTAAAACCTCGGATGTTGGTTCAGATTGTAGAGAGCTGCCGCACTGTAATGGCCATCACCTCTAATACAGAGGAGCTGGAGCATCTGGTTGATGCTTCGGTACGGATCTTTGATGCTGTTCTGTACATTAATGGTAAGCTCTTTTTGCCTCAGTTTTGACTTTCTTCTCTTGTTACTTGTTTAATAGATTATTTATCAGATACAATTATTGTTATTTACATTTTATATATTTTTGAAGTAGCTTTTTTTGCTTCATGTGACTTTTATACTTGTTTTGTTTTGTCGTGTTTTATCAAATTTTTTTGTGTTCGTTCATATTTCATTTGTTTATTTTACATTATTTTAAATATTTTTTATTATTATTCTTATTTTTAATTAAGTTAGTTGTGCTCTGGTGGTAAGAGAGTTAGACTTGTGACCAGAAGGTTGCTGGTTCGAACGTAAGTGCCAGCATTCAATGACTTATTGTCCTTGAGCAAGACAGCTTACCCCTCTTTGCTCTGCAGTAATAACTGTCCATTACACACTACCTGTAAGTCGCTTTGGAAAAAAGCGTTTGCCAAACGAATAAATGTGAATTATTATTATTATTAATGTGTTTTCTGTGTCTACAGCCAACAGCCAGTCAACGGACACAAGTCTTTGCAGGATTATTTGTGCCATGCTGTCGATTCCTTGGGTGCTTGAGCATTCTTCACAAACAGTTTATCAGACAGCCTCTTTTCCTGCAAGCCTGATTGCGTTGTCTCAGAAACTTGGTCCTGCTTACTGTAAGTGTCTAGCTTCGGAAACCCGCATGATACTTTACAAGTAATGTGGCTGTTGGTGAGGTGTTTTTTCAATTTTTTTGCAAAAAAAGAAAATTCTGTCATTTCAAACCTGTTTGTCTTACTATCTTGTGCAATACACAAAAAAATAAGATATTTTTTAAAAAAAAGAGGTAAATCAAGCAACATATTCTCTTTGGATACCTCAAATTTACATTACTTTCCATTACTAATGTTTCCCGTTTGGTCTTGTAATTTATTGAAAGCTGCACAAACACGAGCTCACTGTGTATACCTGCTCGCTCTTCTGTCGAAGAGTGTGTGTGGTGACTGGAGGGCGTTTGTGTACCGCTGGGCCCTGCACAGTAAAAGTGAAGCTGAGCGGGCCAGTGCTGTCCGTGGATTCCCCCTGCTGTTGCACCACCTGGGTGTCAAATCCTACAGTCTCATCCATGAGATCCTTCTGTACGTTACTTAACATTCAGACATACATAGAAAAAACAATGTTGCATATTTTCCTTGGTCTGTAAATGTACATTTGTTTATTTTTATATAATAATGTATTTAGGAACAAACTCCAGGACAGCTCAGTGCAAGTTAAGATCGAGCTAGCTGGCATTACAGGGCAGTTGGCCTGCTGTTTGTCTGAAAGCTCACAACTGCAGTTCCCTCAGGAAAAGATACCTACACATGAGCTACTCTGTGCTGGTCTTAGCATTTCAGACTCTCATTCGAGTAAGACCTCCCCCATTGGAGCCTCTATCCTTACCCCATTCCTAATGTTGCTCAAACCTATGGAGGACAAGAAAGTAAAACAAGGTTAGTCCAATCAACATGGAATGCATGTGCTCTGAACACTCCTGATTGAATGTTATGTTAGAAAAAAGCCAGTATACACTGTATGACAGAAGGTATAATGAGGGAATATGAAACTATAATTTGCAATATGTGTAAATAGCTATAGACCATCTTTCTGTCATTTTTTAAATGTTTTAAGTGCACTCTTAACGTAGATAAAATGTATTAAAATGAATAGTTAAACTTAATTTTAATAACATTAATATCTTTCTTTGCAACGCAGTTAAAAAAAATTGTCATTAAAGATCATACGTTTTTTTCTTTGACTGGCAGCATTCATCAGGAATATACGCCACTTGTTTAAACATGTGGATCTGGGTAACAGTGACCCTGATACAAAATCTCTGGTCAGTGCGCTGGTCAACCTCATTGAAGATCCAGATCATGAAGTGCGCAGAATGTTTGGTCAGAACATCAAGAACCTTCTAGAATTTTGGAATGGAAATGGCTTTCTGAAGGAGGTAAAGATCTTTATATCAGTATGAAACTAGTTCACCAAAAGACGGGTTCACCCAAATACCATCACACCATCGTTTACTCATCATCTTGTCCTTTCAAACCTGTATGTCTTTCTTCTGCATAACATGAAAGATGGTATTTTGAAGAATGCTGGTAACAAAAAAAACAGTGGTCCCCATTGACTGCAGTGACAAACTGTTTTCTGTTCCCAACATTTTTAAAATATCTTCTTTTGTGTTTTGCAGAGGAATAAAGATCGCACAGGTTCAAAGTGAGTAACTTATAAACAAATAAAAAAAATTCAATGAACTATCCCGTTAATGCACTATTATTGATTTTTATTCCTGGTCTGCAGCTCCTTGTTTCCAGACTGAAGGAAGCTTATACAAATGCAAAGACCTCTAGAAACAATGAGCTCAAAAACACCCTAATAATAACCACTGGAGAAATTGGCAGGTATGGCACCCCTTTCCTCTCTTTACAATTTCTATTGCATCGGCTGCTCGTTGTTTTCAGTTTTGAAAAAAAAATTAAGATATGAAGTTTTGATACATTTCTGTTTTTAATTTATATGATCTTTAGAGCGACTGAGGGAAACCTAGTATCTTTTGCTTTACTTCGACTCCTGCACTGTCTGCTTTCCAAGTCCACTGAAGTGTCAGTGGCAGCATACACTGAGATTCAGGCATTGGCCACCTCTAGAGACCTCAAACTGCAGTCCTTCTTTAACCAGTATAGGAACCCAATTTGCCAGGTCAGTGAGTCTCTGTACAGTATATCCTGAGTTAAATGTTCAATATTTTTATAGGTAGGTTTTTTTCATATGCAATGAATCTAAAATCTCGGGAAAACCATGCAAAACAAAAATGTCAGTTTTGTCTTCTTTCTATTTCAGTTCTTGGTGGAGTCTTTGCACTCACGACATGTTACTGCTCTGCGCTGCACACCAGATCAGAGCAACGAGGCCCTGCAGGAGGAGGCGGCACATCAGAGAGAGCTTGCTCTGGACATCCTGTCTCATGTGGCACACGTCTTTGATTTCCCAGATCTGAACCGATTCCTCACTGTAAGCCAGTGCATAAAACCTACTCTTTCTGAATATGTTCAGTGTTGTATATTTCCAGACATCTGTGGCATTGCTAGCCCCTATGGGAAAGCTACAGGAATGTGTATTTTATCTTAAATTACTGTGATTTAATTTCCTTTTCTATAGCGTACTCTACAGGTCCTGCTTCCATTCCTGGCAGCCAAAGCCAGTCAAACAGCCTCTGTCCTGATCCGCACCATTGCCAAGCAGTTGAACGTCAACCGCAGAGAAATGCTAATCAATAATTTCAAGTACATTTTCTCCCACCTGGTGTGCTCCTGTACCAAGGAGGAGCTGGAGAAAGCCTTTCACTACCTCAAGGTGTTTTTAATGAAAATGACTAAACATTGTATCATAAAAAAGCTTCAGTGCATGATACTGTCTTCTCTTATAGAATGAAACGGAAATTGAATTGGGGAGTTTGCTCAGACAGGACTTCCAGGGTCTTCATAATGAGTTGCTTCTGCGATTAGGAGAACACTTCCAGCAGGTCTTTAATGGACTTGCTATTTTAGCTTCTTTCGCCTCCAGTGATGACCCCTATCAGGGCCCGAGAGAAATCACAACCTCAGGACGCATGGTACAACTGTTACAAGTTTCTCTGGCCAAATAATACTCATATTCATGATGTTGTAAAATATTAAACACAAGCGTGTCTATTGTCAACACACTTGTTAGACACTTTACAGAGAAAGCTTAATCCAGCATTGTGCTTGTGTGCAGGCAGATTATCTGCAACCCAAGCTCTTAGGCATCCTGGCTTTCTTCAACATGCAGTTGCTGAGCTCCAGTGCTGGAGAGAAGGAAAAAAAGAAAATGGTTGGTGTTCACAATGTATATAGATACACTAGGATATATTTGTTTTTTAGTCTGCTTCTCATAATAAATAATTTCTGATACTGTATATAGCTCTATAATGTATTAAAGGGATACTCAACCAAAAAAATGAAAATTATGTTAGATATTTTGGAAGACGGTAAGCAACTGAGACTTCATAAGTATCTTGGTCTATCCTGGTAGAAAAAAATTTTTTATTCAATTTTTATTCGGTTGGACACAAAAAATACTTTGAAGAATTTGGGAAAACAGTTCTTAGGTTTTTTTCTACTGTGGTAGTCACAGTTGCTTACATTCTTATAAATATTTTTCTTTGTGTTGTTTTTTTGGGTGGAGTGACTCTTTTTATATCTTGCCACAATGAATACAGCTCAAACACAGCCAACCATCTAACTAGTTTTTCCTTAGTTTTCGCGGCCTGTTCATTTCAATATTATTTTCGTCTTCTTTTCTCACAGGCATTAAACAGTATTATGTCCCTGATGACACTTATGGGTCCAAAGCACATCAGCTCAGTCCGAGTCAAAATGATGACCACACTTCGAACTGGCCTGAGATACAAGGAGGATTTCCCAGAACTTTGCTGCAGGTGTTTTTATTTGGATAGATTTTAACCATGCTCCAAATGTTGGAACTGATGACTTATCTGCACAAGACTGCTGATCATTAAAAAAGAGTAGTTTAAACTTGAAAAGCCATCTGTGTTTATTAAGTATGGAATTGTTTGCACTTTGTCAACAAGATAGCAAGAAAAGCATATTAATGTTATTTCTGTTATGTTGTCTAACAGGACTTGGGACTGTTTTGTGCGCTGTCTTGACCCATCTTACTTGGGTCCACTTTTGAGTCATGTAATCGTTGCTCTGTTACCTCTCATTTCCATCCAGCCTAAAGAAACAGCTGTTATCATGCACTACCTAATAGTGGAGAACAGGTGTGTATGGTTCTTGTTTTTTATATTCTTAATATGTTAACATGCTTTGATTTTTAGATAATATTTCTGTATGAAATAACATTTAATGACAGCTTAATGTAAGTGTTAGTTGTTGTAAAATTAGTTATATATCGTTCCTATATTCATGAATTTTTTGATTCTTTGTTGCAGTGTCTTTGTAAAAAGTCGTTACAACTTTTTTTAAGAAAAAAAGTTTCTGAAACATCAAAATGTCTATATAACACTTTTATTGTCTCAGGGAGGAAGTGCAAGATTTTCTTCATGAAATCTACTTTCTACCAGACCATCCAGAATTAAAAGACATTCACAAGGTCCTTCAAGACTACCGTAAGGTACAACCTAAGCCAACAATCATAAGCTGAGAAGTAAAAAAGGGCCTATAAATCAGTTTAGTGTACTATTAATACTATAGATCCAATAGTACTATTCACCACTTACTCACACTGTGTCTTGGTAAGTAAAATTGGTGTTTAATATGCAATTGTTATGTAACCCTAGCAAACCTCGAAGAGCACTGATATGCAGACAGCATTGCAGTTGTCTATGAGAGCTATTCAGCATGAGAATGTAGATGTGCGCATCCATGCCCTCACCAGCCTGAAGGAGATGATTTACAAGAACCAGGTAAAACTGGCTTATATTGTATTAAAGCTCATCACCAGCTTTGATGCAGAAATATGTGCATGCCATAACCTGGAAAAGCATTGAGTATAAGGAGGTCTTAGTGCTGTTTTTAATGTTTTTGCATTTTCTACAGGATGCTCTGCTAAAGCATATCTTAGACAGTGAGATGGTAGAGCCTGTGATTTCTCAACTAGTGACAGTGTTGCTCCGCGGTTGCCAGGACGTGAATCCTGAAGCTAGGCTTTTGTGTGGGGAATGCTTAGGGGAATTGGGAGCCATTGATCCTGGTCGCCTTGACTTGTCGCTAGCTGACACACAAGGATCTGGCTCGACATTTGTGGTAAGACATATGTGGAAGACCACGCTGTGATACAAAACCATTATATGTTTGATATTTAACTTAGAATATCTTTTATTCTTCCAGAGTGGGATGGATGATCCAAACTTTGCATATGAGCTGCTGACAGAACTGACTAGAGCATTTCTGGCCTTTGCAGATGATGTGAGAGCCCAAGATGCTTCTGCCTATGCCATGCAGGTATGTAATGTGACTTAGTGGTGGTCAGGTCATGTTTACAAGCTCAGGTAAAAATACTCCAATATACCATGTGGTACATTTGACAATATAGGATAAAAATGTTACTTTGTGCATTTTTGTTATTGATTTTGAGTTTTCTGTTTCAGGAGTTACTATCAATCTTTGAATGTCGTGAGGGAAGGACTGACACACCTGGTCGCAGACTATGGAGGAGATTTCCTGAGCAGGTTCAGGAAATCCTGGAGCCTCATCTCAATACCAGGTTTGTTGATTGTATAGGTGATATTGTATTCCATATCCAGCTGTTCAGATTGCATAAAGTATTTGAATCATCCGAAAGGTATAAGAGCTCTCAGAAGGTAGTGAACTGGTCAAAGCTGAAAAAGCCAATATATCTCAATAGTCGTGGGAACAAATTCTCAGACTGGTCTGCAACATGGGCCGGGTATCTGATCAGTAAAGTAAGCCCACTTTCTTTCTTGTAATTTAAGATTTCAGGCATCCAGTACAGATTCATTATCATTCTGTTCACTTGGTTTAGGTGAGACATGAGCTTGCCGGCAAAGTTTTTAACTGCTGTAGTTTCATCATAAAGCATGACTACAAAGTTACCATCTACTTACTGCCCCACATTCTGGTGTATGTGCTGATCGGATGCACTAAAGAGGAGCAACGAGAGGTACAAATCCAAATCCTTGAGACACCTATAGACATGATTGGTAATAGAAAACTGTGTACACGATTGAGTTGTTCTACTGTCTCACAGGTGACTGAAGAGATTATGGCGGTACTAAAGGAGGGTGACCCCCGCTTGGCCCGTTTGCAGGAGAATGCTTCCAGTCTAAGCCAGCTCAGCACACAGACTGTCTTCTCCATGCTGGACCATCTCACTCAGTGGTCCCGTCATAAACTGCAGAGTCTGAGCACCAACAAGAGGTCGGGCAAACATGCCAGAGAGCAGGCCCAACCACAGGCCATGGGTAAGAAAAGTTTTTATCTTTTTTTGATTTAAGACAATTTATTACATTTCTTTACTGCACCCCATACAGTTGTGTACAGTAACAGTAAAGGAGCTGTGTGCAATTTGTTGCTGGAACAATTGACAGAAATGCTATACAATGTACAGAGCTATGTTCAAAGACCTAACGCAATAACCCATCATGTTACGTAAGAATAAGATATTTATATCTTTACAGCACACACAAATTGATTAAATTACTAATTGATCGGTTGTCATTTTAATATGCACCGCTTATTACACTGCTATTAATCCCACACAGCTTCTTTAAGTGTACATGTACTTTGGCTTTTCTATTAGACAATGTTATCTTTCTTCCTGCTGTTAGGCCTTGAAAACAGTGAATATCAGAGCATAGTGGCCTTCCTCAACACCATTCCTCAGGATGTGCTGGCCAAGGCATCTTTTCGTTCCAGAGCCTACACAAGAGCTGTCATGCACTTTGAGTCTTTCATCCTTGAGAAGAAGCAGAACATTCAGGACCATCTTACGTTCCTACAGGTCTCACATCTTTGCGCTGATTATTAGGGTCACAAATTTTCTGTATCAGCTGGCTTTTACGGAAGGCTTAGAAAAGTTGAAATGGTTACGTAAAGATGAAAATCTTAATGTTTTTTAAACACTATCATGTCAATACCATAAAGTTCTTAAGAACACGGGTAGCTAAACAAAACAAAACCTAATTGTCTTCCAATGTATGAACACAAAAACCCCTGAGGCAGTTCTCAAAATATCTTCTTTTGTTTTTCACAGAAAAAAGTCATGTTTTAAATTATATTTGGGTGAATAATTAGTGTTAAAATTGTTTTTTCAGCTGAATTATTTAATCCTAAATGTATTTCAGAAGCAAAGTTTACAGAATCTGGCCCAGTGACACATTAAATCCTACTATAAGAGACTCAACATATTAGCATCCGTATACATTTTCACGCGAAGCTAAAAAAATGACATGGTTCAGATCAGATATACTTCGGGCATAAAAGATAAATCTTGATATTTGTAGAAATTAGAATCCTCTCATAATTATTATCTCAACTAATCCACCTTTCTAGACTCTGTATGCGGCCATGCATGAGCCAGATGGTGTTAGGGGGGTGAATGCTCTGAGGAAAGAGGAACCGTCATTGAGAGAGCAGATCCTCGAGCATGAAAGCATTGGATTACTGAGAGAATCCACTGCCTGCTATGACAGAGCCATCCAACTGGAGCCAGACCAGGTCAGCAAATATACACTCCTATTTTAGTCTTACCTGCAATATACACATTAGGTGTGTGTTGACTTATAACCAATTTAACTGCAGGTCTAAGGAAAAAAAATATTTTGTTTAGCCTGGAAAGGCGTTTTTGATCAAGGACAATAATGCTTAATATATTTTTTAATGATATTTGCATTTAAGTAGCAAAACAGTATCAAAAGTACATTAATTCTCAATTTGTAATTTATTATACCTGAAAACTTTGCTTTTGCCTCTTTTGCCTTGCAATGCAGCTTGTCCATTATCATGGGGTTATGAACTCTATGTTGGGCCTTGGTCAACTCTCCACAGTAATAACACAAGTCAATGGAGTTCTAGCAAACAGGTAAACATATTAATGCAGATCTTGAAAGGATTTCAAGTAAACATCATCAAGCTGTTATTAAAACTAATTTCCTGTTTAAAGGCCATGGTGGAAGTCGGATCTTAATGCATATAGAGTCGAGGCAGCATGGAAACTGTCAAAGTGGGACTTGGTTGAAGACTATCTTGCCTCTGGTAAAGGCTGTTTACTGTATTTGGAAATCTAACGTATGTCCTTGAGATTACAATATTAAGTTGATTGTGTTGTTTTGCAGATTGTAAATCCAACACTTGGGGTGTAAGACTTGGTCAAATGTTGGTTGCTGCCAAGAAGCAAGACTCTAAAGCTATCTATGAAAAACTTAAATTGGTCAGAAAGGAGCAAGTGGTTCCCTTATCAGCTGCCAGTTTTGAGTGCGGCACATATCAAAGAGGATACGAGTACATAGTTAGGTAATGTTTTCTTGTAGATTGTTTGTTTTGTGGCATACATTTGTGGCATAATGGTGAATATCGCAAATATAGATTAATGTTCAAAATTAAGGCAAACAATAAAAATGTGTATCCATTATTCTTCTAAATATTTAATCTGAGCATTTCTGTTAAATTAGAGAAATGTTTTATAAATAAATTCTCCAACAAATAATGAAAATTCTTTCATTAATGACTTGTCCTTTAACCTGTTGTGTAAATGTGGCCAACATTGACATCTATAGTAGAACATTTTTTGAGATAAGATAATATAAATATTTGGAGAAGCATCAGTGCTGTAGCTACATTTTTTTTTTGGTAGTCAATGTTTCCCTAGAAATCAAAAGTTGCTTACATTCTTCTAAATATATTCCTTTGTGTTTAACAGAACATATAAATCTACAGGATAAAGGTTTTTTTAAAACCTTAACAAGGGTGTGTTATTCATGACAGAGTTTTTATTTTTTGGGTGGACTATTCCTTTACTGTTGAGTTTGTGTGGTTGTCTTAGGCTGCACATGCTATGTGAGTTGGAGCATGCTTTCACTGAACTACCGAAAGACAACAAAGAAGCTAGAGGATCCAAGCAATCAGAGCCCAAACTTAACTGGGATGCCCGTCTACTTATGACCCAGAACTCATTCAGAGCCAAGGAACCAGTGCTGGCTTTGCGTAGAGCTCTGCAAAGTCTTGGCAAGGGGTATGAGCATGCTGCTGTTGTTCACTATAATAATGCTATAATGGTTTTTCTTTACTTCAATACTGTTACATCACTTTAGAAAGTAATGCTATCTTTGCAGATCTTTGTGTGAAGAACAGGTTGGTGCATGCTGGCTGCAGAGCGCTCGTGTTGCCAGGAAAGCTGGCCACCACCAGACAGCCTTTAATGCCCTCCTTAACGCTGAGAACTCCCACCTCTCTGAGCTTTTCATTGAGAAAGCAAAGTGGCTCTGGTCTAAGGTAAAAAGGGTTTGGCTTAATATGTTCTACTCCATAACAAAAGTTGTAGTTCAGAAATGTGTTGTTGTTCTTACAGGGTGATGTGCATCAGGCTCTGATAGTGCTGCAGAAAGGTGTGCAGCAGTGTTTTCCTGATGACCAACCACTCACAGATCCTAAGAGGATCCAGATTAAAGGGAATGCCATGCTGCTGGTGGGCAAGTACATGGAGGAGACAGCCAATTTTGAGAGCAATGCAATCATGAAAACTTATAAGGTAGTCAGCCGTGTGCTACCAGAACCTTTTTAAGATTGTACTTTAAAAAAAAGATTAAATGACTCAGTTTCCTCTCTGTCTTGGAAACAGGATGTCACTCACCTGTTGCCGGAATGGGAGGATGGCAACTTTTACTTGGCCAAGTACTATGACAAAGTGATGCCTATGGTCACTGACAACAAAATGGAAAGACAGGGCAACCTCATCCGTTATATTGTCACTTATTTTGGAAAGTAAGAAGTCTACTATCAGACAAAACACCTGCAGCTAATATGTGCATTTTATATAGTAACACTCTGCTGTCCTCATAGAGCCCTGCAATTTGGAAATCAGTTCATCTATCAG
This sequence comes from Triplophysa yarkandensis, assembly GCA_033220385.1. Classification (NCBI taxonomy): domain Eukaryota; kingdom Metazoa; phylum Chordata; class Actinopteri; order Cypriniformes; family Nemacheilidae; genus Triplophysa; species Triplophysa yarkandensis. Next base: position 9,308,413 of record CM065664.1, on the reverse strand, counting down.
GCCATGCCCAGAATGCTAACCCTATGGCTGGATTATGGAGCCAAAGTGTACGAGTTTGAAAAAGGTAAACACAAATTAACTTTTGAGTTATTTTGCTGTTTCTTCCACATACAAACACTTTTTATATTCAAATGATTTCTGTTTAGCGGGCCGCTCAGACCGGGTCCAGATGCGTGCAGAACTTACTAAGATCAACTCTGTTATCAGTGAACACACCAACAATCTCTCACCCTACCAGTTTCTGACCGCCTTTTCACAACTGATTTCCCGAATCTGCCACTCAGACAATGATGTCTTTGCTGTGCTGATGGAGATTGTGGCAAAAGTTTTTTTAGCTTATCCACAGCAAGCTATGTGGATGATGACTGCGGTTTCAAAGGTTAGAGACCTTGTACAACATACAAAATTAACACTTTATAAAATTCTATGTAGTTATATTAGTGTATAATAAAGGTTTAGTAAATATTTTAAAGAATGACAAAAGGGTTTTACACTGGTAACCTAAGTATTTTAACAACAAATTACACAACTAACCTCTGACCTTTTAGCTCTCTGATATAAGCTAATGTTTGTGTCTGTTTTTTAGTCATCATATCCTACTCGGATGAACCGATGCAAGGAGATCCTAAAGAAGGCCGTCAGCATGAATAATTCATTTGGAAAATTTATCGGAGATGCCAATCGACTGAATGACAAGCTAGTGGAGCTCTGCAATAAACCGGTACAGACCATGCCCTTTAAGAGCAAAATATAATAATACATTCTATGTTAATCAAGTTTCATGTGTTATGTGATTGGAAATGTATTTAAAGTTTACTTTTTAAATTTGGATGTGGATGTCACACTTTTGCTTGTTGTAGGTGGATGGGAACAGCAGCACGCTCAGCATGGGCATACACTTTAAAATGCTGAAGAAAGTAGTAGAAGAGCCCACCTTCAGTCAGATCCTCATCCCTCTGCAATCTGTCCTTATACCCACCCTGCCTTCCACTGGAGGAGCAAACCCCAAACATGATGCCTTTCCAGGCCACTGGGTGTATTTGGCTGGCTTTGATGACACGGTCAGTTTACAAAGACTTTTTTTAAATGCTAAATGCTTGGTTCATATATTTAGGTTTTGCTTTCAATAAGTGTTTTGTTGCTTTAAGGTGGAGATTTTGGCATCTCTGCAAAAGCCAAAAAAGATTTCCCTCAAGGGATCAGATGGAAAGTTCTACACCATGATGTGTAAACCCAAAGATGATCTGAGGAAGGACTGCAGGCTGATGGAGTTCAACTGTCTCATTAATAAGGTACTGTTAATAGATCTCAAAAATGTTTCCTTTCCAATAAATACAATGAATTACATTTCCTGTAAATGTGGCTAATTAAACTATTTTAATCATTAGTCTTTGAGGAAAGATGCTGAGTCCAGAAGAAGGGATCTGCGCATTCGGACATATGCAGTTATTCCTCTGAATGAAGAGTGTGGCTTTATAGAGTGGGTCAACAACACCGCAGGCTTACGCCACATCCTTACAAAGCTCTATAAGGAGAAAGGTTCGGTTCTTTTTAGATTTTGTCTGGATGTACCATGTACTGTATTACAGTTAATACAGGAGAATTGGAGTAGATTTTTTTTAAATATGCCTGACACTGTGATTTGCATAAATCAAAAGAAAGGTAGACTTTGAGTAATTTTTATACAAAAACAGTTATCACCATATTTCGTGTTAAAAACAGGGAGTGAAAGTGGGTATCTGTTCTTTTAAACACAGGGATCTATGTCAGCGGGACAGAGCTGAGGAAGCTACTTTTGCCCAAAACAGCCTCTATTCAGGAAAAGCTGAAGTTGCATAAAGATGTTCTGTGTGCTAGACACCCACCTGTTTTTCATGAGTGGTTCCTGCGGACATTCCCCGACCCCACCTCTTGGTATATCAGACCTTTGCTTAGACTGTTAAAGTTTATTTGACTTAGAACCATTGTGTTTGAACTGTTTTACTTGTTTTTATACAGGTACAACAGCAGGTCTGCTTACTGTCGGTCAACAGCGGTCATGTCTATGGTAGGCTATATACTAGGACTTGGTGATCGCCATGGAGAAAATATTTTATTCGACTCCCTAACTGGAGAGTGTGTCCATGTGGATTTCAACTGCCTCTTTAACAAGGTTTGATGAAGTAATGAGAATATTAATATACATTTTTGATAACTTTGCTATAGAAGACAACTTTTTGTTTTAAAGGGGGAGACGTTTGATGTTCCTGAGGTGGTTCCTTTTCGGCTCACTCAGAACATGGTTCATGCGATGGGGCCCATGGGCACAGAGGGCCTGTTCAGACAGGCTTGTGAGGTCACACTCAGACTAATGCGGGACCAGAGGGAGCCACTTATGAGGTGAACAAGTCAGTTTCAAAACCTACTGAGACAAATGTACATAAAAAGTGCTTTCAGTTAATCATAGTTCTTGTATAGTCATTAAAGAAACTGCCTGTGTGCTCAGGTAAGGGTTAACGGTTTCAGGAACCTGGATAAAATGGTATTGGAAAAAAAATCTGTTCTGTTAATTTTATTTACATAATTTGTGAAATACAACATGATGTTTAAGTTTGCATCTAATGATTTGTCTTGGTTTATTCATTTATCAAGCGTTTTAAAAACATTCCTGCATGACCCTTTGGTGGAGTGGAGTAAACCTGTCAAAGGCTCCTCCAAGACACAAGTCAATGAATCTGGAGAGATCCTTAATGAGAAGGTACTATGCCCTTTGGTTACTTTGGCCTAAATAGACATTAAGCTAAGTAGACTTCAATCATACATAAACACTGCATGACTGTTAATAGCCTTTAAGGGCTATAAAATAAGTAATTATAAATGTTTAAGTAGCATTTAGTTAAGGCATAATTTAATCTCATTTTATTAAAGGCAAAGACACATGTTCTGGACATTGACCAGCGCCTCCAGGGAGTGATAAAGAGCAGGAATAAAGTGATGGGTTTGCCTCTGTCCATAGAGGGCCACGTACACTACCTCATTCAAGAAGCAACCGATGATAACCTCCTGTGCCAAATGTACCTTGGATGGGGTCCTTATCTGTGACCAAAAATATTTGCACTATTGAATTTGTATCCTGGACCAATTCTGAAAATGAGCTTTCTGTTTATTTTTTCCCCCTATTTTGTTAAAACTGTTGTTAATGTCACTGTTCCACAATATTCAATGCACTTCAAAAAGTTAATTAAAAGACTTGATTGATTCATGTTTTAAAAATGACATATTCTTGATATTCTTACCTTGTTTTTATAAAAAAAATTGAATCAAACATCAGTTATATTCAGTTTTATCATATAGTGTGAGCTGTAGTGTTTTATCATAAAGTGTAAGGTTTAGTGTTTTATCATATAGTGTGAGCTGTAGTGTTTTATCATACAGTGTAAGGTTTAGTGTTTTATCATATAGTGTGAGCTGTAGTGTTTTATCATACAGTGTAAGGTTTAGTGTTTTATCATATAGTGTGAGCTGTAGTGTTTTATCATACAGTGTAAGGTTTAGTGTTTTATCATATAGTGTGAGCTGTAGTGTTTTATCATACAGTGTAAGGTTTAGTGTTTTATCATATAGTGTGAGCTGTAGTGTTTTATCATACAGTGTAAGGTTTAGTGTTTTATCATATAGTGTGAGCTGTAGTGTTTTATTATATACTGTGAGCTGTAGTGTTTTATCATATGATGTGAGCTATAGTGTTTTATCATATAGTGAGTGTAAGGTTTAGTGTTTTATCATATAGTGTGAGCTGTAGTGTTTTATCATATGATGTGAGCTGTAGTGTTTTATCATATAGTGAGTGTAAGGTGTAGTGTTTTATCATATAGTGAGTGTAAGGTGTAGTGTTTTATCATATAGTGTGAGCTGTAGTGTTTTATCATATAGTGTAAGGTTTAGTGTTTTATCATATAGTGTGAGCTGTAGTGTTTTATCATATGATGTGAGCTGTAGTTTTTTATCATATAGTGTAAGGTTTTGTGTTTTATCATATAGTGTGAGCTGTAGTGTTTTTTTCATATAGTGTAAGGTTTAGTGTATTATCATATAGTGTGAGCTGTAGTGTTTTATCATATGATGTGAGCTGTAGTTTTTTATCATATAGTGTAAGGTTTCGTGTTTTATCATATAGTGTGAGCTGTAGTGTTTTATCATATAGTGTAAGTTGTAGTTTTTTATCATATAGTGTGAGCTGTAGTGTTTTATCATAAAGTGTAAGGTTTCGTGTTTTATCATATAGTGTGAGCTGTAGTGTTTTATCATATAGTGTAAGGTTTAGTTTTTTATCATATAGTGTAAGGTTTAGTGTTTTGTCATATAGTGTGAACTGTAGCGTTTTATCATATGATGTGAGCTGTAGTGTTATATCATATAGTGTAAGGTTTAGTGTTTTATCATATAGTGTGAGATGTAGTGTTTTATCATATAGTGTGAGCTGTAGTGTTTTATCATATAGTGTAAGGTTTAGTGTATTATCATATAGTGTAAGGTTTAGTGTTATATCATAGAGTGTGAGCTGTAGTGTTTTATCATATAGTGTAAGGTTTAGTGTTATATCATATAGTGTAAGGTTTAGTGTTTATCATATAGTGTGAGCTGTAGTGTTTTATCATATAGTGTAAGGTTTAGTGTTATATCATATAGTGTAAGGTTTAGTGTTTATCATATAGTGTGAGCTGTAGTGTTTTATCATATAGTGTAAGGTTTAGTGTTTATCATATAGTGTGAGCTGTAGTGTTTTATCATATAGTGTGAGCTGTAGTGTTTTATCATATAGTGTGAGATGTAGTGTTATATCATATAGTGTAAGGTTTAGTGTTTATCATATAGTGTGAGCTGTAGTGTTTTATCATATGATGTGAGCTGTAGTGTAATATCATATAGTGTAAGGTTTAGTGTTTATCATATAGTGTGAGCTGTAGTGTTTTATCATATGATGCGAGCTGTAGTTTTTTATCATATAGTGTAAGGTTTCGTGTTTTATCATATAGTGTGAGCTGTAGTGTTTTATCATATAGTGTGAACTGTAGTGTTTTATCATATAGTGTAAGGTTTAGTGTTTTATCATATATTGTAAGGTTTAGTGTTTTATCATATAGTGTAAGGTTTAGTGTATTATCATATAGTGTAAGGTGTAGTGTTATATCATAGAGTGTGAGCTGTAGTGTTTTATCATATAGTGTAAGGTTTAGTGTTATATCATATAGTGTAAGGTTTAGTGTTTATCATATAGTGTGAGCTGTAGTGTTTTATCATATAGTGTAAGGTTTAGTGTTATATCATATAGTGTAAGGTTTAGTGTTTATCATATAGTGTGAGCTTTAGTGTTTTATCATATAGTGTAAGGTTTAGTGTTTATCATATAGTGTGAGCTGTAGTGTTTTATCATATAGTGTGAGCTGTAGTGTTTTATCATATAGTGTGAGCTGTAGTGTTTTATCATATAGTGTGAGCTGTAGTGTTTTATCATATAGTGTAAGGTTTAGTGTTTTATCATATAGTGTGAGCTGTAGTGTTTTATCATATAGTGTGAGCTGTAGTGTTTTATCATATAGTGTGAGCTGTAGTGTTTTATCATATAGTGTGAGCTGTAGTGTTTATCATATAGTGTGAGCTGTAGTGTTTATCATATAGTGTGAGCTGTAGTGTTTATCATATAGTGTGAGCTGTAGTGTTTTATCATATAGTGTAAGGTTTAGTGTTTTATCATATAGTGTGAGCTGTAGTGTTTATCATATAGTGTGAGCTGTAGTGTTTATCATATAGTGTGAGCTGTAGTGTTTATCATATAGTGTGAGCTGTAGTGTTTATCATATAGTGTGAGCTGTAGTGTTTATCATATAGTGTGAGCTGTAGTGTTTTATCAAATAGTGTGAGCTGTAGTGTTTATCATATAGTGTGAGCTGTAGTGTTTATCATATAGTGTGAGCTGTAGTGTTTTATCATATAGTGTAAGGTTTAGTGTTTTATCATATAGTGTGAGCTGTAGTGTTTATCATATAGTGTGAGCTGTAGTGTTTATCATATAGTGTGAGCTGTAGTGTTTATCATATAGTGTGAGCTGTAGTGTTTATCATATAGTGTGAGCTGTAGTGTTTATCATATAGTGTGAGCTGTAGTGTTTTATCATATAGTGTGAGCTGTAGTGTTTATCATATAGTGTGAGCTGTAGTGTTTATCATATAGTGTGAGCTGTAGTGTTTTATCATATAGTGTAAGGTTTAGTGTTTTATCATATAGTGTGAGCTGTAGTGTTTTATCATATGATGTGAGCTGTAGTGTTTTATCATATAGTGTGAGCTGTAGTGTTTTATCATATAGTGTGAGCTGTAGTGTTATCATATAGTGTGAGCTGTAGTGTTTTATCATATGATGTGAGCTGTAGTTTTTTATCATATAGTGTAAGGTTTCGTGTTTTATCATATAGTGTGAGCTGTAGTGTTATCATATAGTGTGAGCTGTAGTGTTTTATCATATAGAGTGAGCTGTAGTTTTTTATCATATAGTGTAAGGTTTCGTGTTTTATCATATAGTGTGAGCTGTAGTGTTTTATCATATAGTGTGAGCTGTAGTGTTTTATCATATAGTGTGAGCTGTAGTGTTTTATCATATAATGTAAGGTTTAGTGTTTATCATATAGTGTAAGGTTTAGTGTTTATCATATAGTGTAAGGTTTAGTGTTTATCATATAGTGTAAGGTTTAGTGTTTATCATATAGTGTGAGCTGTAGTGTTTTATCATATGATGTGAGCTGTAGTTTTTTATCATATAGTGTAAGGTTTCGTGTTTTATCATATAGTGTGAGCTGTAGTGTTATCATATAGTGTGAGCTGTAGTGTTTATCATATAGTGTGAGCTGTAGTTTTTTATCATATAGTGTGAGCTGTAGTGTTTATCATATAGTGTGAGCTGTAGTGTTTATCATATAGTGTGAGCTGTAGTGTTTATCATATAGTGTGAGCTGTAGTGTTTATCATATAGTGTGAGCTGTAGTGTTTTATCATATAGTGTGAGCTGTAGTGTTTTATCATACAGTGTAAGGTTTAGTGTTTTATCATATAGTGTAAGGTTTAGTGTTTTATCATACAGTGTAAGATTTAGTGTTTTATCATACAGTGTAAGGTTTAGTGTTTTATCATACAGTGTAAGGTTTAGTGTTTTATCATACAGTGTAAGGTTTAGTGTTTTATCATACAGTGTAAGGTTTAGTGTTTTATCATACAGTGTAATGTTTAGTGTTTATCATATAGTGTGAGCTGTAGTGTTTTATCATGTAGTGTGAACTGTAGTGTTTATCATATAGTGTGAGCTGTAGTGTTTTATCATACAGTGTAAGGTTTAGTGTTTTATCATATAGTGTGAGCTGTAGTGTTTTATCATATAGTGTGAGCTGTAGTGTTTATCATATAGTGTGAGCTGTAGTTTTTTATCATGTAGTGTGAACTGTAGTGTTTATCATATAGTGTGAGCTGTAGTGTTTTATCATACAGTGTAAGGTTTAGTGTTTTATCATATACTGTGAGCTGTAGTGTTTATCATATAGTGTGAGCTGTAGTGTTTTATCATACAGTGTAAGGTTTAGTGTTTTATCATATACTGTGAGCTGTAGTGTTTATCATATAGTGTGAGCTGTAGTGTTTTATCATATACTGTGAGCTGTAGTGTTTATCATATAGTGTGAGCTGTAGTGTTTTATCATATAGTGTGAACTGTAGTGTTTTATCATATAGTGTGAGCTGTAGTGTTTTATCATATACTGTGAGCTGTAGTGTTTATCATATAGTGTGAGCTGTAGTGTTTTATCATATACTGTGAGCTGTAGTGTTTATCATATAGTGTGAGCTGTAGTGTTTTATCATATAGTGTGAACTGTAGTGTTTTATCATATAGTGTGAGCTGTAGTGTTTATCATATAGTGTGAGCTGTAGTGTTTTATCATATACTGTGAGCTGTAGTGTTTATCATATAGTGTGAGCTGTAGTGTTTATCATATAGTGTGAACTGTAGTGTTTTATCATATAGTGTGAACTGTAGTGTTTTATCATATAGTGTGAGCTGTAGTGTTTATCATATAGTGTGAGCTGTAGTGTTTATCATATACTGTGAGCTGTAGTGTTTTATCATACAGTGTAAGGTTTAGTGTTTGTAGATATTTTTAAGAGCTTGCAGTATTAGGCTATGTGTAAATCAGTATTTGTTCCGTGTCGTCACGTGATTGGTTATCGTAATGATCTTCCCTCGCGCGCTGACAGCTTCAGCATCCCACCTTGTCACGCGCTCTTGGACCACCAGCTCCTGTCAGACTCCTTCTATCTCTCGTGGTTTCAGGTATTTATGAGCCCTAAACGAGTGATTTATTGGGATTTAACGCGCTTTGTAGCTGCAGCTGAAGTGTACTTGCACGACTAGCTGCCAGCCTGTAAAGCAAAAGCTGTTACGTCAACTCTGGCAAAAATGTAACAATTCGACTAAAATGGTTTTTGTTTAGAAATGATGTCGATGTTTTGGGTAGAGAACTGCCATTTGCTTATTTATATAAAAAAATTTTATCCGTTTTTGTTGTTATTTTAATATACAGGTGACCTATTAAATATTGCCTTCATCAGATATTATGGTACAGTTTAGTCTAAAGAATGTAAGAGTATGAACGAGGGCATGCCAAAGATAGGAGAGATGCGAGGTTATATATATATATATATATATATATATATATATATATATATATATGTATGTATGTATTATAATTCCAGCATCGATTACATAATCTATTGAAATGAGGATCAGACTGTCCCTTGTCAAAAAAACCTACTGGATTCTAATAAGCAATTAGTCTGGGATTCTGATAAGAATGTTTTTATTATATTTTTGAACTATTCCTATAGGATGTTTATAAGAAATTTAAACTGGATTCTAATGCGAATTTCAATAATTATTTGTAATTTTAAGAATATTCATATAAGAAATATGATAAATTCTAATAAGAATACAGCACCACCTTTGAAACTATTTCTATAGGATTCCCATAAGAAATTACACACACACACACACACACACACACACACACACACACACACACACACACACACACACACACACACACACACACACACACACAAATAAGAATTTTAAGTACTATCCAATAGGACTTTAAGTATCAAATAGGATCATATAGAAGGAAACTGAATTTCTAAAAGGATTTTTTGACTAGGGGTTTTTGAAATAAAAGCTTATTCTTTGCTGGGGAGATTAGTATAATTTTAATCAAACTTAGGATAAGGTTGTACTGTAAACATATACAACCTTATTGTGAAGTCTTACCAACATTATTTTACTAATTCAGAAGCTGTAATATGTTCTTTAACAAAATAATGTACTATTCTTTGCATTTATTTCATTACATTTAAAAAGGCAAGTATTTTGTTGTCATAAAACTTTTATATTTCATGAAGTTTGTAATGTTGCAGTTTGTGAATTTAAAGAGTCTGCCAAGATTGTAAGACTGGGTTTTGAGACCTATTTGACAAGACGATTCGATTCTTATTTATATGATTTCCATTCTATATATTATCGACATCTTGTCAGTTGTTTATTTAAATAATGCTAGATTTGCAGACATGTAATCAATATTTAAATATTTGCTACTGAGCTATATGAAATGCATTGACATCAATAGTAGAGCCAACAATGTTTTTAAATATTGTAAATTTGAAACAGTGAACTTAAAATTCATAAGCAAAATGTAAAATGTTAAAAAAATAAAACAGATTTCAAAATTCAACTTGAATGGCACCACAATCTTGACAAAGAGGATATTTTTTCTTTAAATCTATGATCGATTCAATAAAAATAGAGTAATCAATAGTAGAAAAATTATACGCAAAACAATTCATTTTAGAATATGTGGAAAGATAAGATGATCGTGAGTAAATGCATACTGCATCGATGTACATCCTCCTTATGTTGGAGACTCCAAAAGGTAAAACCTTCAAAATCATAAAAAACAACTTGTTAATTGTTTTTTTTCAGGAACATATTATTGTTAAACCAATAACTATATGTTTGTGTTTGTTTTTTCACATCTATTTACAGATTTGCATTTGGAACTATGGAGCTGTCAAACAGTCAAGACTCCTCAAATGACAGAATAACTTCAACAAATGCGGCAACATGTGGTCATGTTAAAAGCAATGAAGGACTAAGATTTCAGAATGACCCAAATAATGTGTTTGTAAATATGCCCAATTCATTTGAAAGCACATGCTCACTACATGGAATTGGTGACACTCTTTGCCTAGTTGGACCTGAGAAGCCCAGCAGCTCTTTCAAAAAGAGCAAAACCTTTGACTGTGGCAGAAGACTTGTTTTACAGCAAGCTGAGAGCCCTGAATTCAAAGATGAGACTAACTGGCGCCATCGACGAAAACTTGTCACCAGTGTCAGCTTTTCAGGACATGACTCACCTCTTCGGTTGCTTTGCGAGAATCCGTATACGTCTGGCAGCAGTCATGAAATCATCGATTACCGTAATTTAACACCCCAAGTGCCCTTTGTACCCTGCATAGCGAAATCCATTCCTAAAAAGAGGATCTCCCTAAGGAAGCCAAGGAAGGCCATTAAAGACTTGTTTAGTCACAGACACAAGCATGAGAAAGCTTTGTCACCAAGTACACTGTGTGGTGTTAGAGTTGAACGAATTCCAACATCCAAAAGAGTTAAAAAGTCAAGATACAAAGAAGTTGCATCTGAAAGAAGCAAGTATACTGAAGAGAGTGAGACTCTCTCGGATTCATCGAGTGAATGTTTTGCTCATGTTTGTGAGGATGTTGCCTCATTAAAAAGCTTCGGATCTCAGTCTGGTTGTGGAGAGATATTTGCTGATGAAGAACGCATAGTGTCACCTGATGGGGTCCTTCACCCCATGAGTCACAAAGTGGAGGGTGGATCTCAGAGGAGATGCCCTGCTACTACAGGCATCCAAGGTGGGAAGGAGTGCCTTGCCTCTCTGGCGCGGTCTGAGGTCCTGGACATGTTTGGAATGTGGGAAACCCTAAACAAAACCAAACACTTTAGGCAAAGTTTAAAAGCATCAGAGACCATGACACCTTTCGCCGCATCTCCTTCCACTGCCAAATCTGAAAATATTACTGAAAATCCACCCAAACCTATAGACTCCCAGATAAGGGAGCTAATTACTGATGTGATGTTACCCAAAAGCGAGAACCAAGAGAATACAAGTGATGAGGGCTATTGTGATTATGTTTCTCCTAGCTCTGAGGGCCACAGCAAAAATTCACTCTCTCCAATGCTTGTCAACAAATTTCCGAGGGACACGTACAGCGGAGATGCTCTTTATGAGTTATTTTGTGACCCCGGTGAGGCAGAGATGACCCCGATATTTGACGATAACCTAGATCTTACAGACAGCATTATTGGTCAATGCAGTGACCTTCCGTTATCTATGCACAGCTTCCATGTTGGAGCAGAGGAGAATCTTGCCCCACCTTTGGGTAGAGACTTTGGTCAGGAGTTCGTACAGAGTAAATGGATGGGGAAGGATTGTTTGCTTAAGCTTTGCGACACAGAGATCTCTCTAGCTATGGGTATAGTTAACTGGCTGAAACATAAAACAGACAAAAGCCAACCAACAGAACTAATGTCTTCACATTTTAACAGTAAAGAAACTGGAGATTCGTGTATGAAATACAAAACCCAGTCTGTAGGGGTAAGAAAACCACCAAAAGGAGCCCCATCAAAAACTGTTGATAGTACGTTGGACAAACTCATAGAGAGGGAATCAAGCGGACAAAGTTTTGGTGTACCTACAATAGACTTGCCCTCGCCAAATTGTGTTAACAGTGTTATGTCACCCCTTGTCTCTCCAGAAAGTTTACCTAGAACACCAACAAGTGGTGTGTGTTTCAAAGTATTCAATATTGACTCTCCTGGGACTCCAAGTGGCGATTTGCGGTCCCCGGTGGTCAGCTCACCTGGCTCTGGAACAAGGTCTTTGTTTGTGCTGGCCATAAATAAGGAATCTCTTTGTGAATCTTGCAAGAGATCCCTAAAAAATGGAGCTTCAAATCTCTTCCTATGCCGTTCTTGTATGTCACTTATCGAGAAAATTAAGACTTCGGACCTTTGGTCCAATGGCAGTCTTTCCCAGCCCAAGACTCTGAATCCAAACCCAACAACCGGAGTCCTACTATCCCCAGCTAGCACCTGTGGTATAGCAAGTGACATCAGCATCGCTTCCCTTGTTGAGCAGTGTGCTAGTCAGTTATCTACTATGAAGATTAACATTACTCAAAAGGACTGTGCCGTTCTACCTGAGCAAAGGGTTGCAAGGCACACTGAAAACTCTCTAAAACATGCAAAGATTAAACACAAGAAAAAGTCTGTGGAGCGTACCTTTCACACTAGACATTGTTTGGGTCGGTCCACATTTTTAGAAGATGTTACCAAACCACTTTTGGAGATGGACAGCTCTGTAAATAACCAAGACTTGATGTTGGGAAGTTGTATTGAATCTATTGATTTAGTCACATGTCGAAATCCTAGGCCTACTTCTCTTTCACTCATGGCCTCTACTTCCTCTGAGTTTTCTTCAGGAGAGGATCCCCAGCCAAAAAGGATGGAACAAAGAAATGCAACCAAAAAGAAACACAGATCATCATGTCTTATGAAGTCTTCTGTAAAAAGTGAGAGATCAGGGGGATCTGTCCTCCGGGAGAGGAAGGTGGAACGCAGATGCAAAATGAAAAAGTGACACCCAGGTGCTGGATTTTCAGTTCATGGCAGAACTTTCTTTGAAAACTTCCTAAATACTTTTAAATTCTAAATCAGCCATCTACAGATGTGAAGATATAAGATATATATAAGACATAAGCAGATATGAAGAGAAATTGCATAACCACGTGTTTTTAAAAGGTGCTGAACTGAAACTTCATGGCAGCTTGGATAAAAAACAGGGCAATGCAACTACCTTATAATAATTGTGACTAGATTTCAAAAGGTTCCCAGTCTGGTCTTTGTTTGCTTATGTAAATCACAAGAAAATGAATTTAGGTGTATAATTGTTTTGTAGCATGTTAATGCTCGTTGCAGTGGATGCAGTGATTTTTATACCATCTTCCTCTTGCTGTCGAAATCTCACATGCAAGCATTTTCTTCATCACAACAATAATAAGAAGTGGACCAATTATCATCCTTTGCTTTTGTGACAGATAGTCAAAGGTAATGGCAGTGTATTTATTAGAAATATGCAAATATTCTACTATTAAAAAGCATGTAAAAATATATGTTTTAAATTTGACCTCTGCTTAGGTCAGTGAGTTTATTTTGCATTGGCAGGCAATCTAGTGCAGATTCACAACAGCAGTAGATCAGCGCCTTTTAAACCTCTTTTCTTAATTACAGCATTGGAATGACTAGTCTTTTTTTTGTATGGAGAAAGTGATTGTGTGTCAGCAGTTCAGTTGGCTTGAAGGCTTTCAGAGAGTTGTGCGGTTGTAGCTGGGTCAGCAGAGGTTCTCAAAGGCTCTATTCTCTATTGTTGTGTGTGAGTGCCTGCGTGTGTGTTAGTTTGTGTGTGCGTGTATGCATGTTCTTGAGCATCGGTGTGCTGAACATGCAATTAGGATTTCAGGGGAAGAAAGGAAGTCAGCTGTTTGACTAATTTTGTCTATTATTAACACTCTCATGCAATTAATTCCTCACAGAACATCTGCATAATTCAGCTATATATATATATATATATATATATATATATATATATATATAGACATACAGATGCTCTACTGATGTACTGTACATTATGTGTTTCTGGATAGCCTCTTTTCCATACTGCGAAACTTGAATGATGGTCCTCCAGGAGAGATAGTATGAAGTGTATTAATGAGTGCCATGAGAGTATTCTTTTAATAGGGCTTCAATGTCAGATATCCTCTCTGTTTTTGTGGCTTGTTATATTTCAGCCGTTATCCTGAAACCATAGCAACCACGCCTGAGAAAGCACCCGTGCTGCTTCCCAATTCTCCTACTTACTGTATACTATGCACCAATAGTATTTTCTTTTTTGTGCATAAAAACACAGCATGCCCTGGGACACACTAATGCAAAATGGAAGTGATCTAGATGACACTGTGATCATTAACTGTCATAAACATCATAATACAGCTCTACTAAGCATTTAAGTATTGAGTCATTCATTATTCGTTTTAATAATTAATAATATTTATTACTATTAATTCTACTGTATTTTCGACAATTAAGATGGAAAGTAAGGGAATTGAAATGCAGAATCTGTTCTATGGAGAGTATGGTGTGGGTGTAGAAATTATTAAACATTGTTAAAGGAATATTTTAGCAAGAAATAAAAATGGTCATAATTTACCCTCTTGACAAATTGTAGAGCACAAAATTAGATATTTTGTTAATTACTAACTGATTTTGAAGTAAATAGCTAAGCAAACATGACAAATGAGTAAGTAGATATAACTATAACTTTAAGTATGTCAAGTTTAAATGTTTCATGGAATTGTCTTACACAATTCTAACTAATGGGAGTTCGGTTTAAAATAGTTGTATTTTTTATTTGAGATGTCTTTGTGATTAGAGTTTAAGTGTCTCAAATGACAGCATTTGACACCAGTTAATAATTTATAATTGAAATTTATTTGCGGAGCATAGTATTACAATTATCCTAAAAGTCTAGCCCTTTTAAAACAAGAAGAGTTTGAAAACTATTTTCATAAACTATAAGTAGATAAACTTATCAAGGCTTTTATGACACTATATTCTATTTCTATATAAAGGTTCCATAATTTTAGGCAGCACAGTCCTACATATACATAGATAGTAGTATATTGTATGTTAGCTTTAACATCAGTGTTCACATTCATTTCAAACTGGGGTGTGATGCAATATAAAAGTTACAGGGAAATGTCTATGGGTTTTCCTACAGGAAGGAACTTGACTGTCACCAAAGACATTGGATTTTGCATTGCTTGTTGTGAGAGGTAATACCATGGATCATGAGGTTGGATGGGACATGAGTAGTGAATGGTCTTTTGGTATTGAATTATTTCCTGTTCTGCTCTCGGTGGATCTCACAGCAGACAGCTGCTTAGTTACACATCTGGAAAGCGTGAAAAAATGTTTCTCTCCAAACCACTGGTAATTCCCATCCCTGCAGGGGTCACAGATCAGCCAAATATGCATTGAAGATGGTCTTTTCAGTATGCTATGAAGTGGTAGAGCTCATCTTGTTTTTGTTGTATTTACCCTGCATCAGAATGAAAAGTTGTTTTTCTGTGGTAATAGCAGTATATGGCCACATTGTGGCAGCATGGACATTTCAAAGTTGTTGAAAGGCTGTCTCCAAATGAAAACACATTTACATGACATTACATTACATTTAGTCGTTTAGCAGACGCTTTTATCCAAAGCGATTATATTTATAATACATCTGACTTTTTTCTTCTTAATTATTTTTAATTATTTTTTTCTGCAGATTTTCACATTAGCTGCTTTTCAGACATTTTGGCTTGTTGCCAGTGTAAAAGGGATTTATGTTATCTTTGATTGGTCTATAAACCCTCAGTGTGCTCTTAAGAGCGTTCAGCAAGGCGGGTGTCACTGCAGAGCAGATGCATAGTGCTGGCTGACGATTGACTATTGAGAGAGGTGATGCTGAACAGGACTCTGTTCTCTCTCCTGGCTTGGGAAATAGGCCTCATGTTGTTAGTTTGGTTGCATGACTCTACTGATGATTTTGCCTGATGCGACACAATGGGGGACTGTGTCAATATTAAGGAGTGGGATTAGCTTTGCGAGCAGCGGCACAGGACGCTGTGTTCAAGGAAAGGGATTCAAGAGAACACACAGCACTGTAGGCCGTGAGACCTTGTATAGATGATACATGTTTTATGATGTGCAGCTGCTTCAAATAGTTGTCTATGACAATCCGTAATGATGTTGATCATTTTGTTCAATCATAGTATAATCTCATCTCATTTTGTCAATATTCACCTATCCTCCTGTCATTATGAAGCTGTTTGACAGTTTTCATTTTAGAGAATGTTCGAAACCAAATATTTTCAAATATCTTTTGTGTGCTGTGTAAGAAAGGATGTCATACAGGTTTAAACCGACAAAAGGGTGAGGAAATTATGACATGATTTATCCATTTCTTTTCTCATCCATTTAATACAGTGCATTCTTATTTTGTGGATTCTGACTGGCTTAGTCTTGGCTTCTTCTGTGTATTAGCTCAGCCCTCGGGGCTGCTGACCTGTCTAGCAGTTGTCGAGTGTCTATCTTTTATCCTCAAGGATTCTGACAGCTTTGCTTATTTTGTGGTCAACTCAGCAAAACTAAGCCAGGAACCACAACAGTTTCTCAGAAAAGTGACATTTGTCTGAAACCTGTCGTATCAGTGTTTTCCTCTTCAGCAGTATTCCTACAACCATTGCTCTTATCCCTTTTTTGCAACTGTATTGCTGGTGTTTTGTTTTCCAAGCTATGATCAATTATACAACAGAGTGTTATTTAACAAATGCAATAACATTTGCATTATTGTCCAAGAGATATTTAGCTTTTTTTTTACAGAAGTCTGTGAAAGGACATTGTGGGCATAGTTTGTTTTTCTACATTGAAACAATCTCTCAGAAAAGTTCTTTGGTAGATTTTGGATGAGACAGCTTGGAGGCATAGCAATGAAATCCACTTTGCATTTCCATTTTGTTCAGCTATTAGAGTTCAAAACAGAGATGGATAATGTTGATGAGAATAAATTAGCAGAAGTACTCCCTTGAAAGAACGCCTCTGATCTGGCTGATGTGACCAGAATTGGTTAGTGCTCCCAAAAAAGGCTCCATTCATACATATAGGCCGTCTCACAAAGCAGGCAGGTGGCACTTTTACTTGTCGTCTTTGTCTGTTTTGGAATGTAATTCTGCCAGTTCTGCCCCTTTTTTACTCAACATAGACAGTCCAACCACTGTGTAGGGTTGTTATGACGTTGCATGTAAAAGTCTGGTTAATACAGTACATGGCCTTAAATAAATATGACTTTGTATGTAAAGTTGTCTATGACATGCATTGTATATATCCAATCTATATTCCTATGAACATTGAGCATAACCTCACACGCTGTTTCATTACGCAATCATTTTGAAATGTCTTTTCAGAGTTTGGATACAAAATACTAGCATGGGGATTTCCAATAATAGATATTTAGAAAATGAATCAAAATCGTATTGAACAATCACATTCTGTTGAATAATTAAATGTGTGTTAAAATCATTATTCAGGATGACCATGTGTCAAAATGTAGAATTAGGTATCCCCCCCCCAAAAAAACCATAAATACATAAAAATACAAATGTGTTGCATGAGTTTGCAGGTGCCACCTCTTAGTGCCATTACAGGACAGGGCAGCTGTAAACAACGATGTGCAATATTTCTATTTATATGTGCTCGTCTGTGTCACATATAATAAATAAAAACATTTAAGAACATGTGTTACTTGCCTTTTGATTTGTTTCACTGTGCACTGTGACGTGTGTCCCACATGTCACACAGAAGCTGTCTGCTGCATCAACAAAGCCTGTGATTGGTCGCTGCGGTGCGGACGTCACGATTCGGTGCGCTGCTCTGACAGACGCGTCGCGTTTCACTGTCACACAACTTTATATCGCACACATGCGGACAGCGCTATTCTATACACGTGCTGGAATTAATTCTTTAAAAACGAACATCCACGAATGTTGGTGTTTGTTTTAACCCGTGGAACTCTTTAAAGTTCTCTGTAAACATTGTATTTTATAACGAAGATGAAGCGAACTGATAGTATCAGAATGCTGTTTTTCTGTTTTAAATGACTTTTATTCTGTGTTAAACCGCTGTCAGTATGGAGGAGAGAGCCGCAGAGAACCGCAGGGAGAGGAGAGCAGACGGACTGGATGAAGTGCAGATCCACCTCGCCTGTTTACCCGAGAGATACATGACAGCCAAGTTCTCTCTGTCTGCTTACATCTTCTGTTGGACAGTTCTTAAGTTGTGTCAGGTGAGAAAGAGTGAAAAGTGTCTGTTTCCAACCTGTCACTGTCTACATGCTTTCATGTGCACTTCTGTTTCAAGTGTGAAGGATCAATTACAGGATTGTCCTACAGTATGGAATGTATACTTTGTTTATGCAACTGTTTTATACATCATTCAGTGATCCACATTTATTTTAAGGAGGCAGATGAAATGTATACATATTTAAGAAGGTTTCTTTTAGTTCATCTTGTTTTGTCAATCTTTTGGCCCCTTGAAAGTTTGTTAGGGCCCTTGTTGCCCCACCCCCTGGTTTGGAAGCACTGATGTCATTGCTGACACTCTTTTGCACAGGACTTCATTCTGGAAGTGACTTCACAATCAGTCATTTCAAATATCATGTTGAGTATTTTCTGTAAGTGCAGGTTAAATGTTTCATTTTTTTGGGGAAGCCAATTGCTATTTATTTTCTTATATTACGCTGCCGAGCAAAAGTTTTTCTACACTTGAGTTTGTTTAAAAACACAATTCATAGTGTGCCTTAATGTCTGAAAAAGACATAGTTAGTTTATAATTTAGTTTTGTTATGGCAAACATGTGTTATGTGTTATTTAATAAAAAATGCTTTTGAAATGGATGACTTTGTGTAAAGATTGAAAAAAGAATAGCCACCAAGAACGCATAATAGACGGAATCCTTTAAAATTCTTTAAAAAGCATCAGAGTGAGAAGCTGCCTGATAAAGTATCTATTTTTGCCAATACTAATCAAAATGTAATATATTTATATTTAACTTATAACATAAATCCTTTACATTTCTTTGTTTCATTTCATAACTTTGAATGGTTCATTGTTGTTCTAAAATGTGGGAAAAATATTCATGCATACGTGACTTAGTGTTCCAAAACTTGACCGTTAGTGTAGATGTACTTCCCTTCCTATTCAGCCATTAAACAATGCTACCAAAGCCTTGGACGCGTTTCGACAGTGGAGTGTTTCTAAGGGGCACTAGCTGCCTATATTCACATGGTATTCCTTCTTCCAGCCTTTGAACTGTTGCCATTTGAACCTTTCATGAATATGTCAGCTGTAAATCAAAGATGCCTTTCAGTGTTTCTAACCTTTTAGGACTCTATCGTAGGTTTAGCGTCCTTTTATTCAAGACAAAAAACACTGAGAACTTGAATGAACTAAAAGTTTGTTGTTTAATTTCAAGTTTTACTCCTTTTATAATTGAAATGGACCATTCAAGTCTTTTCTGTGGTTGCATTTAGTCCACCATGTCTATACCCTCTACCTTTCAGATAGATCTAGAGAACTAAATCCAGCTGCTTTAGGTTAGAGGTGAGGATCTTAGAGTCACAGTACAACCTTGAGCTGATTTTAATTGCTTTGATTGGTTAAAGAATAGCCGCAGCCTTTGGAGCCCAGTGGGACTTTTTGCATTCTAAAGAATCATATTTTCCAATCCCTATTTACACACAGCAATATAAAGTTTTTTTTTCTATGGATTATGCCTTGCTATGTCAGTGGGGTTTGTATTAACATCAACAGGTTGACATGTTTTTTCAATGTTGGTATGTTAAATCAGGGCACACCTTTAAACAGTCTTGTGTGTTTTTTTTGTCTCTAGAGATTAAGACCATCCCCGGTTCTCTTCCAGGTAAGTTTTTTTTAATCAAACCCTGATTATACAGACAGCAGAAGTAAAATGTTGCATTATAAACAAAAGAAGTTTAAAGAAAACAAATCAAAACTGTTACATATGTAGCTTATTTCAAACTGCTGAATTGAAGTCTGCATTTTAATGTTGGATAAACCCATGCACAAGTTTCATCATACATTCATTGGACAGCGGTGATATATTTATGATCTTATATGTCTTTCATTTTCTTGTATTTATGTCAACGTTCATTTATTTGAAAGCATCTTCTAAAAAGTTTGCTGTAATTATCACTGAGGTGCGAACATCCACACATCATGAGCACATACTGTACTTCTGCTGATGTCAGTTGCCAGCAGATTATCTGCCTTCATACCTTTATACAGTTGTGTCTTAACTTGTTGGATGTTACTAAGGAGTTGTGCAATGCACTGTGATCTGAGCCATCTTCTGCAGCTCAGAAAGTGCAGATGGCTGATGCACTCCAATGACACCACAGATTGAAGATTTGCAGTGAGTTGGGTAGCTCAGATCAGGTATGAACAGGCCAGGGAATTGTTGTTTTTACAGTATTGGAGGAGTTTTCAACAGTGCTCTTTATAAAATGGTATAATTATCCCTGATAACAGATTTAATTTCTTTAAGACCAGTTTTATTGAAATGTTACCTAACATAATTGCATAATCATGTTAATTCAATGAACATGATTATGGACAATAACTGGACAATAAAAAGATGATGCAGTAAATTAAACAGCTCACACTAAATGGCTCTTGCTGAATTTAAAGGTGCAATGTGTAACCATTTAGAGGATCTATTCACAGAAGTTCAATATTTTATGCATTATTATGTTTTTAAAAAGTGAATGAAGACCTAATACGTTTTGATTTCTGAGAACGAGATATGTCTATCTACATTCAACGCGGGTCCTTTTGTATGGATCTCGCAGCTATGTTTCTACAAGAGCCCTAAATGAAACAAATATTGGGGAATTACACATTTTCTTCAGCAGCTTTAAGCATTTTAATGTTAGCATATACATCTGGTCAGGTTTCTGAAAATATAGTGCAACAGATTATTGATTGGGTTGATTTTGCATTTATTTTTACCTTTCATAAGCCATAATGTCGTTAAGTTGCCTCTGTTTTTTCACTATAAGGCCATTGTGAACCAACTTCCTCTCAAGCGACTGAAAGTCCATCCCCTGCAGTTCGTCTCTTTATTTTCTACCATGCCTATCACTTTAAATTTGGATTAAAAAGGGGTCTAATTTGACCATAAAATCTTCTTCCACATTATTATTGGTTCACTATTATATTTTAAGGCTCTTTGAAATGCCATACTCGGTTGAACTCTTGAGTGATGGCTACTATTGTGTTATTTCCTCTATAAGCTAGTGTTATGCAGAGTTCTTGATATGGTACTTTGATGCAGCTTTACTCTGTTCTGCACTATAATGCTAAACTTTGGAACTGTTAAACTTGCAAATTAGATTGTGTCTTTTTTTTCTCTTATAGCTCCTTAGAGTTTCCCTTTTGTTAATATTATATAATGATGATTTAATGTATTGATGAATCATGTTATATTAGATAACATTAGATCATGTTAATGCATTATATAAAACATAGTTCTATAATACATATAAAATAAATAAATTATGTAAGCAATGTAACTCTAGTCTACAATAACCATACAAACAGACAATGTACAAGATGGAATACAGGTAGAACTTCATGCTTTTGCACTGCTCAGTTCTAATCTTCTTTTTCATGTTCCAGCCTGTACCTTTTAAACAATCACAAAGGCATCGTGTCACTCAAATCTTCCGTTGGGCGTTATGCCTGTTGGTATTAAGAGTGTCTCTAATAAATCAGGGGAAAACGGATAGAACTTAAATATCAAGCCATAAATTGGATTCTGTGAATGGTTCGGTTTGCTGTGTTGACTCAGAACTATGTTTATACATAGTCTATGTATTACCAAGCATTTACACGCTTCACATGGCATACCATTGTATTCATAGAGGCCTCAAGACATATTCTCGGATTTTTGGTCACATGTTCCTGAGAAGTATGCTTTGAAGGGCTGTGCCTTACAGGCGGTGAAAGTCTAAAGCGTGAGTCGTGATGCCAAATACACCACAAACATTGATGTACTAGTACATCATAGTCGTGAACTGCCACATTAGCTAAAGCACTTGTCTCTTGTCTTTTATAAATACTTCCTTGATTCAAATTTAGTTCATATCGCTAGACTAGGAATAACCTGTTACATATTTTCTTACCCAGCTCTGAACCTCCAAGCCAGGTTTAGACTGCTGCCGTGGCTGCGATGAGCCTTTTCTGTGGTGTGAGGATGGTAGTTGTGGCTAGCCAGGGTAAACTTCATCCTGGGTAGGTTTTTGCAGTAGGCAAGATCCATAATTACTCTCGTTGGATCGCTTATGACAATGGACAAGGGTTTAACACTGCTCATTTAAAATGACTGGGAAACACATCATGGAATCGATAAAAACAAGAGCTACGTCGAGCGAGCAGTCGCCATGTTTTTTTCTGTGATCCTTTTTTCTAAAGATTTGCTGGAATGACAGTGTTTTGTCTGTATGTTTAAAGTTCATCACATTGTTGAGTACTGCATGCTCTGTTAATCAGTCAGGCATCAGTAAGTTTCTCATTCTCATATGCCACCCTGCTTGCATCGTGATCTCTTTCAGCATGGGATTGACAACTTCCCTCTGTGTTCGCGCCCCCATCATCCCGCCCAACTTGAATAACAGATTTGGATCACCCGTGGTAATAAAAGTCACATGTCTACATTGAACAATAGCCTTTCATCTGGCGGCTGCGTTTATTATGAGTGTAATGTTAGTATTTAGCTCAAAAATTCATGCTTCATGCTAGGTGAGAGAGAGAGAGAGAGAGAGAGAGAGAGAGAGAGAGGGAGAGGGAGAGGGAGAGGGAGAGGGAGAGGGAGAGAGAGAGAGAGAGAGAGAGATTAATTCAGGGTATTCGTTATGCCCTAAACAAAAGAGTCTGGAAGTGCTTGTTTTTCTTTTCATTCCCGCATCTATTGGATAAAACAACTTCTCACGCACACTCTTCTTCTTTGGCGGCGGGTGCCGCGGGCGAAGGGCTACATGATGTGTGCCAGAATTGTACTGGCAAGCTGTTTAGACACTTCCTTCCACCTCAAAGCACTCAAACCTGCACAGGTAGACTTTTGATCGTCGATTCCACGGATCATAACTTTCCTTATCAGTTGATTGTATTTTAAATGAAATTTTGATTCCTTCCTCTCAAAATGGATCCCACCCTTTTTAACCCAAAAAGAAAAGATGTTTTTATTCCTTACTTTATTATTCACCTGGCCTGCATGTTTCAGCTCTTTGAAACAAAGCACCCGTTTGACTATATCTCTTGAGGATACTTCGCCATACAAACTCACTGCACTGAAAATAATAAGACTGACTTTACCTGTCAGACCACACTGAGAAATTATTAGCGTCCTCCAGGCAATAACGAGAGAAAAACCCTCTCCCTTCTGATTGGTTCTCAGTCTCTCTTTATTCAGAATACCACAATTTCTTAAAGCCATGAGGCCGTTCTGACTGGCCCTTTCTCTTATTCTGTTTTTTTTTTCATCCTCTGTGATGGGATGGGCTTCTTCTTTCTTTGTTTTCATGTCAATGTGCGAGCCACAGGCTGTAGAGTGTGCTGGAAGTCTCAGTTCTTGAGCGGCGATGAATGGAATCCGGAATCACTTTGGGCTGAACTCAGATCAGCTATATGAAAACAGTGGCTTTTGGGATGCCAAACAGAAACTGTGACCACAGAGACATGGCACAGGTATGGCTTTTTAAATAACCATGTACATCATCACAGTTTTATAGCTTCTATAAGGGCATGAGGTGACCTTAACACAGTTTTGAAGTCCGGTTTGTTTACTTCTTAATGGGCCCTTGTGTATTTCTGTGGAGTGCACAGGCACCTGTATAAGGAGTCGAGCATTTTGGGCTTTGTTCTGCCATGTTATTCTACACCACATGGTAGCAGCAAAGAGTGTCACACTGATGATTTGGCAATGATTTTGATGTTAATTCAGTGTGTCTGGTGTAATTAAATATAGCTATGTTATCTGAGTTGTGTTGTCAAGTTTTGTGGAGTCAAGATATTTGAAGGGAATATTGGAGGGATTGTTACTCATCTATCGGTTCAATGTGAAGTCTGTAGATATCTTAGGAATTCAATGACGCACTATATTACAGTGTATTAACCCTGAGAACTCATTTTCTGGATTTGAACAATGTACTCTTAAATGTTAAAACTCATGTTTAAAGTTGTGTATTATTTTGACATTTTCTGCTGTGTTTTAAAGAGTTAAGACTGTTTTGTGACTGTTTTGAAGAGATGCATTGGCTTTAGTATTTGAAATATATTGACTGAGATTAATCTTAGTTACTTTATCTTTAGATAATATTATTGACCTGTTTTTTAGTTCATTATGTTATAGTTATAGTTCAGATGGTTTATTCAATAATTAATATCTGCTCATCTTCTAGGAAACTCAAACTGTGACTTCCTTTGTCTTCAGAACACACATTTTTTTGAAGAAGAAGATCAAACTATCTACTTTTTGCAGAAGAAATTAATCCATACATGTTTCAAATGATAGGAGGTGGGCAAATTATGAGACAACTTTCATTTTTGTGTTACCTGTAACTGTAATTTAGGTCAATTTGCACTGTTTTGACTTATTTTGATCATGTAGATTTTGAGAATATTGATCTCTCGCCTCATTTTTTGATTTCTGAAACGTCTTTTTTGGTTATCTGAAATAGAGTATTAACTAGGTAATTTTTTTTAATTTATTTTCTGCTGGGATTCTCAGTTTTAGACTAATCGGATATGCCCTGCAGAGGCTTTTTTAAATACCTATTTAGCTAAAAGGCACTAAGACAAACCAACACAAATTGTGGATCAACGCAAGTAAAACTACACAAGTGCTGAAAGATATAGTCTAATTGTGAGCTATAGAGCTTTTGTTAAAAATATATAACTCATACATAACAAACATTGATATCAACTCTGAGTGTTTGCCCTTCCCCTATTAATATAACTAGATCCAATCTGGTCTAAAATGAACACCCCTGGAAAAAATCTGTTTATGCAGACGGAAATGTTGCTCTGTCAAGTACAGTAGCATACTGCAGCTGCTGCTGCCTGTCCTTAAACAGCTGTTGTTGTTCTTTTAATGTCATAAATGTAATTTTTATGCACGAATGTGCCATTCAGACCAGGATTAAGAATAACAAACAAGGTGTGGTGTCGTGAGGGGCTCGTGAATGTATTTCATTCGTCACGGAGGAGCAGAACTGTGGAACGTTCCGTTTCATCCTGTACTGCCTGCCAGCTCTCAGCCTCTGGCTAGTTCTCATTCCTTTAGTACCAGAAGAACAATCCCAACGTCTAGATTGATTTACAGTAAAAAGCCCATCAGCTTCGGCATCAGCTTGCTCACAAAACCCTCTATGCCCGAGCTGCCAACTGTCAACCGTTGTTCCCAGGATAAAAGGGGAAATGGCTTCTTTGTAAAATAGTACTGAACTCTAAATAGTGTCCATAGTATCCACTATCCTGTCTGAAAATTGCAGGGTGGATGCTTTCCCATCCAGCATCTGAAGTTGTATTCAGGCTGAAATATTTTAACTTCTCTGGTCAATACTGGTTTGTTTGTTCACCAGCTCACATAGAATAGCCAGAAAATGTGCTTGTAGCTCATTTGCGGCTACCGAAAGTCAAAAAGGGTGATTGGCCACCTCGAGCTCACCCATTTTTTCAGATCTGCATCTTGACCACAAGCCCGGGGCAGCAGCCAAGCCTTCTTTCAGCTTTAACCCTGGTGTTAGTGTCATAGATGCGAAATGAGGACAGCTGCATTGCTCTTATTCCAAGCAAAGTGCTCTCATTAGTTTTTCTGTTACTGCTATGATTTACGGCTTTGTTGTCCTCTCGATCCTTGTAAGTCGTTTTGGATAAAAGCGCCTGCTAAATGCTGAAATCTAAATGTACAACTCGACTAAAGTTTTTATTTTTGCAAGCAAAAGTCTACAGCTTAATGACCTTTGAAAGTAAAAAAGGAGTTCTAGTCTTTGCAGAATGTGGTTTAATGTCAAGAATGTAAATAATTTCCTGGGCTTTCCTCCAGTGTCCTGAAGTATATCTGCTTCCTGTCTGGAGTTATGCAGTCTTTTCAGGGTCTCTAGACCCTATGGTTTCATTGGCAGTCCTGCTGTACTAAAAGGCCGAGTGGTGCGTTATAAATGTTACAAACCTTTAGTATTATGTCCAAAAGTCAGTCATTTGAGATCTTACCTTTGTTTTTCCTTCCTGTGAACATAGAGTTAGTGCTAATGTGCACTTTTTAGACCCCATCCGGTCCGCAGTCTCCGACCACAAAGAGAGACCAAAAATCTTAAAGAACTTTAGAGCCAAGGAAAATGGTAGAGTTGATAGACATTTCTAGGGACAACATTTTTAGGATGTGTATAAACAATAAACATGTTGCAATTTTAGAACAAACCCAAAAGTTGCATAGGTTTGATTATCGGACAGTATTTCTAACATAAGCCAAAGTCGTACGTACGGTTGGTTTTTCCACCCCAATAAATGGTTTAAAATATCTGTACGAAATATCAGCTTACATTTCCAAACATTGCTTTTGTCTTTGTTTGTACTAATATTCTGTGTGCGAAAGAAGTTTGATAACAGCTGGTTCACCACACAGAGATTTGATTGTCACATAAAGAAAAGAGGACAGACCCAATTCAAAAGTTGTGTAAATTCTTACAAGATGCTTTAAGAATAAGAACAGCAAGGTTAGAGGACTGTAAAAGCTTTTTTTAGCATTTGCATAAAAATTCTGTCATTAAAATAGTTTTTATTTTATAAACCTTTGTTAACTAAATCAAGTTAATATTTGATGCAACCACCCTTTTGTTCTTTACTAGATAAACTTGCACATCATTTTAATGCTGGCTTTGCAAGTAAGATTGTTCCATCATGTTGGAGACATTGCTGCAGTTCTTCTGGATATAGACTTTTTTCACAGTAGTGTATGTAGGTATGCACATATTAGTTATGTACATGTTACTTCTATAGATTTGTGTCTGCTTTCTCTCCCCATGACTAAGCCAAGTCAAACGCTTCCACATACATAGCTCTCGAATAAACTATAGGTTTGTGTCTACGGTGTTTAATCCATTTTACATTTTTCTTACAATGAGAAAGAAATTCAGCAGATTATATTTGGGTCTGCCCATGACGGTTATATTTCACTCTTGCTTTGCTCCTTAATTGTTTTTTAAAGTTTATGGAGTGATTACCTGCATTGCTCTTTCCTGTTCTTTGGTTTTAGCGCAACTGACATTTAGGTTTTAAGAAAGCCCATAGGCCATCCTGTGTCTTATAACAGCTTACTAAATCGTCTTTCACAATCATTTGTTGCTCAAGAATAACACACATTGTGCTTCCAGAGCAGTTTGTGAGACTCCTGCCATCGCAACAATGGCAAAGCCAATAACACGGCAGGTTTTCAACAAGTCGGCCCAACTTTCATCAGCTCTGCCTTCCTGTGATGCATGAAGAACCTACAACATTCACAATGGCAATAAAACGAAAAGCTTGTCAGAACATGTCACTACCAAACAGATTTCTTATACAGTGGATGAAAAGTTCCTTTGTGTAAAAGAATTGCACTTGTTATTCAGAGCTGCTTGTGCAGGTGTTGTTGGCTTGTGGGTTTGTGAAACAGACACTCAGTTTTCTCCTCTTTGTTTTTTTCACAGCAAAAGCAGATTTATTTAAACGGAGCGGTGGGATAATGCCAGCAGTGCAAACTGATCTTGAGTCAGTGCTTCTCCTCTGCATGGGAACACATTGATAAAGGATCTGGTTTCACTCTCAACTCTTTGTTCTGTTTGGGGTTGCTGGTTCTGGCTGAAGTTTGTGTGTTCGTGTCATTTTATCAGGTCTTAGATAGTATTAGGCATTTAACAAGTTTATTTTTTGTAGATTGTCCTGTGATTAAACTTTGGCCAGTGGAGTTGATAACCTGTATACTGGGATGGAAGAGGATTGCACAGCTTAGGTGTTATGGACACCAATAGCAGAGGTCTCATGTACAGTTTGTGTTCTGACCTGAAGAACAATATGGGAGTTCCACAGGACTCCAATAACATTCCGCTGAGGATAGATTCCTATTCCTGCACCTGCTGGTTGCTCTATTATTGTGATCGTGTCCTTTCAACATGGCGGTGAACACTTGTGTATTACTGTTCCTGTGATAAGTGTTGATGTGACTGATGGCTGTGTTTTGGAAGAACAGTGTGTCATATGGTATGAACAAACTATGAACTGATCTATTTTAGGATTTTTTTTTTGACCATGGCTTTATTTTGACATCAGTTATGAATCTTTTCAAAGCTCTAGGGATAATACTAGGTCTTCACTGTGTAAAATATAAAAGGCAAAACCATTGGGTGTTAAACGATTTGGGATTTTTTAATGACTTTTGGGTTTTAATCTGCTGATGATAGAAATGCTGCAGAATATATGAAAATCCACTTTTGTGTTAAATTCAACAAGAAAATGTCAAAAAAGTTCCTAAACATTGGGTAATTATAAAAATGTTTGGTTATATTCATCCCATGGTTGGGGTATGAATTAATTAACTTTGTGGGTTGTAATTGATCTGACGTTAGGTTCTTTTAACCCTTAATTTCTTTATTTCAACTAGAGATTGTCCAATTTACTGGCCAACCACTCAGTCGTTTCATTGGTCAACCGGTAACGATAAATGCAAATTTCTCCACTAGCAGCCGATGATAAAGGGCTGAAATATCCTACCATTAAGGAAAGTAAAATGTAATTAATTTGTGCTGTGTGTTCATAAAATGTTCAGAATTAAGTTCCTATAAATTAGAATTACAACCAATCTTATCTTATCCTGCAAATATCACTCTGAAAAATTGTCTGGTATGAATGTGGAAATTTTGTATCTCTGCATCTCGTGTTTGGTTTCAGCTCAGTGTTCCATCAAATTAAAATATTTTCTGAATTACTTTAACCCAGGTGTTGGGTTCGTTTTGACACATGCAGTGCTTTGTTAAAATTATAAATGTTTTCTTCATTCACTTAATTATTATTAAACAGTACATCAGACATATTGAATTTAATCTATATTGAATCTATATTAAATCCATACATACACCGCGATTCCTTTGACCCCTAGTTTGCCCCTAGTGTGTGCTTAGTGAGCTGGCATTTGAACACTTGTGCCTTTACATCACAATTTGTTTGCTGTGTTTCCATTTTCTCAGACTCTCATTATGGGCTTGCAGACTGTCACATCTTAACAACAGGTGAAATATGACAAAACAAAAGCAAGAATTTCTTTTCCAGCCAAGAATAATGTAAACATGAACATTTTGAGTATTATGTAATGCAAGGGTCATGTTTCACACATGTGAGAGTGCTGTGAGGTTTTTACATGGTGGGTTTATTGTATCATATGACTAGAAGTAAGTGTGTATTCAGTGTGTATTATCTTGTTACATTGTTGAGAGTACAGATCCATGTCACTTTTCTACGTTCTTTTCATTCTCAAACGAAGAGTGCCTGTTTTTTTTAGGAAATAAATATATGCTGTAAGGATCTGAATTTTTTTTCAAATCCATTATACAATAGTTCTGATTAACGTGGCAAAAGACTAGTTTCACAGTTATATAATGAACTTTAGATAACTTAGTGGTATGATAAAATGCAATCTTTACTCTCATCTTTGACTTCTCGGGACTTTAATTTAAAAATTTCAGCATTTTGTTTTGTATGTTCAATGTGTAATCCAGATAGGTCTTGACCCCGACATTGAAAGGTGCTTTTTATAACCTTTTTATTTAAAAATTTGTGTTCTTTCAAAAGAATCAAAGGCTCTGAACTGAGATTCTTTTCAGAAGAACACTTCATAGGAGGCCTTTGATTTGCCCTCAAAGTCTTACAGAGTCACTGTTACCCGGACAGCACTGTGTAAAATGCACCAACACCTTAATTGTGTGTGTGCTTAAGTTGCCATGGGGAGCGTGTTGCATTGTTCCTTCTCCTTTCTCACGCTCCATGTCCTGAGAGGTTCTGCTGTCATGGGATGGGTTATAGTCTGGGCGCTCACGTCCTTCACCTCATAAGCGTAGACTTTACAAATCCAGAGCTAAAGATCTGTCAGCAAGTGCTTTCTCCACCTTAGACATCTCCCTTGGCTTTATCAACTCTGAGGTCATCCCACATATGTCTTGACTTAGCTCATTGCTCTCTGAAATACTTGATACTGATTGGTCAGTTTTTGTTTGAGCAATAAACTCCACATTGACTATACTCCCAGACAGACAATTTCCTGAATGGCTGTGCTAGTTTCATGAATTTTCTTCTGATGTATTTTTATTGCGCTTTTCACGATATTGCATTGTATTAAAGGAGCTTCAACACAGGAAAGCACACACAAAAATAAAAACAGTTTATGAAATATATCAGATATATGCTAATATTACAAAATACTAAATATCGTTGGCTATATGAAAACATATAAACAATATGAATACGTAATATGATTTGTATATTAGCAGTGAAAAGTTGTCTGTCAAAAACTTGAATAGTGATGTTCAGCAATACGTGTATATATATAAAAAAAATTCTACAAAAACTGTAATATACTGTTAGAAAATGTCTTTTGGATAGAAATTGAAACGGCGCTATGAAGAAAATACACACAGAATATTATATATCATAAAATAATCTGTTATGTTCATGACAAAGTTTGTGATAATACCATTACATAGTTAAAATATATGTTTATCATTAATAAGATTTAAAAGAAAGTGCTCTTTTTTCTGTACTAAAGAGTAGTTTATCATATAAAACACATAAAACATGCTTTTCTTAAACAAATGGCTAGAGAGAGACACTTTTCCATAGATTCTCTTGAGACGTTTTTGAATGATCTTACTCGCAGTGAATTATATGTGTATATACTATTAGGGATTTTACCGTAAGGATAAACCCCTTCAGACTCCACTACTTAATGTTGGGGCTCTGATCACCTTCTCAGGATCCAGCTTGTTTTCAGGGTTATTTATGTCAGTGTTTTTCTAATCATCCAGCTTGCCGGTAATGCTTTGTCATCCTTACGGTCAAGCTCAATATAGTGCTGGACCATCGAAATATCTTAGTGCTAATACTCAAGGTTGCAAAGCCAACTGTTCTCTTTTCCAGACCATTAAGACTGTATATTACAGTAGGAAGCCAACTGTATTGACTTACTAAATCTTTTGAATGTTATAGGATTTGGCTAGATTAAATAAACCGTAAAGGAGTTGTGGTGTTTTGCTTTATAATTGATTAAGGCTTCACTTGTATTGACTGAGTTGATCAATGGCATACTATTTTTGAATCTTCAGTGCATCTTATTGTATTTCTTTAACACTCGCTGCTTTAAATAGGAACATATCGAAGAAGTTGCTTTAAAACACTGGTTTTGGGTGAGTTTAAGAAATGTGAATGCATTTGCAATATAAACAAATAAGAGGAAAATAAATGTGTTGACAAAATCCCATTTTATTTATGTTTTAGAAGAAAGAAAGTCATTTTTTAGAGAGAAAAAAAATAAATTTATATTTTTGTGTGAACTTTTTCTATTTGAGTACCCTGTTGTCAATGTATTTAATTGCCCCACACAAGGATGAAGAGTTCATGTTTAACACACTTGTTGTGTCAGAATTCGGTGACCTCTTATCCTCAGGGCGCACATGACATGTCAAACAAATGACATGTGTTCTTCTCATATGACTACTTTGACATACATTTACAATAAACCTATATGTTCTGAAGTATAGACTTCTGAAGATAAACTACTCAAAGATATTTTAACTGATATAAATTTTTGCCATATTGTGATGTTCACTTCAGCTTGACCTATTCATTCAGATTTGAAGAAGGTTGCTCAATTGATAGCTTAGCATTTCTGTCTAAAAATGTGTTGATGTTGGTTTACAAAAATAATTTCATATAGTTTGCTATTTGCTTTATGTTCTAGATCAATTTATTTGGTCATTGCTCTCTTTGCCCTCCAGAAAAACTCTAAATGTCAATTTAATTTAAGCATGCTAATTTCCTCAAGAAATTGTTTATTGTTTATGTAAACCTTGACCTTTCACATATAGCTTCCGTTTGAAACCATCCGCATGGGTTTTGTGTATATTTCAATGTGGGGTGTGTTTTCGTGAGTGCCTTTGTGTCTACAGCCATGCTGAGTTGTCAAAACCGTGGTGGGAGGGCGCTGTGAGTGATCTGTTGGGTAGCTGAGTGCTCTTCGACTGCTTTTGTAATTATAATGCGTTTTGCGTCGGTTCCCGGCATACATCCTTCCCACCCCTTTTGTCTCAGTAAAAGCCTTGGGACAGAGTTCATATTCATTATCAGAATATCATAAGCCTCTCCACAGACCACACAAAGCATGGTGAAAGAATCACGCCGCCTCACTCACGCTGTGGAAATCTTCATCTGTTAAAGTGCGAGAAATCCTAGAGTGGATGCTCTGGTCAGTGACTGTCATTCAGTTGCTTTCTTCACAATGGCCACATTCAGCAAAGGCTCCCGACTAAACAGTGTCAAACTAAATTAGAGAGGAAGAGAGAGAAAGGGGGTACCGGTAACTGGAGTTACTGGTCCTTTGCCAAATGCTCTGACCGTCTACCTCCCAGTGAGGGTTGACACACTGAATAGCCCTAAGGGAGGCTGTCGTCACCCGGGGAACCACAGAATCTACGGGTCGGGAGACAGAGTAAGGGCTTGAGGGTGAATTGGTTGTTGTTTTGGGCAGACAGTGATTTGCGGACACTTCAAGACTGTAAAAACACCAGAAAGATGGATGGAATAAACATTTTATATATATATAGTGGATAAACTTAAGATTTAAATAAGGAAAGATTTTATTTAATTATACATTTTTAAAGAATAGTTAGAGCTCCAAAGTTGTTTTTATGTCAATAGATAAATATCAAAGGGTTGTTATTCATATCTATTCAGCTATTGCAGCAAAGGTATCTTGTCCAAACCTCTCACTTGCTTTACATTATTTGTAAAAATATATTTAATATGTATTTTTTTATTCTAGCATTATTTGGCATTTGGTAGTTCCAATTATTATTAACAGTGGGATAACCATCCCATTCCAGGTATTTGATGGAGATTTCAGACTTTTCCCACGTTGTAGTTCTCTAGGCATACAGCAGAGGACAGCCTGTGTCAAGAACTCAGAAACTGTTGCAAAATGTCTATTCTAAAATTCTATTATCCCTGAATATCACGTCAACATACATTTTCACAGACTTCATTCTTTCCCAATTGTGCTAGCAGTATTGGCACGCTTGTATTAATTGTGCTGAAACAGAAGGTTTCAATACCATTCCAAATGCTCATTTAATCAGAAATTCTGGATGTATTGTAACCATTCTGATTCAGAATCTCAATGAAATATCAAACCTCAGGAGTGAAATAAAGTCACCCAACAGAAATCTAAAAGACTGACAGCATGAAAAGACACATAAAAACATATGTGAAATGTTCTTATTGCTTAAAAGTGAATATAAACTTGTTTTCTTTCCCATACTTGAGGTCTGATCAAAAACAAAGCATCCGTTTTCCTTACCTGCAAATAAATTCAAATACAGACCAAATTGTTCAATATTTGGGAGAAATAATTTAGTAGTTCACAATATGACACAAAGGTAATAATCACACCTTAACACATAGCCATGTAGAACATTCAGGAAAACTGAAAGTGGCCTGTGAAAATGTTTTATTTTTCCCATAGCATGCCCACCACATCCAGTTATACCAGTTTTTTTTAAACTATCATGACAAACAGAGTTTTACCTGCGTGAAATAGGTGAAATAAGAGTACCTGTATAGAGACTCTCAAAATGCAAAGTGAATATAAAGTCTTTAGGGAAATTAACTTTCCCATTTCCAATCGGTTCACATTTAACGAAAAACTTTGGAGTTCTGCCTTAGGGGGGGACCTCATCCCAATTTAGTTTTCCAGCACACCTTCTCATCTTCTCACCCCATCATAAACACATATGATAACTCTTGACCTTTGAAGAACACGTGCTCCATCTCATCTTACAGCTGTAACTTGCAAGAGGCATTAAGTATTTTTTTTTTATAAAAATAAGGATTTGGGGCATTATCATAGAAGATGACAATGATGATTGTGAATCTTGCATTTTGTGGTTTTTATCATCACTGGTTTCTGAAAATGTTGATCTTAGGTTAATAAGTTTACAGGCACTATTTAACACTTTTTAAACCCATCGACAAGCATAAAGACAACTAATAAAGCAATATTTGTCAACAATTGAAATTAAATAAAATATTGAGACACAATGTTTCATAAGGACAGCAAAGTCTTTTAATATGATTCAAAACATTACCCATATTGTTGCTGGGAGGGGTTTAGTAGGGAGGCGTAAGATTAAAGCCGTAAGACACAGACTGGGTGTTTCCCAGACGTGCGGTTCAACAAAATTAAATCTGACATAAAATGACAAAGTGACTCGTCCATTCCGACCCAAAACACCCCTTATAAATCCCGCTGGCACAATGTTATTGTTACTGTCACATACTTCATTTACCTTAGGACAGGTCTTACCGCATAATTCAATCATCTAAAACACTTGCAGGTTGGGAGTTTAATGGTTAAACAATTCTGACACTGTTAATCTTACATAGTAGAGCAGAGGAGCCGTCATTGTTAGGATTCCTTAACCATTGGCATGGCATGACAAGTTTAGTCTCTCTCTCTCTCTCAATCTCTCTCTCTCTCTCTCTCTCTCTCTCTCTCTCTCTCTCTCTCTCTCTCTCTCTCTCTCTCTCTCTCTCTCTCTCTCTCTCTCTCTCTCTCTCTCTCTCCTTGTTCTCCATGCTGTAAGTCTTAGAGCTTTCCTAAATAGCAACAAGTAAGCATGCAACAGGCTGGGGAAACTCTCTCCAGAGCTAATGAACAGAGAAGAGAGTTAGAGGGGGAGTGAAAGAGGATTGAAGCTCTCCCCTCCTTAACGCACTCACAATGTTTAGTGTTATATATTTCCTACGCAGCTTTTTCGAGGTAAGCACTCTTCAGCATGTTTTCGTACCTTTGTGATAGTTTGGACTTGTTAGTCGAGTTGCGGATTGTTGGAATAGACAAACATTGCGCTGTCAGAAGGCTTGGCACTTAATAGGTTATCATGTAACTTTGCTCCTTCTGATGTTTTGGGTTAAAGATTTGTTGATGAGGTCCTGATTTACATAAATCTAAGGAAATGTTCTCTTAAAGGATAAACCTCTGTGACAGTTTCTTTAACAGATTTTTAGATTGTGGTTGTTTCCTTGGATTTGTTTCTTTAGACCACATATGGGTCTGATTAAATAAGGGACTGCTAGTTCTCTGGCCGAATGTTTCATAACCTTACATTGAGTCAGTGGATTTTTCAGTTTGCATGCTTGTTCTTGCACACCCGGGGTGCAGCGTTGGCAGCATCTCCCGCGTTGTCATGGTTTTGGAGAGGATAAAATGGTTTTCAATAGCAAAACCGTTTTAAGCTTGTTTGGAGCCTAAATTTAACTGTGAGTTACAGATCTGTCACTGTAGAGGTGAGAGCTGTTGACATCTGAATCTAGTGAGTCAATGTGTGCAGGAAGTTGTTGCCATGGAACCCTCTCCTATATTACATCACCGGCCAGTGGAGCCACCCCTTAATGCATACTGTATATAGTGGCCCCAAAAGTGTTTTAAATATTTAAAACTGTATGAATGTCATAGTTAAGTAGCAGATTTTAATGTTTATGTCAAAAATGTATTAGTTAAAGGTGCGGTTTGTAATTTTTTACGAGTAAAACTAAACAAAAACTATTCTATTGCGAGTGCATACAAAAAAGTGAATGATATTTTTCTTGCCTTATCTCACAAAAGCGATTCTTAAAGTGATAATAATGAGGATAATGATTTACAAAACTGTCAGGTAGGATTTTGTTGAAATAGTTATTTTGATGTTATTAAACTTCTAAATGAATTAAATAAGAATAGCAAAATTATGTGTGTTTAGAGGTAATATACAGTGTCCTCATACATTATGGTACCATTGTTTCTCCATAATTAAAATGTATTATTTACTCATCTTCCTCCATTAAATTAAGATTTTAAAGTCTTTTTGAATTCTGGTAACAAAAGAAGTCGATTGTGATGTCTTTTGAGAATACTAATGCTTCTTTTGGAAGTATTAAAGGGATCAATCACCCAATAATACTGTTTCTACTACTGCAAGTAAGTAATGAAAGAACTTTATTTCTGAGTAAACTATCCCTTTAATACATATGTACATTTTTGCTGAACTGTTCCTTTCAAATCTCCACCAACCAGGTGTCAAGCATATAATGAATGTAAACAGTATTGACCTCTGACCTTTCATATCTGTTCACCCTCATGTGAAACAAGAGCACTGACAGCGCTCAAATGTGTCTGGTGCTAGTGTTCTCAAGCAAACAACAGCATGACAGAGGATCTGGATGTTCATCGCTTAGGTTGCACACGTGTGTTTGTCCCCAGGCAGGAATTGTCCATTTACACTTTACACGACAACATTCAGCATGTCAGAACTAGACATTGTGGTTTAAAAAGTGGGCGTGTGGGCACATGTGTAAGCATGTGTGTTTTTTTCTTTGGAAATGAACGTATTACATAGTGATCGTTGGAGGGATGTGTGTTTTATTAGTTTGTTGTTGCTCAAGGCTGTGAACTTTACGTTAAGAAATACAAATTACATACCACACTCCGCTACATCTAGTCAAAGGGGTAGAAATGAACTAAGAACTAAATAAGGAAATGTATGTGTTTCATTGAAAAGAAACAATGATTGTGGTGAAATCTGAGTCTTAAATTTGAGTCTTCAGGAATGTAGAACTTGAGGAAACTCAGAATATTTTTGCATTCTTGAGTTTCTGTCTGAGTCTGAAAAGAGGCTACATAATAAATTATATAAAAACATGTTTGTACTAGCCTTCATTCTTATAATCTGATATAAAGTGGCTTAGGTACAGGAAATTATAAAATGAACAACAAAAGAGTTCGATAGCAAACATGGAGGAGAGAGAGTACTGAGCTAAAAATATTTTGGAAAGGGTCACATATGTAGTAGTTTCTTCCATGGATAAAATACTTAAATTTTAATATTTCTAGATTATTTAGTTCACAAGAGAACAGACAGTGCCGGACCAGTGAAAATTAGACAGTGAGAAAAATAACATGTCAGTAATGTGGAAAAACTCCAAAAGGATCTGCAAACTTAGTGGGAAATAAAGGCGTTTCTTACTTTTGCTTGATCCTGTTTAACCTTATATTTGTGTGTGTGTGTGTGTGTGTGTGTGTGTGTGTGTGTGTGTGTGTGTGTGTGTGTGTGTGTGTGTGTGTGTGTGTGTGTGTGTGTTTGCGCTGCGGGTATGCACGTACATGCGTGCGTGTGTGTCTACTATATTAATATATTGTGTCCCAGAATCCTCAGTTGCTAACATTCTTCCTAATACCTTACTCTGTTTACCCGTACAAAGAAATTTTGTTGGACTGAGTGAAGGCCTTTGGATTGCTTGTACTTTCAAACCTTGACTCATAACCTTACATCCCAATGAAGGTGCCCCAAAATTGACTCACATCTGCGTCATTCACCAGCACTCCAGTGAAATGTTTTTGTGCTTATTGACTCTGCTCATCCCGCAAATCTGATTTGGGGAAACAACTCTCTTGAGTCTTGGGAATTGTGTCTGTTTAGGTCACATAACTATTGATAAAAATGTTTGATTCTACTTTGTAAACAGGCTTGCGGCAGAGTTGACTAAACAAGGCTCTAGACTGAAGGTGTTCCTCCTGTATATGTTTGGATTTCACTGTTTTCTGCTCTGTGTCCTGCACACCAGAGCAAAAGTTATCAGAGCACAGCCTTGGGCTGTTACTCTCACAGCGGGGGAACATTGCATAATCTGCTCATCACCTTGTTAGGGACAAGAAATCACTTGTTTTTTGTCCGCCCGTTAAGCATGCTATGTCCCAATAGTGGTAATCACAGTGATGAGGGGGTATTAAATCCCTTGTGCTTTATTGCATTCTGAAAGAATTTCCGATAACATTATAATCAGATTTCAAAAGTTATAAAAGGACTTTTGGAGATTATGCCTCACTGTCTGGGAAAGAGTTAGTATAAAGGGAAAGTTAACTTAAACATGTATATTTAATTGTGTAATGTCAAGATTATTTTGATGTTTTTTTAATTGGGTATAACATATTTTTGAATGTTGTGTCTATCTAGTCGGAATGAAATTTTCCAAATTGTTGTCTAATAATATATATAAGCATTACATTTCAGGGAGATAAATGTGAATAAGGTCACACACCTTTGACTGTCATATTGAAATCACGGCCTCATCTTAGATCTAGGAACGTGCCTGATCTTTGTCTTTTGATTTTAGTGGAATTTGACTTGGAGTAATCTCAACAGAGAGCATTGACCTTTTTAGTCTGTCAGACAGTGTTTGCATGTTCTCAAAACCACCATGGTCTGTGTGCAATTGTGCTGTGTCTCACACGGATTTGAAATAAGGTACCAATATGTTGCATTCCTCTTGACTGATGATAAGATATGTTCAGTAATCTGTGATGATGTTGATTTTTATTTCAAAATTCTTATGTTGTTGTTTGAGAGATTACTTCCTAAAGAGAAATAGTAGCAGGAATTTTAATTTGCTTAAAAATCCAACAGCATTTCAAAGCTAAATACATTATACAAGAAAAGTCTACCATGATTATGATGCTACATACATTTGGATGTGAAATGGAGAGAAAAGCAGTTTTAGTTCCACAACCAAGAGTTTATCCCAATATGTTACAGATACACTTATTAGAAACAACAATTACTCATTAAAGCTCTTAAATATTGCAAATATTTTTCCCAAACTTCAATGACATTTCATGAAAAAGTATCCATACAAAAGTCTCCATTAATATATTAGACCAGATCTTTCACCTACTGATTTCAGTATGGACTCCATTATTTCAAATTTCCCCGCATAGCTTTATTTTATTTAATATATCATCTTTAAAAATACACTTCACAGACTCTTAAAAATAAAGGTATTTAAAAGGCTGATTTCAGTGATGCCGTTGAAGATTTCTTTTTTAAATCAATCAGTTTACATCACTAAGAAACCTTTTTAAAATGTTATTCAATTTATTTTGTGTTTTACTCTTTTCTCCTAATGTATTTTAAGAATTATCCCAATCACTTCTGTTTAACTTCTTCTTAACAATGTTAGGAGACACATTTAAGAGAAAATTCAGACCGTGAAACTTCTCTAAAGCCCCTGAGCTATGGTCAGATTTCACCTGAACATCTTCAGATCTCTCTCTTTATTTCATTCTCTACATGTCAGTAAGAATATCATATGCTGTTGTGTTTGTAAATAGAGCATAGTTTTTTTGATCTGGAATGGTCTCAGTTGGCACAGAGGAGGTCGCAGTTGTGCACGCACCTGCTCTAAATCACCAGTCACTTGCTATGCACTGCAGCACTCATGAAAGCTGCAGGATATTCAAGATGCAAAAGCTCTTAAGTACATCCCTTGGGTTGTATTCAGGGATGTATTCTATACTCATTGCAAGCTAATGTTCTACTGAATATTAAAAAATAACTTACATTTCATTCACACATTAACCACTGTGTGTGCTGTACTCTTTTAACTTCATCCTAATTATGAAGAAAAGTGACTACAATGTCAGAATTTTGTTTTGCAGTTTCTCTCACTTGGGATGAAACACATTCTTATATTTGGATGAAAGCAAATCTCTTACAGTGCGTGGGAAAATCTGAAACACATGTTACATTTCCTCCTTTTGACATTCATAAAAAATATTTCACATGGCTTAGTAAATATCACAAAAAATAAACAGGTATGTTAACTTGATAAAATCTTTTCAAAACATTAAATAGATTTTATTAGTGGAAACATTAAAATAATTGATTAAACATCCAACAGTTATTTTCTCTAAGATATACCCATGTTTTTTTAAGTTAATTTAATGAAAATAAGTATTTATTTAACAATTATACATTTGTAATATACACCTAATATGTTGGGTGAATTATAACATAAATATTAATCAGATTTACTTGAACATATACACAAAATGTAAAATTTAAAATGCCATTAATATTACAACTTTATTTTGTACTTTACAATGTTTTTTTATAGTGAAAATTGTTTGACTTAAAACCCATTGATATTTTTAGCGATGTTAGTCAAGCAAGCGTGGATTCATACTATTATTGATGAATGTTTTCATCTTTAAGGGATAAGGGACATAAATAGCATGTCTGATTCACACAAATGTGTCTGAAACATGAGTAGATGACAGTGGATAGATGTTTTCTCACCCCTATATAAGGACCTGGACTTTCTAGATGCTGTTCCCAGCAGGGGTCATGTTCTGTGGAAGCTGTGGGATCATCTTTTGTGGAAAAAGTCACGCTTATGTCATGATATTTTTTTACGTTGGACCTTTGCAGTCTTACGCTTTGCTTTCAGTGGTCGTCCACCCCTGCATTTGGACCGAAAATTTGTCCAACTGTAAAAACAGACATACTTTGTGCTAAATCTTTATTTCGTCTTGTAATAACTAATGTATGATTTATGTTTTATTCACAGCATTGTACACTGCTTCTTCAGAAATACTTTTTGACTATTACTCAATTTCATTGTAATCTTTATGTGTGTATGATACCTTTAGGAATCCCCTGACAGTGGTCTCCTCCTTGCGTTTTACATGCCTGTGTGCTTGTGTTTCCCATTCTTTGACTGGCCTCCCAAATGGGATGATCTCATGCTCTTGTTGAGAAATCAGCGGGATCTTTTTATTTCAGCACTTCTGTTGTCTAAGTGAACCTATGCAACCCACTTCTTCTGAAACCGAACCTCCTCTGAATCTAAATGTTGTCCTTTAACTGTATGATGCATTCACATATTTTAACATATAATATAGTGTGATTCAGTATTTGGTCGTTTTTGTCATGAAATGATTCCAGTACACTCATATAATATTTTTAATGGTTCAATAATGATATGACTCCAGAAACCCCTCTCAACAATACTTAAATTAAGAAAAAACCTTGAGATTAACGTGATAATCCACAAAGTATTCATTTAAAAAGACTCATTAACTTATTGTTTAATTTTCTTACTATTGCAGATATATTGAAGATTGTTGGTAATCAAACAAACACCATGTGTCCATACAAAAGAAGAAAATGGGTACTGTTGTTGATTGGTAGCCAACATTCTTTAAAATATCTTCTTTTGTTTTCTGCAGATTTCATACAGGGTTGAAATGACAAGTGGTGAGTAAATATTGACAGAATTATCCATTTTGGCCAAATTATCAGGATATATTCCATACTTGTGTCTGCGTTTGTCATAACATTGGGATCTTAGGAGTGTAGTGATACACGTCAGTACAGTATGTTACATTGCATTTCTTTACTGGTTCAAGGACGCAGAAACTCAATATTGAGACTGCAGTGAATCTGTATTTATGAGCAATAATGAACGTGTGGGCAATGCAGACTGAGATTTTATTATATTTTTTTGTCTGAGTCTTATATTTTCTATCATTGTAAGGTGATCCTTCACTTAAGTAGTTTGAATAGGGTTATTTGGGGCATTTTTAAATGATATAAAAGGTCATCAACAAAATACCAAGGTTATTATTTTTACATTGTTACATTTGCATATAGCATACACCTTTATCCAAAAGCAACTTGGATATGAAGCAAAAAATATATAAATTCCTTTAATTATATTTTAATTTTAAATATAAGATTGAAATGAAACATGGTTATTGTAAAGGCACTATACATTAGATTTTCCTTACAGAAGATTTGTACCAAGTTCAGTGAGTGTGATTTCTTTTTATATTCATGACTTTGTGCTGTGACAGCACTGCAGTAGCAACCCTGTGGGTCCTGTCATACAGTATGGGCTTTATCTGCCTTTCTCTTCATGGTTTACCTCACACACCCACATATCTAAACTCACACTTGAACACACACCCAGCCCCCTTCCTCTCCTCAGTCCATGACGTATTGTTAAGACGATAAGCCAGTTAGGGAACTGAACTGTAATCGATTTTGAAAACAAGCCCTGGTTTCTGAATGGAGCCAGATGACGTTGTGTTGTTGGGTGAGGTCATGTTTTCATAGTTTTGGCATTGATATTGTGTAAGCAACAATGACCAGTTTGCAGGAAAACAGTCTAGTAACTTACTTTGCTTATTAACCTTAGCCACGTATTGTATAGGGAAGTTTGGGTTAGTCTAGTGTAAATTTTATTTCTAAAAAGATAATGCTTCCTATTGTTTTATTTTGGAAAGGACTGTGCAGAACTATGCTTGCTTGATGATGATGATTTTGTTACCT
Source organism: Triplophysa yarkandensis (assembly GCA_033220385.1). NCBI lineage: Eukaryota > Metazoa > Chordata > Actinopteri > Cypriniformes > Nemacheilidae > Triplophysa > Triplophysa yarkandensis. The sequence continues at coordinate 9,266,088 of CM065664.1, read as the reverse complement.
ACGACTCTCAAAGCTTTTCCTTATTTAGCGTTAGGGTTTAGGGTTTGGAGTGGCTTGACCTGTGAGGATTAGCTGGAGGTGTGCCGTGCCTGGACAATCTATTCTTGAAATAAAAAAATAGAAAAAACACAGACCACACCGGTGATTTATGATGAGGAGAATGGGGTTGAAAGGGTAATGTAGAACATCCCAAAAAATGTGTTGGCAGATCCTCTCTGGACATTGTAAGTTGTTGGTTACTGTGTGGATATATGGAAGATGCATTAAGCTATATGGTTTCACAAGTGTACCCTAGTGCATCAATTTCCAAACTTTTTCATTCCAGAACCCACCTAGTCATGTACCAGAGCAATATCTTACAAGAATATCTTTAATTAATTGAAAATAAAATGAAGAAACACATTAATCTTTTCTTAGTCAATCTAGTTTTTTATTTTTCCTTAATAGAATAAATTCAATTTAAGCAGAAATACCAAACCATCTAATAGTAAAATATCGAAGCCATGGTCACTTTTCTTGGAAAAAATATATCAGTTTATGCAGATGATGCAAATGACTAAGTGGCACAATAGGAAACAGAATTTAGGATGCAACTGAATCTTTGGTTAACTTCACAAAGGTGTCTTAAGTTGATTGCAGACCGTTACAAAATATTTCAACAAATTGTTTGTCTCTTCCTTGCCATAGGCTCCGGCATTAGAGGATTCTGGGAATGAGATTTTGGAAGATGGGGAGTCCCTGCAGAAAGAGTGTGATGAACAACAGAATCATCAGGGAGAGTCTGAGACGGCTCCTGAAGCAACGCGGGACAAAACAGAGGACAATTTTGACACACATTCTTGGCACATTGGCACTTTCTCTGACCTCGACTCTGAAACTAAGGACTGCTCACCGCTCAGCTCCGTGTCAAGCTCTTGCACAAGGGGTTGTCTGGACTTGCACTCTCCGTGTGTCAAACCTTCTACTTCTGTTAAAAAGATGGGCCCCTCTACAGAAGAAAGAATTCATGCTGTCTATGACAATCCCCACAAAACAGTCGATGGAAAGAAATCCCTAACACAGGCTGGAAAGAGTGAGATGATGCACAATACAGAGGATGGCACTGGAAAGTCTGATGCTAAGGAATATGAGAACATTTACTGTAATTTGCCACCAGGACCTGTACTTTACTCATTTCCAGATGGCCTATCACACATAGTAAAACCCCTCCGGTCCTCAGAGGACTTATTAGAATCACAAATACTTGATGTGCAAAGTTTCAATGAACCAATATTATCATTAACCGACTGTGCTGTTGAAAAAAGCATAAATGAGACTCAATCAGATCATAAAGAGCCACAGTTAGACGCTAAACAGTTAACCTATGATGACACCGAAAATTCAGATATTGAACCAGACACAGTCCAAAATAGTGAAATCAGTTTAACAACTTCATCAGAATCGAATGGGCCTCTCGAAGAGACAGCTAAGAAAACAACAGAACCTAATGAAATTCAGTCACAGGTTTCAGTGGAGCACAGCCAAGAAGAGGCCTCAGTACAGAACTGTCAGTCAGAGAATTCACCAAAACACATTCATACAAAAGGTTTTGTAGAGCACAAAAAAGAAAAGGATTTATGTAAACACAGCCAATTAGAGGCCTTACTAGAAACTGGCCAATCAGAGACTTTAGTAAAAATCTGCCAATCACAAGATTCAATTGAATGGAGCCAACCAGAAGTGATAGAACACTGCCAATCATCTGACTTAATGAAATGCATCCAATCACAGATCTCAATTTGTCATTTACAGTCTTCACAAGAACACAGCCAATCACAACCTTCATTAGAACAAAGACTGCAGGAGGCCCCGGTAGAACATAGTCAATCACTGTCTTTAGAAGAACACTGGGACTCAAAGACTTCATTAAAACATAATTTGTCAGAGGCCTCAGTAGAAAACAGCCAATCACAGTTTTTACTAGAAAACAGTCAGTCAGATTCCTCAAAAGAAAACAGTAAATCACAGTCTGCAGAAGATCAGAGGGTATCCCAGACTTCACTTAACCAAATTCTTTTAAAGGCCTCAGCAAAAAACAGCCAATCACAGGCATTATTAGAACATAGACAGGCTACAGTAGTCATAACACAATGCCAGACCTCAGTTGAACAAGGCAAAACAGAGCATTTAAAAGAACACAGTCAAGCCATCACCTCAGAAAAACATAGTCAATCGATCACTTCAGAGGAACACAGCCAATCGCTCCCCTTGGAAAAACATAGTCAGTCGCTACCATCAGAAGAACACGTTCAATCACTCCCCTCAGGGAAACGATTGCTGCCCCCAAAAGAAAACAGTCAGTTACAGGCTTCAGAAGTAATCAGACAACTCCAAACCTCAGTAGAACAAGGCAAAGACGAGCATTTAAAAAAACAAAGCCAATCACTCCCCTCGGAAAAACACACTCAATCAATGACCTCAGACCAACAAGAAAAATATATCCATTCAAAAGAACAAAGTAAATCACTCCCCTCAGAAAAACATAGTCAGTCACTTCCCTCAGAAGAACACAGCCGATTGCTTCTTTCACAAGAGCATAGACAATTGCTGCCTTCAGCAGAAAGCAGTCAATCACAGGCTTCATTAGAACAAGGCAAAACCAAACGTTTAAAAGAACAGAGCCACTCACTGCCCTCAGAAGAGCACAGTCAAACCCTCCCTTCAGAAGAACACAGTCAAGCACACCCCTCAGAAGAACACAGTAAATCGCTCCCCTCAGAGGAACACAGTCAGTCGCTTCCCTTAGAAGAACACAGTCAGCCGCTTCCATCAGACAAAAACAGTGAATCACTCCACTCAGAGGAACACAGCCGATCGGCCCCCTCACAGGAACACAGTCAATCACTCCCCTCAGAAAAACATAGACAGTCACTTCCCTCAGAAGAAAAAAGACGGTCGCACCTTTCAGAAAAGCATAGCCTATTGCTGCCATCAGAAGAAAACAGTCAATCACAGGCATCATTAGAACAAGGCAAAACCAAGCATTTAGATGAACACACCCAGTCACTCCCCTCAGAAGAACGGAGTCACACCCTCCCTTCAGAAGAACACAGTCAAGCCCACCCTTCAAAAGAACACAGTCAGTTGCTCCCCTCAAAAGAGTACAGGCTTCCCTCGGAAGAACACAGCCAATCATTCCCCTCTGATCAACATAGAAAATCTCTCTCTTCAGAAAAACACAGTAAGTTGCTTCCCTCAGATGAAGACACGGAATCACTCCACTCAGAGGAACACAGTCAATCGCTTCCCTCAGAAGAACAAAAACAGTCACTCCCCTCAGGCGAATACAGTCAAACCCTCCCCTTAGAAGAAAACAGTGAAGCCCACCCATTAAAAGAACACAGTCAGCTGCTCCCCTCAGAAAAACACAGTCAGTCAGTTCCCTCAGAGGAGCACAGTCAATTAATCCCTTCCTACAAACACAATCAATCACCCTCCTTTGACGAACCAAAACTGTCACTGCCCTCCTACAAACAAAGTCAAATGCTCTCCTCAGATGAAAACAGTCAAACCCTTCCCTCAGATGAACACAGTCAAACTCTTCCGTCAGATAAACATAGACATTCTCTCCCTTCAGATGAATACAGTCAGTCACTCACCTCCGATCAACAAACACAGTCACACCTCTCAGATGAACACAGTCAACTCCTTCACTCAGATTACCATACACAATCCCTCCCATCAGAAATGCACAGTCAATCACTCCCTTCTGACGAACACTATCAATCACTCCCCTCCGATGAAGAAAAACAGTTACTACCCACAGATGGACACAGGCAAACCCTACCCTCAGAAGAACAAGGTCAAGCCCTTCCTTCAGAAGAACGCAGTCAAGCCCACCCCTCAGATGAACACAGTCAAACCCTTCCCTCAGATGAACACAGTCAAACCCTCCCCTCAGATGAACACAGTCAAACCCTTCCGTCAGATAAACATAGACATTCTCTCCCTTTAGAAGAATACAGTCAGTCACTCACCTCCGATCAACAAACACAGTCACACCTCTCAGATGAACACAGTCAACCCCTTCGCTCAGATAACCATACACAATCCCTCCCATCAGAAATGCACAGTCAAACACTCCCTTCTGACGAACACTATCAATCACTCCCCTCAGATAAAGAAAAACAGTTACTACCCACAGACGGACACAGGCAAATCCTACCCTCAGAAGAACACAGTCAAGCCCTTCCTTCAGAAGAACGCAGGCAAGCCCACCCCTCAGAAAAACACAGTGAGTCGGTTCCCTCAGAGGAGCACATTAAATTAATCCCTTCTAACAAAAAAAGTCTTTCACTCTCCTCCTATGAACAAAAACAGTCACCCCCCTTGTACAAACAGAGTCAAATGCTCCCTTCAGATGAACACAGTCAAAACCTTCCCTCAGAAAAAAATAGACAATCTCTCCCTTCAGAAGAATACAGTCAGTCACTCCCCTCCGATAAACAAACACAGTTACACATCTCAGATGAACACAGGGAATCCCTTCGCTCAGATAAACACACTGGATCTCTCCCCTCAGAAGTACACAGTCAATCACTCCCTTCTGATAAACACAATCAATCACTCCCCTCCGATGAAGAAAAATCACTCCCCGCAGACGAACACAAGCAAACCCTCCCCTCAGAAGAATGCAGTCAAGCCCATCCCTCAAAAGAACACAGTCAGTTGGTTCCATCAGAGGAATCCACTCAGAGTCAATCGCTCACTTCTGACAAACACAGTCAATTACTCCACTCAGACGAACACAATCAGGGGATTAACTCCGAAGAACACAGTCAATTATTCCCCTCTGTTCAACATAGAAGACCTCTCCCATCAGAAGAACACAGTGAATCACTCCACTCAGAGGAACAAGGCCAATTGCTTCCCTCAGACAAACATATTCAATCGGGCTCTTGCGACAAACACAGTCAATCACTCCCCTCAGATGAACAAAAACAGTCACACCCTTCAGATGAACACAGTCAATCTTTCCCTTCAGGTGAACACAGTCAGTCAATCCCCTCACAAGAATCCAGTCAAGTCGAATGCTCAAAAGAACACAGTCAGTCACTCCCCACAGAAGAACAAAGAATAACCCTTCCCTCAGAAGAACACAGTCAGGCCCAATGCTCAAAAGAACACAGTAAGTTTCTCCCCTCAGATGAAAACAGTCAGTCGCTTCCCTCAGAAGAACGCGTTCAAACATCCCCTTGTGATCCACATAGACGATCTCTCCTTTCAGGAAAACACAGGCATTTACCTCCTTTACAAGAACACAGTCAATTGCTCCAATCAGAGGAACATAAGGCACAATATCAACAGAACAGCATGGATGTTTGCACTGACTGTAGAGAAAGTGAATCTTTAAAAAAGTCAGAAAGGCTTTCATCAACATACATGAAAGAAGCGCTACATTTAAAAAAAGACAATCAGTCAATTAGTAAATTGAGCCACTTAACCGATATGCAAACTTCTAACAGTGAAATTGCTTGTAATAAACTAGAGTTTATTGGAACACCAGCTTGTCCTAGAAACATTAAAGATCCCACTGTTGGTGATTGTCTGAAAGAATGTACAATAGTTCCTTCAGTTGAGCAGTCAGTAATTTACTCCGATAGTCTAGCACACATGGCATACACTAGACCCGTATCTTTGAATCTTGTGAGTCCTGACATAAAGACAACAAGCTTTGATAAATATCCAGAGAGTCCTCTAGACAGTCCAGTTGAGTCTCTAGCTGGTTTATTTGATATAGTGTATGACAAGTCTCAAGGAAGCCCCACACACGTTTGTTTTGAGCTGAGTGATGACCTCCACATCAACTGTAAACAAACAATGCGTGGCGTTCTAGATGCTATGTCTGACACATGTGAGAAGTACGCAGAGAACTCTAAACAATTTTACCCACCTGGAAACCTGTCTGACAAACACACAAGCCAAAATGATTCAATTAAGTTTAGGCAAACCGGTATATCCGAGCTGACTGTTGATGTTTTGTCTAAAGCATTTTCTGATCCTTGCACAAATTCGCAATCTCCTTTATATGATTCTCAGCTGAAGAGTAGAAGCGAGCGTTTTGGAGCAACAGAAGAATACAGCTCAGACTCAAATAACAACATTAAGACGATTCCTGTAGAACACCATGCCTCAGGTGAACAAGAAACTTTAGCTAGTTCTTTGCTAGAATATAACAGGGTTTCAGCTTATAATAAATGTTTATTCTTAAAAGGAGTTGAACACTGTAAAGATGCTGATTTTTTAAGTGTCCACACTGGGTTTAATAGCCTTGCTACACCCTTAAAATCACATGAAATTGAGAGTGCTATGGACTGTAAAGATAATATTGCACAACAGCACAACCTGGCATGTAGCAACCATAGAGATGTTACACAAAAACCCATTTGTGCCTGGTGTGGTAGGAGGGAGTGCCGATTGCACTGGATTGCAGCGGAGGAGACAGATGGAGGAATTCAGTTCAAGGACACAGACACAAACAGACATGGAACAGCAGAGTGCCAAACATCAAGTTTCTCACACACAGATGACCAATATAACGCACATGAAATGGCTAACACTAACCCTACGAACCCTGATGTTTTAAATCCACAGACACACCTGGAGCTTGTCTGGCAAGAAAACAAGGTACCTCTCAACTGCTTTGCCAAGGTTGCTGATGCTCACATATTAGAAAATGTGGAAAGACAGCTTGAAAGCACTGATTTATATAAAATGTCTCATTGTAGAAATCTTTGTACCCAGCCTTTGCCATCACCCAACACAGAGGGGTTTGTTGAATGTTTTCGCATGTTGCCAGTCACTAATTTAGAGGCCATTGTGGAGTCTGACTGTTCGCTGGAGAGCCCCTATGTGATTGAGAACAGACTTGAGGATCAACAGAGGGATTCTCCATTATCTGATGATAAATGGGGCTCCTATGATAACATCACACACCACCATTTTCCTCACTGCCCGCATGACAGCACTAGTTTTGATGCAAGTAGAAATTCAGAAAAGATGAAAGAAGCAACTGCGGTAATAAGTGAACCAGATGCTGGAGAGACATCTATTCTGTTAAATGCAATTGATAACTATGATGGCTGTAGTGGTTCTAGTTTTGTATCACAAGAGCTCATCCCTGGTACCAACAAAGAGGGGATAGAGGACAGTACCCAGTCACCCGTTAGGTTGGTGAGAAGTAAGAGAAATCAATCAGGGAAGGGATCCGTGTTCTCTGTGTTTTCTAGGATTCCTTCATTCCGAAAGACCAAGCGAGAGTATAAGGGCAACAACGATAATGATCCAGAAGTTGCAGATTCTGAGGATGGACATGAGCGGGAGGATATTAAGCACAATATCCCTCCAACACCAAACAAGTCTCAGCCATCTACATTCTACAAGAACCCAATTTCGCAAAGTTCAGATCAACTTATAGACATCATGAAGCATGGGGACCACTCCAGCGATGATATATTTGAAAAAGCTTTTGCCTTAAATTTGCACAATAGAGAAAAACATGCACAGTGCACTTCTCAAAATACCCCACAGCATCTGAACAATGATGGGGAGTCAATTCATTTGAAAACTTTTCCAATTACCGACGGAATACAACAAAAACGAAGTAAAAGTACTGATAACTTAAACTTGCGCATGAAACTTGCACTAGCTCAGAAGTCACTGTCTAGCCTGTTTGAGCCCAGATATCCTGAGAGGGATAACCAGGAGCAGATCCAGCCATTACAGAACGAAGAATGGAGAACCAAGAAGTCCTGGAGAAAGACGAAACGATCTAATGATTTGGAACCTTACAAACGAAGCATATCTGTTCCTGGGACAGCCTGTGAACATCAAAACCAGAGTGACTGTAGCTTCTGTTCTCCCAAGAGCAGGTCAAGGCTTCACACTTCACCTGTTTCCCATAAGAGTTTAAGGAACGATTGTTATTCTGAACAAGAGAGTTTTAAATGTTCACCTCAGGAGACGTTTGAGAAAGAATCTTTAGATGGAACTGAACAGGCTAGCACTGTTTCCTCAGATTCTGACCATGCATCTTTAGATGGCTTTGAGGGAGTGCACAATGTAGAGAATAGGTCACAGTCTCCAGTACACCCGAGTTTTTTCCTACTTGCAAACCAACCTACAGTTAACCGATCTGTGAGCTATTTGGAATCCACTGACTCCCCAACGAGGCCCATGAGCCCCAAACCCAAAAGTCCTGGGTTGTGGAAACAGCGGAGGAGCTTCCGTTACCCCTCGCGATCTGTGGCATCTTCTTTGTGTTCGCTTGGTCAGGGAATGAGCGTCGAGGTGCTCTCAGATCCTCCTCAAAAGCCAAAGTCTCTAAAGCCGAGGACAGCACAACTCACTACAACCCACTCGTTTGATTCTGAGTACTTAATGGAAGACAGCAGTTCAGATAACCAGTCACAGTCCAGTCTAACATCAGGATCTCTGAACACCAAACCTGAGGTAAGTATTTTGAATATATTTTTTTGTGATTGTGCATAATATTTTAGTTTAACCATGCATGTGGTGGTCACATAATTTGGAAGAAGTACATAGTGTTTTATAACAGCATACATTTTTTATGGAAATGGACGTTGATTTTTTATATTTTACGTTACTCTTTGTACATATAATCTCTGTTCTTATTTTTACTGTAAGTAGAAAATTATATTTCAGATACAAGTTTCTCAACACTTCACACTTAAAGAACCAGTATTGTATAAATGTTCATAAACTAAATTACATTTCTGAAATATACACTTTTTGTGTTTTTGAGGTGGATTCAGCCTGGGAATTTAGTTATTTTGTGTCAATAAATCATATTATTTCATTGAAATGTTATCCTCTTAAAAACAGTGCCACATTGTGGCTACCTTTGCTGCATTTAATTTTTTTACAGTATTTACTTGGTGTGTTTTTAGTTTGGGAAAAAACACTTCACTACTTCACATTCTCAAGCATTGTATCATACTTTCATACAAAAGGGGTTTATGCATGAAAATTCTGCAAGTGTAACACTGCTTTATATTCTTGTTTCAAAAGTTTAATTTCAATTTTGTTCATACAATCATAAATTTTCCCTGATATATTGAAGATGAGAACTAAAATATCATCCAATGTGATAACCAGGAACACGTTTCCCAAAAGCATCCTTCCCTTAAGTTGATCGTGGCTCCATCGGTTTCAATGGGTCTACAATGTACTTAAGCTTACAATGCTTTTGGGCATAGCCCTGGACATTTACAACAAATTTTTCAGTTTATTAAAGACTTAATACATTAACCCCCACATGCTAATATTTTGGAATTTTATATTTTTTATATTGCCTCTGTCCACAAGTTAATCTAAAGGCATACATTAACCACCTAAATTTGTCTACATGCACTAAAAGTATGCACAACAGAGTGCTGAGCCAGCCGTCCAGTCAGCAGAGAGAAGACAACAAGGGAATGCATGTGTGCTTCGGGTGAAGCACAGAAGACATGGTGTGGTGCCACCTAGACCCACCTCAGACATGTATGGATGGACAGTACCTCTTCAGGGCATCAGAGAGGTCATGGGTGACCCAGAGATAAAGACAGAGTCAACAACATCACGCCGTCGTTCGTGCTCATACGACACATTGACGTATACACAGAACATCCGTAAAAAGAATATTAATGCACAGAGAAGTTTGCACCAGATTAACATCCCAACATCTGACAAAGATGAGAAAGTAAGGATGCCGTTTAAAAACAGAATTTTCCTGGTCTCCAGAATTTTCCACTGCATCTTTTTCCTCTGCCTTTTCTCCTCCTTCGAATTACAGGACTCTGTACTCTTGTAGCATCTTATCATTTCTGGTCTTTTGCCTCACTGAACAAATATCTGGCTAAACAATTTCAACATCTCATCATTCAATTTTAAATGTTTTTTTTATTTTTGTGTTTTATTTCAAGTGTTCTGATACATTAGCTGTACATTGCAAATTCTATTTTCTAACTGGTTGCTTTTTTTATTCATAGATTCGCACTAGACGCTCCCTCGCCTCTCCGGAACAGTTCCCTGCCATCACCCTCAAAGATCACTTTTTCTCGCAGAGCACACCCATTGGACTGGACTGCTTGGGCTGGCCTTACCGTGTGTCATCTTCAGGTGAGAAATCACACACATCATCAGTTTTACTTTTTATTAAAAAGATTTTTATGTTTTAGAAATGTTGTTATAAATTCCTTCAAAGTTGGAAACCGGGTAGCAGTTGTACTCACTCCCTTGCATCGGTTTTCTGTCCATACAGTAGAACTTTTTTATGAATATTCTATTTTATGTTGTCTTTTCTTTTGGGGGGTGGGGGGGGGGGGTGGGGGTGGGGGGTTGTAAAGAAAGTCATATAGGTCAAAATGACAAGAGGGTGAGTAAATGATGCCCGAGTTCATTTTCAACTATCACTGTAATGACCTCCAGGGGGCAATGGTTGCCTTAACTTTACAACCCTAGATAACCTTTGGTAAGTTATTTACAGTTGTCTGTAACCCAGAGACTTGCTGATGATTTCTTTGTAAATCTATAGTCTTTTATTCTGATAGGTTGTCTTATTTAAGTTTGTGTACATTTCCATAAACCTTAAAATAAAGGAAACATCTGATATTGAACGTGTCTTCATCAAGGTCTTCCACCTACGTGTAGTTGAAATGTACTTCTTAAGAAAGCTTTTTATTCAGTCATGTGTGCACGTCGCAGGAGCACAGAGGCTATCTTTGTGCAGTAATGCGTGGAGCATGGAGCCAAGGGCCCCTCAGCACTGATCCTCTCTTTTTTGCCAAACAATCCTGCTGATTATTTCTCACCCACTCTCTGGCGCCTGGCCTTCTTTCACTCGCTTTCTCTTTGAGCTCAGAGGTAGACCTGGCATGTGTGTAAGCTACAGTCCACCCCAACATACATTTTAAAAGGAGTGCTTGATTTAAAAAGAATGATCAGTGTCTTAATAAAAGTCTAGACTTTTTTAATGTAAAGTTTTATTAAAAAAGACTTTGGCTGACCTGGATTTGACTGTTTTGTTCACATGCTCTCAGGAGCATGTTTCTGTCATCAACAGATGAATGTTTCGTTTGCTTTTCACAATCTTTGATGTACATTGAGATTTACGGATTTGTGTGTTTTGTTGAACCTCTATAAAGAATTTTGCCTTATGTAAAATAGATTTTTATGAGAAGAAAGACACATTATGTTCTTTTCTGACATCATGCCCACTCTACGACCTTTCCATACAGCATATCTAGCCTTGGCAGCATGCATTTATGTAGTTATGCTAATGTAAAGCTTGAGTCTGAGTTTGTTTATTGAGAACAAGTTTACTTCTTCTTAGAAACTAACACAGATGCATGTCTTTTTTCACAGAATCTAATCTAACCACACCGGCACATGAGGAAAATGGACAAGCTGACCCCATGGGTGAGTTTTCACTTTCCTTACAGCATCTCTGTGTAAACTCTTTTTATTGTAGAAAACATTCTTCAAAACCAGTCATAAGTTACTTTTTACTATGGATGACGCAAAATGAGAGAATTTAATTCTATGCCAAAACTCTATAGGGTTTTAAGTAAAGACCATGGTCCATTAAGATATTTTATTAATTTTCAACTGTAAATATATAAAAACTAAATTTTTATGAGTGAATACAGCGAAATAGAGAACAAAATTGTTCTAAAAACGTCTACAAACTTCTCTTGCTGCTGTCCACTTTTTGGAAATTACCTAAGTTTGGTATCTATGTAAAGTATGACATTTCATGGTTATAATCTCTCCACAACATCATCAGAGCGACAGGCCAATAAAAAGCCTTCATTTATTTCTCTTCAAGAGTAAAATGTATGGTAACGGACTTCATTTGGAAAACTTGAAAGGTGATTTTCTCAATATTTAGTTTTTTTTCAGCGGGTATTTAAATAATAACAACTCTGACAAATGATGCCCGTCCTAAAAGATAATATATCAATACATCTCAATACATTAGTAAATAGAGCATTTACTCAACTCTCTTGGGGAGTCTTTTTATAATTGTTTGTCTTGGGGATTGAACAATGACCTTGGCATTGCTATTCTCATGTTCTTCCAGTTGAGATTACTGGAGCTTACCTATTCTATTATGTTATTGTTGAATTCAGCGTATTTTAAATGCATACATACATAAATAATATTAATTACGTATTTCTTTGATATTTATAGTATCTTATCTTATAGTAAGCATTTTAAGTGTCTGAGATCTAAACCAGTCAAAGGTTGATCTCTCATGCCCAAGAATGTAAGGAATGTTCCCGTTGACTTTGGCTTTGATCTGGATCCAGTTTCCAGTTATGTAAACTGCAGTCACAGCTGCAAAGGTTAGAACATGTCAATGTTCTCAATATTTAGTCTGATGAGAAAAACCCTCACTCACACTAAATTCCTTTCTATTCAAGTCTCCAGAGATTCCGAGCATTTCCGTGGAATAATGCTTTTATTAAACAAACTGCACAATTTTGCGGCTGATCATTAGCATGATTTCAGTTAATTATAGGTTAAATTCTTCGAAGATGTCTGCAACCCTGAACATTGCTGTAGTGCACTCTCCAGGCACTGTCTTTTGGTTTACTAACAGCTTGGCTTTAACAGTGAAAGAAGGGGGGCCCAAGGGGGAGCTCAGGGGGAGGAGAAAGGTGGTCCGTTTCAGTGCCAGACTCAGTGTTTCTCATTGAGCCTTGTGAGTCATGTGAGCCCCTCTCCCCTCAGAGGATCCCTGGGTGATGCCAGCCTGTGACTGTGCGTATGTGTGTGCGAAAGAGAGAGAGCGCGAGAAGGCTGATTGTGTGTCTGGGCGTCTATGTTGAGGCGTGAGCTTTTCAAGACCAGTGCATCCAAGAGTGAACGTAAAAGAGGTGGGGATTGGTGAGAGATGAGAGGAGAGGGCTGAAGCAACATCGCAGAGCCTGAGAGCAGGCGAGGCAAGCACACGAACAGCACACAGACTCAACACCTGCCCAAGCGTCGCCACCCTTCTCTCTGTTGGTGCGCGGCCACATGCGCACACAGCACTGTGCTGGAGAGGTGGGCGTCCCGCTGGCAGGAGGCGGCTGCATCAGTGGCAGCAGTGGCAGGGGCAGCTCAGTGGCATTACCTGGCTCTGACTCAGACCGCAGCCCTGCTTTGGGACTGACTAGGAGGGTTAAGGCAGTACGTGGGGTCATGTCCCATTACTGGAGTCTGGAGAGTCTTCACTCCACCAATGGTAAGACTTGGTTGCCTTTTAACCTCGCTGGTAACAGAGTTGCACTTTGATGTACAGACGCTGTCATGGAATGGTGACATGCTCCTTCTGTGAGGTTTTATTGACGGCTCTTGTTCATTGTATTGCAGTCTTTCTGTGTATGTGGTGGCATTGTCTTCAGCCCTTTATGGAGGTATCTGAAAGAGCTTCTGTCTCTATGCAAATGTAAACACATGGGGTTGCTGGCGTTCCTGCATTTGCGAGCAACAGGAGTTGGTTTGTGGATCATATTGATGGGCTTCGTGTCTGATTTATACATACAGCACAATTCTAGTTTTACAAACAGGCTTGTTCGTATGCTAGTGTGATCCAGATTAAAAATGATGTTTTACACTTGAATGAACATGTGCCACCCCTCTGCTGTCAGCATCCTGTTTACATTATTGCATTTCTGTTATGGATGCTGTGTATTGATCAATGGTCTTGCTGCCTTGTAATTGGTTAAGTGGTAATGTTGTGGAAGGCCGTGTCAAGCGAGTATATATGTGTTTTAATATAGATGGATGGCTAAGTGCAGGCGTTTTGTAAAAATGTTCCTTGTGTATTTTGCATTCCTTGTGTTCATCACATAGACCCTCACAGGATATTAATATACTGCAACATTAATATGACAACACAGGGGAGCCCATGCATTTAATAATGTAGCCAAATAATACTAGGTTTGCTGTACCACAGCCGTATATTCGGCACAACATGCACAAGCTGATAAAAAAATTCAAGAGGGAAACCACAAGCCCTCATCAGATGGGGCTGATATATCGATAAACGGCGAATCTTGAGTTTCCTTTCTAAGAATAGACCACCTCTGTTTTTCCTCCAAACCAATTGTTTGCAACTACTTGACAGTATAGAACAACTGCAAAAGGAGTGAGTTGATATGAAATGCCAGTTTGAACAGGATTTTGCTCGTATTTTCTTCGCTAAGGGTTGGCATGGTGACAGACAAGCCAATGACCGTCAGCCAAGGTAGCACTGATGTCATAAATGACTACGGTTACCTACGTCAGATGTAATTTGGATGTTTTTCTCATTTTCCACTATGTCCTGTGAGAGATGGGATGTGACTTTTCCTGTGATGGATGGGAATAAATGGTGCGCCGGGACCCAGGGGCAATATCTACAGACATTTCAAACAGCGCTGTCACCTCTTCACGGTCCACTGACCTCATTACAGCACTCATACAGTGTCGGTAGCTGATCACAGACCAGTGGAGAAATACTGACATGTGACAAACATGGTTAAATGTTATTAGCCATGAAAAAGGGCACAAAAGAGTTTTGCTCAATCTCTTTAGATGTGACAGTTCACCCCAAGAATTGTCGTCATTCATTCATCCTTTTGAGTTTATCTGTACCGCAGAACATAAAAAAAGACATTTTGAAGAATGTTGGTAGCTGGCATCTTTCACTTGCATTGGTTTTATGCCCAAACAATTGATCGGAATTGGTGCCACTGCTGTTAAGTTACCAACATTATTCAAAATATCTGAGTTTCTGAATCTCATCATGACATGGAATGAGTAAAAAATCTATTTATTGTGAAATAATTTGTGTGTCTTACAAGAATGAAAGATGTTTCACAACATTCTTTGTTCCTCTCCATCATACTTGCATACTTTGCACATTAACACACTTAAAAGGCGTGAGTTTCTTTTTCCGGTTGATTTGCAGAGGAATGGCCGGTGGTACACACACCGTGCGGGTGCAGGTGTCGAGCCACTCGTGGTGGAAACCAACCTTCAGGATGTGTCACCACCACATCTTCTGCTTTCATTATGTGTGTGAAATCGTCAAAGCAGTCAGATTCTAAAATACGCAGTCAAAAATAGAATGTCTCAGTTCTTCTCAGAAGCGTTTTCATTAAAGTCTTGAGTTTCCACTCTGGAGTAAGAGCAGATGTGCTGCTGTCCCAATTTCATCCAGGGGGTACTTTGTCTTATTTAGGAATCTCATGACCTCCCGTCAAAAGGCTGGGCCAAGGGTGTTTAGTTTGTAAACGAACCAATAGAGTAATCCTCATTTAATGTAAATACTGAATAAATTTAAACAGGATATTTTGATAAATGCCTCTGCTTTTCCTAATCCATCGTTTGTGGATTATGTGCTGCTAAATTTGAAGATGTGCTACCCTCCAATCATTATCACATCTTATGGCAGTAAGACAGATGGTGTTTCATTCTCACCTTCTGTACATGAACCACAAGCATACAGCATTACACCGCCAGTATTGTTTCTGGTTTGTGGTATTCATAAAAGAAGAGATCATGTTTGTCGGAACCTGGTGTGAGTGAGAAGTCTTTAATTCAATTGATGTTTGCATCTCTCTGGGTTTTTTACTATGAACTCTCAAAATTAAGTTCTTTGCATTTTAGGCTCAGAAAAGTAGTCTCATCATACAAAGAATGAATGTTTAAGTTTTTTTTTGTTTTTTGGTGAGCAGTTTTTTACATTCTAAAATATTTAATGCATGGTATTTTTTAATAAATATGGAATTGTGTTCTTTGTACCGGTGTTATTTCTTTCTTCCACAGAACACAAAAAGAAGATATTTAAATAATGATGATGCCTGGTACACATTCAGTTATATGGTTTTCTGTTAAAATAGTGAATGGATCCCACTGCTGATTGGTTACCAACTATTTTTTAAATATCTTCTTTTGTTTTCTGCGAAAGCTAGTCATACGTGTTTGCGTTTTTCTCGTTCTATTTAAATTTGTAAAAAAAATCGATTGAACTTACCTGTTTTCTAGTAAAAATGAAGACCTTAATTTATGTTCATTTATCTTTGAGATTTCAAAAAATTAGTAGATATGGGGTGGTTTCCCAGACACATTAAACTAGGTTTTATTTAACTAAGGGCTGTAAAGTCATTTTAACAAACATGCGTTACAAAACATTACTTGTGAATTTTGAGACACTGATATATATTTAAAGATATGACCCCGCTTGTTTCTGAATTTTAGTGCCATTATTTACTCACCCCCTTTGTCATTTCATATCTGTTTGACAATTTCTTTCATCGGTGAAACATAAACAAATGTATTTTATAAAGAAGGTTAGTAACCAAACAGCTGTGAAAACTATTCACTTTAATTGTATGGGTGTAAAATTAATGCAAGTAAATGGGTGCCAAGTAACAAACAAACATTATTCAAGGTATCTTATTTTATGTTGAATGGAAGAATAGGAGTTAACATGTTCGGAATGACTAAGTGGACTATCACTTTAAGTCCAGAAAAATAACCCATGGCATAAGTTAGTTTGGTTCAGATACACTTGGAAAGTACTTTTTCTGATACTATAAAACATATATGTAAAACAATATAAGAAACAATATACAGAAAACAGTGTAAAGTAATTAAATCATTAAATAATATTAAATAAGTTATTAAGTAATTTTATCCAGTTGTATCTGAGCAACACTGTTGTTTGCACGGTGACACAGTTGCTTAGTTTACCGTGGCATTTTGGGTGTGGGTGAAATGGCACTTCAGTGTAATTGTACAGTGTTGGTAACATCCACAGCGACAATGAACTGAGTCCCACACGGCAAAACTGTTTCACAAAAACTGAGCAAAGGAATTCTCTCAATTGTGTGAACGCCTCAGTGTGGCTTTTAGACAAAATCCACTTTGTCAAACCTCAAACCCCAAAATCAGACTCTTTTCACCTGCTTAATACACTGTCAACACAGGTGATACTCATAGAATTGGTATACGTTTTGGAGAAGACAGGTGACTGGTGTTGTTTTAACCCTGTGCCCTAATATGATTGCTTAACGGAATAGTTAACATGTAAACTTGTTTTTTTGGTTGAAAACAGAGAAGGATGTTTGGATGAATGCTTGAAACCAAACGGTTTGTGCACCTCATTGATGCAGGAGTAGGAAAATGACCATGGTCGAAAAAACTGCACCAGAACTGATTGTTGTCCTGCATTCCAGGAAATATCTTCTTTTGAGTTCAAGAGAATAAAAAGATATAGTCCTAAAACTATTGGAGTAGAAGCATTATTCCAAAAATCTTTCTCCAGAAGAAAGAAATGTACACAGATTTGGAAATCAATTTGAGTAGATAATGACAGAATTTTTCTTTTAAGGTTAACCGTCCCTTTTGTCAGTATGTCAAACCATAATTCTATACTTTAGTCCCTGGATAGAGACAGATAGGAGCTTACTGTGAAATTATTCTGGCATATTTTCATTTCCTGGGTTTATGGAAACGTTCCTGGTACTCCTCTCTCTGTTTGGGTCTTTAATAAACATTCATCCAGCTAACAGGGTTTGTATTAATCTATTTAGATTTGTGTTTTAGGCTTGTGTGGCATTGCCATCAGTCTGACAGTATACCCAGCAAGTCAACAGAGTGTCAGGGTTGATGTTTTGCTTGTTGAGCAGAGTATTCTTTCTGTATAGCTCTGCTGAAAAGAACATTAAATAATTACCAATTTATTTCCATATAGTGTAAGTCGTAACCTTGCTCCTTTGAAACAGGGAGAAAACAAATTGCGTGGAGGCACTTTATCCCTGACCCTTCTGTTTACTGTCTGACAAACACTTCACCCAGAATTCCTCACCTAAGCTTCACTCTGTCTGGACTCCATCAAACTATCTGGGCAGCTTAAGTGCGCGTCAGTGTTCTTGCTACAGAGGTTTTGGCCACAAGTGAGGAATATCACGAAGTCTTAATTTGTCAGTAGACAGCATGTGTCTATCTGTAGTAAGAGCTTATCAAGTTTCTCCAATCGCTTCGTAGACACCAATAGGACCCTCCGGCTGAGCTGTGCAAGGCACGGCCTGCTCCATCTAACCCTATACATAGAATGGACTCTGTTTGCTGTTACATCTACAAAGGAAATTTGTTGTTGGTTCCATTGAACCTGAGTTTTAAGCTGCCTTGTTGTACTTTTGTAATACTTTCTTCTGTGAAACACAAGAGAAGATATTTTGAGAAACAGCTCAGTGGTTTGTACCTATAAATAGAATGATAGTTGGGTACAATGTTATTTCTATTAGTAAAGTTTTTTCTAAATATCTTTATACATTTATAGATAGCCTTTAAAAGCTTGTACAATTACAATACAGTTGTACACAAAATTTAAGTCTAAATTTTAATAGTCAGCCTATAAAACCAAATGACTGTGTTGCATGACAATTGGTTTAGCTCTTTTTTAACATCCTTTGAAACATTATTTCATTTATAAATGATAGTAACAATAAACATGTTTTTCATCTATTCAGTCATTATGTAAAGTGGGAATGTAAAGTGAGGATTACTCATAGGGCCTGGTGTCTCTTCTCCGATACTCCGAGAATGTCAGACTGTTAGTTTGTTTCCCAGCGAGAATCTTATCTGTGATTCATACACTTCATCTTGTTGTGGTCAGATATAATCATTAGTCTTTATCTAGATCTATATTTCTTAAATGCCTTCAAGTAATTCTGTTATTAATTTATAGTTTGGTTTTCATTCAGATACTACTTGCATAGGTGACATTTTATATATAGGAAATGTGTAAATGAACCCTTTGACTCTCAAGGGCTCCTGTAAGCTCCCTAGCAAGCTCAGTGGTTAGGGAGTTTTGTATCACAATTATAACGTGCTATCATTTCTCCTGTCATGTGTACAGATTTGGGGCTTTCTACCCGTAGCTCTCCTTTGAATTTAAATGTTTTCTTGGGCAGATGTTTATCATGTCAGGAAAGGGCTAATATGAAATCAATCTGGTTGTTCAACAATACGATAAGAATATTAAATTGGGAGTTCAGTGCCAGTTTCATTATATACTTATAAGTGCAAAGTGTTCAAAACATAATAAATAAATAAATATGTATTGTAATAATAAGGAAGTACAGTGGTGTGATTTAATTCATTTGATCTGTTCTAAGTAAATGTAGGACACTGTTGGACTGTTTAAACAAAGTCAGTCATGTGAATATAAGCTGATGAGTTTTTTCAAAGGCCCTTTGGGCATATAGATCAGCATTGATCTCTTCGGCACTCTGTTTCTAAACAAACTCTTTACCTGCCATGTTTTGTTCTGTCATACACAGGAAAGACACAGATTTGCATTCGTGTCTAAATCTGTGATAAATATCAAATTAAATCCGTGTTTTTTGCAATATCCTGGCTGATGGAATTTGTGGCTTTCATGAAAACGAAAAAGGTTTCAAGACAAGTGAACTCTGTTTGGTAACCAACCAACCTACCGCTTATACCACTGGGTCACATTATCTTATCCAGCGGCTTCAGACTATTAAGACATATGGATGTCATTTTACTAGATAACAACATATCAGACTAAGTGGCATTATATTGAAAGGGATGTATTGTGATGTGCAGTACAAGAATAAGAGAAATAGAATTTATATACTTTAAACACTGGTTCAACAGACAGAATAAAGAGTTAATGTGATGAAGTACTGTACACTCCTGGTTACTCTGTTAGGAAACCATGTCTGACATAAGGGGAAGAAACTTCTACATCCCCTAAAAATGTGACAGTTTGGTTGTAAGTAATTACAGACATCTGCTGAAAAAAACATTGAAAATTGTCTAAAACACAATAGAAAATATAATGAATTTTATGGTTATGATGGGAATTGTAATGATTTTAAGAAACTAATAGTGTCTGCTGGTATATGATTGATTTTATTGCTGGGATGTTTTCTGGCAGATGGCAACCATTAAATCCAATTCGAATAGTTCTTAAACACACTACAAAAAGAAATTGTGTAATGGTTGCAGCAAAAAATAAGAGTTCATAATAGTATTTTAATGGAAACAATTAGAGGTGATGGTTTCCATTTGGTTCCATTTTTTTATCAGAAGGCACATGTTTCTAAAAAGAAAGGTGTCAGAAAATGATTCAGCAGGTATTGATATTCTGTTATTAAATACAAAACATTTCATACGTTTACTGTGTACTAGTTGTCGAAATACTTTTTGGAGCAATTTCATGCTGTATGAGAAAACACTTCATACAATATTTTATGCTGTATCTTTATCATATCTGATATAACGAACATGGTCTGCTGGGAGACACACATATATGCAGAATTTACATGGTTCTCTCAGCCTCTGTGGCCCTTCTCTGATTCCTCATGCTGGTGATTTAATTTCCATAAGGACTATAACAACCCACTGTGAAGTCTCAGTACATGTTGAGTGCATCATGGTCACAAAGAGGGCGCTCATGACAAGCACTTTCAACTATAAAGGGATGAACAGAACATTGCGGAGATATTACAGTCACACTTGTGAGAAGGCCTCAGCACATTTTGGGAGGAAGAGTTTTCTTGCTCAGCTGTCTCAGTATGAGAGTTGCGCCAGAGATGTATGTTGCAACAACTGTGGGCAAAACTGTGAACAAGCCTTTAGATTTACATGAGGAATTGTTTGCAATTGTTTGTTTGTTTGCAGTTTGCACATATACACATATTGGCTACCATAGATACATGTTCATTTGACATCTGCAAAATAATTTGCATTTCACATGCATTTGCAGTTACAAAAGATATAAAACAGCAACTTAGTTGCCAATGTAGTATATGAACACAGAAAAGATATTTGGAAAAATGCTTATAACCAAACACTTTGGACTACCCATTGACTATTAAAGTAGTCACTGTAAAATAATATTAAAATTCTACTGCCACAGTAAAAATTACTTTTCTTTGCTCTGTAAAAAATAAATATTTTGAATATAGATATTTTGAAGAATATTGGACAACAAAAAGTTCTGGGTTAATTCTAAGAACCATTTTGCCTTTTTCTAGCTATGGTAGTCAATCGGGTCCAAGAACTGCTTGGTCCATATACCTCTGTGTAAAAAAGATTTGGAACAACTAGAGAGAGTCATCTTTGAAGTAATATTTATTTTTTATTCATATCAACTTGCATAAATTACATCCCTTTAATAAAGAAAGTAACTGAAGCAAAAATGTCAATATGTGAGTTTAAAAATGCTGAAATGAAATTGCACATAATATAATTTCACATTTTATTTTCGGCCTGGCTGTGCTGTACTGTGCTACTGTAACTTTGATTATTAATGTTCAGTATAGCCACATTTTGATTACTTATTAAAATGGAAGTTTTAGAACTCTTGGCTTTAATCTGTAAAGTGCATGTGGATTAAGTGAAGGGAAGTCTTCGCCTCCATGGCTCAGAGGTGAATTTTTCAGTCGGGCGACTTTATCTCAGGATGTCGACTTAGGAGGAAACAGGTCAGCGCGCATTTACAGTCCTGCCTGTTTAAATGGCCCTTTAAATTACCCTCAGCAAATCAAGAACTGTATAGCTAAATGTACGTATATATGTGTGTATGTTTATGCATGGTGCTCTAACCTAGAAGACCAGATAAACATGCACGAGCGAATACATAAAAATAAAAATTATCTGAACACAAAAGAAGATTGGGGTCAGTTGTGGTCGGGTGGTTAAAGAGTTGGACTTGTAAGCAGCAGCAGACAATGACTGAAGTGTCCTTGAGCAAGGCCCATTTGCTCTGCTGTGATAAGTCGCTTTTAAGAAAAGTATCTGCCAAATGAATGAAATGTAAAAAAATATAAGATATGTCGAAAACTATTCGTAAATGAACAGCAGTAACACCTTTTCACTTCTATAATATAAACACAAAACCCATACAAGAGAATGGGTGCCAGTTATTAAAGTTCTTTAAAATATCTTATATTTTGTTCTTCAGAAGAAAGAAAGTCACACAAGATTAAAACAACAAGAGTGTGAGTTAAAGTTTCATGTTTGCGTGAAGTATCACTATAAATTGTATTTCTGTCTGTTGTGCGCTTAAAGGGCCCTCTTGTTTCTTTAAACTTGATCTTTTTATTGGTGGATCTCAAATGAAGATATTTTGAAGAATGTAGGTAACTGGCATCCATTTCATTTTTTAAATGAGAGAGTATGTAAATGATGACAGAATTTTCAATCATCACTTTAACTAATGTTAACAAATGAAGCTCTGTTTGTTTGTATGCCAACATATGTCAGTGCAGAATATAAGTTCATTAGTGCATGGGGCAGTCCTAGACAGCATTGTTTGGGTAAGCCCAGTCTGACCGTCTGACTTTTAACTCTGAGTGAACTATATTTGATATCATCAGGCCATGCCGCTCTGGAAACGCTTCACCCTGTCGAATGCACTTACATGGGCCGCTGTTCTGCTCTTTGCTTTGGGCCACTGAAAGACTGATAAACAAATCAGAGCGATTAGACTCGCCTAATCAATCCAATGGCTTCTACAATTAACCTACATAGAGAATGACAAATTTACCACATGCATTTTCACACAAACAGGCAGTTTGAATAATGGGGGCAAATTTGCCTTTTTAAGACAGTTACAGTTCTGTATTTCAGATTTAATATTCTAGCAGGTGTGTTCTTGAAATCTGCTCAAAGTGTTATTGTATTACAATAAATTATAAAATGTTATTGTCTGACTTATTGACATACACAGAGTGTCTCATCCAGCATTGTTACAACAATGGATCTCTCAGATGTGTAAGTATGAAACTTACTCCATTTTCTTTCATCCATTCATTATGAATGAGTCAGGAAAAGAGAGGCTTGTTCCAGCCGGGTTGTCTCTTATGGTTCACTGGACGCTAATAAATAATAACAGTGGTAGAAATCTGCGAAGAAGCCAAACAGTCTTAAGAAAGAGTCTGTCCTGAACATAATATTAGCAAATGTATGTTTTGGGGCATTGTGAAACCACGGAACATAAAAAAAATGTACATGAAAAATGTAACGTTTTGGCTGGTGGTAGAATGAGTCTTAAGTTAAATATCGTAAGTCAAAATAACAATGTGTACTTCATTGCTCTTTCTTCAGGTGAAAATGGGCACATGGTGCATGTTCTGAATCAGCCAAGACATTTTTCTTCATTGTCATCTTTGTGAATGAGATGTGACTAAAACAGCACAGATCTTGCTTCAAGCTATTGAACAGAAGACAGACAAATCTAACTTGACCACGAAGCACTTTAAATAAGACCTCCCCCTGGACATAAGATTTTCAGTCAGCTGTGTGTATTTGTGTGTTTGAACAGCTCTGTAAGATAAAAATGTGTTGATATCTTTGATCCATGGGATGTGTGCATACAGACCATCAAATATTACATTGTTTGATTGGTCGGTTAATTCTTTCATCAGCAATGCTCATGCAAATAATTTACATAAGAAACCTTGAGGGACTTTCAGTTTCCTGTCTGGGAAATGGTTGCATAACGTCAGACTCCCTGTGGTTAACTTTGTTCATCTGCAGACAATGAGATCAGTTACATGCTAAATCTGGAGTATCGATGTGAAGATGCTTCTGAATTCTACATTAAATGTCCAAGTTATGTGCACATTTTTGCAGTGATTTAATCAGTGAGGTTATATTGTTTTATTAAATTATGATTAATGAATATATATTTCAATTACTTTTTACTCACACTTTGTTTACCTACTCAAAAAAGATATTTGGAAGAATGCTAGAATACATTTTTTTTTTAAATATGAGAAGAATTTATGCAAACAGTTCTGAGGCATTGTTAAACTTACAATTTAAAATGTGCTATATTATGGTAGTCAACAGTGCCCCAGTTGCTCTTATTCTTCTAAATATCTTTTTGTGTTCAACAGAAAAAAAGACATTTAATCAGGTTTGGAACAACTTGAGGTCGAGAAATTCATGACAGAATTAATATTTTCTGATTTAATCATGCTGTACATTTCCTTACATAAAAAGAGGTATAAACCCCATATGTGGCTTAAAAAAACTTTATTTATGAAGTGAAGTGGTCAACCATGCAGTCATGGTATTCCCCGCTGGTACCGCGTATCCAACCAGTGGCCTTAGTTTCAGGAGTCCAACACTCGAACCAGCATGCCACGACTGGTTTCCCCTGTTAGGAAGTTGAAATAACATGCCAAGTCACAAACAGAAATTTTTTTGAGAACCTTGGCAGAAAAGTTGCCAGATTGAGACAGTTTCGTGTTTTATTTTACAGCGTTGGTGATAACGGACGGAGCTCAGGATAAGTGTGGCCTCGCTGATGAGGTGGGGAGTGAAGATGACTTGTACAATGAGTTTCGCAGCTCTTCTAACCGTTTTGGACATCCGGGAGGAGGAGGAGGAGAGCAGCTTGCCATAAATGAGGTTAGACTGAATGTGTACCTGTGTTTTGCAGTCTATTAGCATTTACAGATTATAATAAACCGTCCTTTTATTTAACAAGGCAATACCTTACAGTAATGTTTTTGTTGGCTGATTCTTTTTGATAATTTTGAGTATACATTGAAAATAAATTTTGAGTATACATTGAAAATAAATTCATATACTGCTACCGTTTGTATCTTTTAGAATACGCTTTGTTTTCAATGGCAAATGATCCGTAGTGTAGAAGTATATTGCCCCTCAAAAAGCTTTTGCTGTTAGCCTATTTTTTTGGTATAAGAGTAAAATATCATTTGAGTCCATCTAGTCTCCTGAGGCCTGAGACCAACAGAGTGACCTGCTGCCACTCTTCTCCCAATATCTTCTGCATGACTGAAGATAAAATGGCTTTAGGAACATGCTATTATGTAAAACCTCTTGTTTTCAAGCTGCTTATGAAAATAGGCAAACTGTCTGAATATGATTAATGGCTCTTGTGTGTTATTGTAAAGCACCACTTGGTTAATGTGTTCAGCATTTTAGTAAAAACAGCAGAAAATCTAATCAAAGCCTGGCCTCTGGGAGCTGATGTGCATTGAGCTGAACAGAAACCTGGTGCGGATGCTGTTATCTGCCCTGATAAGGTGTAAAATGATGAAGCCATTGCAGGACAAAGTCATTGTTCTACTGTGAGAAGCATCACTGGTATTGTTTATAGTTAGGGTGGCATGCAACTCATTCCACATGTTTGTGAAAAGAAATCATTTTATATCAAAATGCTGTCGATTGATCTTGGGGCTAACAATAAGATAAGTCATAAGAAAAATAATAAAAGTGGTAGTTTACCCAAAAAAATGCGAATTCTTTCAGCATTCAGCATGTAATTTCAAACCTGTATGCCTTTCTTTCTTTAACGGAAAGAAATTCACAAACATCTTTGATGGAATGAGGGTAAAAAGGAATGTTCTAAATTCTTTTCTAAATTCTTAATTCAGATTTTTTAATTCTATGTTCCGAATTTAACATTTTAAATTCTAAGATCTAGTTTCTAAGGTATTATTTATTTACCAAGTTTTAAATTCTTTAAAACTAAGCTCTACATTCTATGATCAAACTTTTAAATACTATGTTCTTAATTTAAAATATGAGACAGAATAGTTTAGGGAGTGCTAACATGGGACAGTAAGATCAGAAATCTTCCAAAAACAACCTTATACCTACATAATAGTGATGCTCCAACATTGGGAATTACATAAGCAATCACTTTTCAGTCTGAAATGACAAGACGGCGAAAAGTGAAGGCAGAATTTTAAGTAAACAATCACTTTTAAGTGTTCATGCTGTATGACAGTTCGGATGAGACTCATGAGAAAGTGAGACAGCAGGTTAAAGGAATCCAAGGCCGTCACTAATCCCATTAGCTGTGCACAAATTGATGCTCGGGAAAGAGCCGTGAAGGGATGGCTTCCTTAATCCAACGTAGGCCTGGGTAAGAAAACAAATCTAAGAGCTGCTGTGCACATCACACAGGATTTAATTAATATCTCAAGCACCATTACCGCCACCGTAGCACAAGACACAAGACGTGCTGGAATTTTGCACAGGAAGTGCGTACGATGAGCAGCTGACGCAGCCAATGAGCTTCTAGAGTTACGACAGGATAGTACTGCATTCTCTCGCCACCCTCCCCCCACCTCCGACTCTCCCCTGCTGCTGCCGCTAAGGCCAGCCTCCGCTACTCTGGTATCCTGGAAACGCTCAGCAGCCCTGCCACCTGATTGGCTAAGAGGGATAAGAAGAAAATACAGGAGGAAAAACAGAAGTCAATATGAAATGGATGGATGCGTTTTGCAAATGCCGCTGAGCACAGATGGAGCGACCGTTTCCAGCCCTTAGGTTTTTTTTTAACATCAAGTGAGATGTTAAAGAGACGTGAGATAATCTGATCGAGGATTTAACACGGATGCGTGTTTAAACATCTCGTCGTCTGAGGAGAGAGAGCGAACACACGAGAGCCAGCAAAAGGGAGGACAGAGCGAGAGGGAGACACGAGGGGTCAGAGGGAGAAAAAGAAAGATAAAAGGAGAAGGATAGATGGAGGCGGAGAGACACATCCACCCCTTCTCCTGACATCAGCCGTACATGCTGAACGAAATACAGGAGGAGCGACAGAAGAAGAGCCAGAGACGGGAACGAAAGGAATTGAGCAGGTAACTGTGGACGTGGAGGCTCCCCACCCGTCCCTCACAGGCTCCTAACTGCACTTTACGGAGAATACCGAGCGGACTCGGGCGTGAAACCGTGTGCTGTCAAACAATCATTCGTAGACCTCTAGGCAAGGGGGGCTCCGGCGCCATGGCTCGAGGAGGCCAGCGAACGGCGTCTCGGCAGAGCATGGCCGACTTCCTGTTGCGCTGCAACCTCAGCCCGGAGGCCCAGAAGGTGGTCGTGTTCGTCATCATGATGTTGCTGGTCATCATCAACGTGGTGCTGATGTTTCTACTGGCCTTCCAGTAGAGCGCAGCCGCAGTGAAGGGAGGCGCGGGAGGAGGAGGGGAGGGCCGAAGAGGAGGAGGGAAAGTTGCTCCTTCTCACTCACTCGTGGATGGGTTTTCAACATGCAGACATCACAGCGCAGGTAACTAGAATGGGTGTGACAGTGCGAGTGTGTCTGTGACTGGCGGCTTTTAAGGCAGATGGTGGATTGTGAATTATTTATCAGCTTGTCATGGGGTGGTAATGGTGTTAAGGGGTCCGGAGAGGTTTGTAGGGTGTAAGTTGGGGTAACATTTGAATTTTTAGGCATCACATGTTTAGATGTTGTGTCTGGAAACCCTGGAAGCACACACATCTGGAAGAAATCTATTGGATGTCTGCACTTTCATCTGAAAGACATTGTTTGCTCTTCTACAATACGTCTCTGAGATGTCTGCCGTCAGATGTCATGTAAATGTGTACAAGATGGATGTACAACAGCTCTATCTAAGATGTTTAGTAGATGACTTTACACAGCAGATGTTTTCTGATCTTTAGCTGTGTTATATGTTTGGAAACATGTAAATCATCAAATCATTTTCATGTCTTTTCTATGTGTAAATTCTGATAATGGACAACAAATAATGTTGCGATGGCTCTCTTGTGGATGTCAAGATTTGTTTTCTGAAGGCATTCTTTTACATGTTTAACAAACACAAACAAATTTTTTGATTTGGGCACACACTGTGAGATTTTGGCCAAGATTTCCCTTTCTCAGACAAATTTTGAAAAGATTTCAGAAATCCTAGGCCCAAACCTGTTATCTTTGATCTTTAGTTTTTTACATGCTGGCCAACAGCTGATAAACAATCGCTGCAATCAAATTTGTCCTCAAATATATATACAATGTCAGAAATATATAGAAATATTTCCTGCAATATGACAACTTTCCTGATGTCTGTCAAATCAGGACCTAGAAGGAGCACACAATGTGATAACACAGAGAAAAAAAACACACAATGAAAATGTTGATGAACGCAAGGAAGATTATTTAATAAAAAAAAAAAACTTGTTGAGTTCATCCATCCAAAATCCCTCATCTATCTTGAATATAGCAAAGTGCCGGACTGCGTGGGACATGTTTTCAACTGGGCTTATGTTCAAATAGTGTGACAACCAACAATCTTAACTAACTATTCTAAATCGCACAGTGTACGCCTGCTTTAAAAAGAAGCAAGAAGCTGTAACTCACAGGCCGTGAAGAGGAGGCACATGGGAACGTATGTAGGCGTGTAACTAGGCAACAGGGTACATAGTCACAGCTGTGGTGCTGAGAATGCAGCGGATGCTTTGGATTCAGGGGGTGTAAATTCAGCCTCTCAGTCCATTTTTGTGAGCAGAGATCTTAGGATGATGATACTGCATGGATGCTGTATAATGACATCATCAGTGCTGTCACAGATCACGTTTTGCTGCACTGTTAGGATGGTTAAGCTTGCCAACAATGAGGTGGTAATATATTATCCTGCGCTTTGTGACTGTTGCCAAGCCAATCCTTGTTAAGCAGAAGGCAGAAAATTAAATAAGGAAATCCAAAAGCCCAGTTTGGCAATGTTTCTTTTACGAATACAATGCAGTTGAGTGAGGCGCAGGGAAAGAAGGGATATAAATTACTTGATGCTAAAATAAAATATCAGTCTTTTGGGTTTTATCACAGAATAAACCCTTGCAGGGTGCATCAGGTTTATGTTATACCTTTGGCTTAACTTTGTCAATCTCAACCTTAAGATGAAGAAAATTAAAACAAAGCAGTCCAGATGTCAATATTTAATGGTTTATACCCATGTGAGACATCTTAATGTGTTAAAGCATTACTTTTTACAATTGTATGTGATAATATTTTCATGATTATTTATAATTGTACATTTTATTTACAGAAAAACAACATGTATGTAGTCCTGTAGTTACATCATCACATTCTCTAATTTAAAATGTAAAGCTGATATTTTCTAATGTCTTATCAAGGATTAAGGAAAATTTTAAAAGATATATAGCATATCGACAATACATACACTTATTTTCAATGAATTCAAGTTTCGAGTAAAAATGTCACATCCAAAATAAATGCATTTTTATCTTGTTTGAAGTATAAACTGATATTTTTCTGATGACTAATCAAGGATCAAGGAAAATATTAACGGATGATATTGTATATCGACTATAGATACATTTTTTAAAATGAATTCAAGTTTCGACTAAAAATGTTTATCTTGTTTGAAATATAAAAATGATATTTTTCTGATCTCTTATCTGTGGTTTGTTAAAATATTAAAAGTTGATAGAGTTTATTGTGAAAGACAAGCTACGGATACCGTCAAGAAGTCTTCAAATAAACACATGGAGGACGTTAAAGGCCAGTTCTCTATTTATTTTAAGTTTTCCCAAGCCAGCAAAGTGCAAGGTGCTCTCGTGTGCCAAAACATAAAAATTCAAAAGAAAAAAATCAAAGGAAAAACAATAACCTTGGATCAGGTATAACAATACAATCATAGTACTCAGCAGATACTGCATTCACTACCACCAGTCATCAACTACTGACCAATTCCTTGTGCGAGCATTTATACCCATGGATACAACCATTTATCAACAATCATACAATGGGAAAGTATTAGAGATCATGAAAATATATTACAGAACAAATAACAGTATTCAAAGATCAAGTAACCACAAATCCTTCAACACACACATTTAAATAACACAACCCAAAACTTCATTTCAACAATAATTATACAAAGTAAACAATAATCTCATCAAAACAGTTGCACCCCTTACACACCATACTTGGTATCTCCCACTCCCATGATGCAACACAGCACAGGTACAAAAAGCATGACAAAAGTCCATTCTGGTCTTTTACTCAAATCAAGAAAAGCTTCCAATGTCCACTGGGTTAGTGTTCAGGTGGCCAGCCTGAGACACAGTCTAGTTGTAGGGGAATGTTTGTGTGTGTGTGTATGTGTGTGTGTGTGTGTGTGTGTAATCCATCTCTGCCCTCGCTGGTACATCAAGGTAATAAAAGACTTTTAAAACCCAAGTATGTGTTACTGTGTCTCTAGAAAGGGCTAACAAGGGGAATACAGGGAACAGAGGGCAGCTCTGTGACACTTATCGACAATAAATAACTTTTTAAAAATTTAAGTTCAAGTTTCTACAAAAAATTTCTCGTCCGAAATTAATAATTTTTTCTCTTTATTCAAATATAAAACTGATATTTTTGTGATGTCTTATCAAGGTTTTAGTAAAATATTAACAGATGATTCAGTATATTGGAATAAATAAATTATTTGAAAATGTATTTGTCAGGTTTTGATTGAAAATGTCACAACTGAAAGTTGCCTTCTGATTTGATTTTCATGTGGCAATATTTAATATATGATAGTATGGACTTTATTTCTGTGTTTCTCAATAGTTGATCAGTGATGGCAGCGTGTGTGCAGAGGCTCTATGGGACCATGTCACCATGGACGACCAGGAGCTGGGCTTCAAGGCTGGGGATGTTATAGAAGTAGTGGACGCCACCAATAAGGAGTGGTGGTGGGGCCGGGTGCTGGACAGTGAGGGCTGGTTCCCTGCCAGCTTTGTTCGGGTAAAACAGAACAGTCCTTTCACTCCTGCTACAAAAATTAGATTACAGCCACATTATGTCATCATTATTACATTTCACTGTCTTAAAGAGGTCAGTTACATCTGGAAAGTGTGTTTTTTAAAAAGTCAATGGGCCAGTGAATAAACTGTCAATGTAAATACATTTTAAACATCTTTAAATATGAATCAATATTTATTTTGTAACCTGATGTCTTTGTTATTGGTAGTTACGTGTGAACCAGGATGAGCCCATGGAGGAGTATCTAGCCCATCTGGACGGGGTCACGGAGGGGGGTGGTGCCTGCTTAGGCGGACCCTTAGGACCCGGTCTGCCCTGCAAGGAGCAAATGAGGGCCAATGTCATCAATGAGATCATGAGCACAGAGAGGGATTACATCAAACACCTGAAAGACATCTGTGAGGTCAGTTCCTCTCTCACTTTTTTCTCAGTGTGTGGATCTTGTTAGGTAGCATTGTAGCGTGTATGTGGAGTCATTGTTTTTATGTTTAGAAAATGACCAGATCAATAATGAAGGAATAATGAAATAAACAGATCTAATGATTTTAGTGTTATACAGTAGAAGATGCTGTAAGTGATGAAGGCTTTTTGTTTTGATTGCTGTATACGTTTTTTATTTAAAAATTAATTGTTAATAAATATTAATTATTAATAACTATTTCTTTAAATATATGCATGTATGTGTAACGTATTTATAAATACAAAATTAATATGCACAATACACAGACTTAATATACGTAAACAACAACTTTTTTCTGTGATAGCAATAAAAACTTAAAACTTCATGAAAATTAAACAATCTGCCACTTAATGTTTAGTTTGGAGAGTTAGGAAAAACGACTGTAACCCTGCTTACAGATCATCACAATAACCATTACTATAGTAAGATGGCCAATGGGTTTATCTGGCAAAACTTTTGCACAAAGAAGCTAAAAATAACTTTGCACTTGCATGTAAAGCTTTAGTGATTGTAGCATGGATGGTTTGACGTATCGTTAATGACTTCCAGGGCTATATAAAACAGTGTCGGAAGAGGACAGACATGTTTAATGAAGAGCAACTGCGTACTATTTTCGGCAACATCGATGAGCTGTACCGCTTTCAAAAGAAGTTCCTCAAAGCCTTGGAGAAGAAATACAACAAAGACCAACCACACCTCAGCGAGATCGGCTCGTGCTTCTTAGAGCATGTAAGCTGACTTCAAAAGCCTTTTATTGAATAATTTTTTATAAATTCTCATTCCATTCCATTCTTTTTCCATCCAGCAAACAAACTTCCAGATCTACTCCGAGTATTGCAACAACCACCCCAATGCATGTGTGCAGCTCTCCAAACTCATGAAGGTCAAGAAGTATGTCTTCTTCTTCGAGGCCTGTCGCTTGCTGCAGAAGATGATTGACATTTCTCTGGACGGGTTCTTGCTTACTCCTGTGCAGAAGATCTGCAAGTATCCTTTACAGCTGGCTGAACTGCTGAAGTATACAAACCCACAACACAGGTGCTGATCTTCCGTCAGAGTATTGTGTATTTAAAAGATGTAAGCATATTAAACTGAGATCGTAATCATGTCTTTGTGTTTAGAGATTATAAGGATGTGGAGGCGGCCTTAAACGCAATGAAGAATGTGGCCAGACTGATCAATGAGAGAAAGAGACGTCTGGAGAACATTGATAAAATCGCCCAATGGCAAAGCTCCATAGAGGACTGGGAGGTAAGGCATGAGTAGATGCACTTTATACTGATTTGCGGTCATCTTATCAAGCTCTTACGGCCTCTATTCTTCTTGTTAGGGTGAAGACATCTTGAGTAGAAGCTCTGACCTGATTTTCTCAGGAGACTTGACCAAGATCTCCCAGCCACAAGCGAAAGGCCAACAGCGAATGTTCTTTTTGTTTGACCACCAGTTGGTTTTCTGCAAAAAGGTGAGTTATATAATGTAGCATTACTATTTTAACACACATTTAATCACTCCCCCTAAATATACTTTCTAATACAATGGGCCCCACAGGATCTGCTTCGTAGGGACATATTGTATTACAAGGGTCGGTTAGACATGGATCAGATGCAAGTGGTTGATGTAGAAGATGGGAAGGATAAGGATTTTAACCTGAGTGTGAAGAATGCCTTGAAACTGTGTTCTCCTGGAGGAGAGGAGGTCCACCTCCTGTGTGCCAAGAAACCCGAGCAGAAGCAGCGCTGGTTGCGGGCATTTGCAGATGAACGGGAACAGGTCCAGCATGACCTCGAAACAGGTGAACATCACTCTAGGAATAATATTCAGGAACTATTGATTTTATCTCATCCAGGACGTTATTGGTATCTCACTTCAGTGGAACTTGACTGCAGCAGACTTGGATACTACCTGTGCAGCTTGTACCAAACCAATTGTATGAGAACTACATTTAACCAATGACTATCACTAATCTTATGAATGTTGTTGTTTGTCCAAACCAGGTTTCACGATCACAGAGGTTCAAAAAAAGCAGGCTATGTTAAATGCGTCTAAAAGTCATCCTACAGGAAAGCCTAAAGGTGAGCAGATTTGGAAAAGCTTGCATTTTCTTATATGATATAATCATATTTAAGGTAGGATATATATAAATTGTAGTTAAGCATGTACTGAGGACTATGTTTGTGTGTTTTTTTCACAATCACTGCATTTGTGTTTGAAAAGCATTAGCATTACAGCATTTGCTGGCACTCAGAGCTCCTATACTTCTACACCCAAAAACTTCCAAGTGTCTGCGTTTTTCTGAACCTCCAGGACCTATGGCCCCCAGGGCCACCTTAACTTCTCCACTCCTCCCTGATGCCCCACAGCGCAGGCAGGAACGGGGGGTTAGGGTGCCTCCTGGGGTCCTGCGAAGGGCAATATCCTGGGTGTCATCTCAAAGTAGAGAGCCGATCGAGTAGTCTGGGGTAATTCTAGAGTATGTTAGAGTGATTAACCCTTCTTAGCCACGTCTAGTCTAAATAATCGACTAGCTATCCATGTGCTTGAATATAAAATCACTTATCACACTAAAATCATTAATATTTAAATGGTTAAAAATATTAAAATCTGAAAGATAGTTCACCAAAAAATGTATATTGTGTAATTTTTTTTACTCACTCTCTTGTTATTTTAAACATGTATGACCTTTTTTCAGAACAGACAAAAAGAATTTTTAAAGAAAGTTCAGAACTGGCGTCCTTATACTAAGATTGGTGTTATGTACATAAAAAAAGAAGTGAATTAGTGCAATTCACTGTTACCATTTTGATTCAAAGATTTTCTTTTGTGTCCTGCAGAAGTAAGTTGTACAGGTTTAATATAACAGAAGAGGAAGTGATTACCCAATTTTCATTTTTGGGTGAACATCACTTAAAATCTACAGTATATAATATAAAAAATGTACATCAACTTAATAAAGCTGGACTGATAACGTTTACTAAAATCCCACTGTTCTCTAATGAAATAAATGTTGGTGCTGGTTCCTAAAGTACTGACCATTGTTTATGTCCTCCACCCCACAGCTGTGACCAGGCCCTACTATGACTTCCTGCTGCGTCAGAAGCATCCCAATCTCCCCACCTCTGTCCCCCAGCAGCAGGTCATAATGTTGGCTGAACCCAAACGCAAGACCTCCAATTTCTGGCACAATATTGGACGCCTAACTCCCTTCAAAAAATGAGAGATTGGAATTGAGCTTGTGCCTGAACTCGTGTTTTTATCCCAGTGTAACATTTTTTATCGTCTAAATGCGAAAGCACTTTATGGGTTGTTACAATCACGGCATTACTCCCAGAACATTGTGGGTAGGGCATTCTTGCTATGTTAATAAGATTGAAAAGACATCTACTACTGCTCGAGCGCTCCAGCTGCAATGCCACTTTTCAAAACTGCTGAAAGTCATCATACGGGCACGCTTCGACCGCTTCATCGAAAGGCTTGAAGAAAGGACTTCTTTATATGTTGGTTAATTTATTTTCAATTTTTCAATGTATGCCAGCTATCCAGAGTGCCCAACTACTAGCTTTTGTATGTTATTTGATACTTTTGTGTGACCCATGATGATGTTTAAAGTTTAAAGGGTTTTGCACAAGACATAAATAGATTGTGTTGAGATTTATTACTGTATTAACTTCCTCAAGGCTGTCAAAAGAAAACGGTTAATGTCAGTCTGTGTATGCAAACTAAACTGAACTTTCTCCTAATTAAGCCTACAAATTATATTATACCAGGACAGTCCTGTCAGTCCAAACCATTTCAGATGAACGTTGCATATACAGTATATGCTCATTTGATTCTGCTGCCTAAATAACTCTCAAACTTCACTTTGAAGTGCCACTCAAAACGTAGCCCAGATAATGTACTGGGGGTTTTATGAATTTGCTGTGAAACTCAGTTCCAACCCAAATCAAATCCTCAATATTCTGTTATTCAGAAAGATATTTGTACTATTAAAATAAAGAGTATGTTTGACGGCCGTGTCAAATATGTATATAACCTTTGACCACAGATCAAAATATGTTAATAAAATACATTTGTAAGTGTTATGATGATGATATTTCTGTATTTGAATGTGTTGCGTATCATGTTAAGTGGAATTTACCTGCCATAATTTTGAAGAGATGGTTCCACCAAATATGTAAAATTTACATTGTTTGGTTTACAACACAGGAAGATTTTTGAAAAATGATTGCAGCTGAGATTTTGTGGCCCATTGACAATCATATGTTCAATTTTTCTGTTTAAGACGAAAAGACTACCATGATAGTCAATGGTGCCCAAGAAATCTGGGTTGCTAACAAGACAGAATTTTCATTTTAGGGTGAACAATCCTTTTAAGTTTATAAAGAGAAAATACTGTCATCCAGTGGTTCATATTCATGACAGCATCGTGTTCACAACAACAACACAACTCGTACAAAGGATAATTTTTAAGGTAAAAAATAAAAAACAACAACATAAATCTTGTTTATATAATATTTATTTGAGCACCATAGCACATGATAGCAAAATCAATTTGGTTAAGCAATAAAAAAATTAGTTGGCACATACATTAAAGAAACATTGGGCAGTTTCAAGCTTGCCTTTAGTTACTGTTAGGCAACTATAACACCCCTGGAGTTCACACAATAAGAAACGGCAGTGTAGAAGACTTGATATTGCTTTGCGCTACATGAATGTGTGATCCTTTAATCACATCTGGAGTGTTACTGCTGTCAATCTCACATCAAATATTTGCTGCCCTGCGACTCACTTAATTGAGCAGCTCCAGGTAGGTTATTGGCACTTTGCCTTTCTGGTTGCCCCGCTGGCCCATCAGCCAATCAGAGTCCATGCCTGGGACACTTGTCACGGTGATCACCTGCGAAGAAAGCACAAAGCCCAT
Organism: Triplophysa yarkandensis; assembly: GCA_033220385.1. NCBI lineage: Eukaryota > Metazoa > Chordata > Actinopteri > Cypriniformes > Nemacheilidae > Triplophysa > Triplophysa yarkandensis. The sequence continues at coordinate 9,230,100 of CM065664.1, read as the reverse complement.
GAAAACTGTTTTTATTGAATGAATAAACGTAAAATATCAATGTGAATGTTTGCTTACCTCATCAGCCAGTAAAGACAGTTCACTGCTGCTGTCTGCATCATAGTCATAGAGAACACGGGCCTTACGTGTACCGGAGGTGCTGCGGAGTTCATTAAGTGCAGGTGAGGCCTGGCTAGTTGGAGGTGCTGGCAGAGAGGCGGCCGTCTGTGCGATCGGAACTGAGATGCTGGCAGTGGAGTTACCAACTGGCTGATTGTTATTAGAGCTGAATGTAGAAGGGAAGCTGGAAGAAAGGATGACATGGTTACTACTGTCCTCACACACAGGTGTTAAGCAAATCGATATCCTACAATTACTCAAAAATAACAACGCTTACGTCATGATTTGACTTTTTGGGAGAACAGAGATGTTTCCGATGTGGATGCATTTAAAACATCAAAGCATAAATGAAAACATTACACAATGCACAACAATTCAACAATCCAGTATAACATGTCCAACCTTCCCAGCTGTTTCTGCAGATTAACCATGTACTGGTAACACTGAGCATAATAGGCAGTTTGGGCGTCCACAAAATCATTCAGGCAACGTAAATGATGAGCCTGAATTGACAGGAGTAGAAAAGGCGATTAAGACACAAAGCCATACTTAATTTTGTATATATTGCATAGTATAACATACATGAGTGCTGCTGATACCCTCCAGTAAGAGTCTGGTGATTTCAGCCTGCCGGTCAAACTCACTCTGTGCTATCCTCAGTTCTGTCTCTGCCTGAGAAAAGGACAAGGAGGCATATCTCAAACTAACATTACATTGACAGTAATGTGATAATGAGTTAAATGGGATTGAAAACAACAACACTCCACCCTGGTGGAAAAATGTATGATTTTTTTTTTATTGAGTTGTACCGTTTCCCAAAGCATGAGCAAGATGAATGAATTCTAAAGCATTTGGTAGTTTGCACAGCCTCCCTGATAATGGGGCTATTTCTTCTAAACACTGAGAACTGTGAATGCTTTTCCTACGTACCTGCTTCACCTCCTCAGCCCACAGCTGCCAGCATTCAGACAAACAGTGACAAACTCATCAGGTTAAGAAATAAGACCCAAACAAACACGTCACAACACACAATTAACTGTCTGTGATAGTAATAAAAGAAGAAGCTAATGATGTCACCACTCGTGCACAAACACATTCTGTGGGTGTTAGATATGATAAGAAAACTGTTTCAAGAAATAAACAACAAGGGGAAGAAGACGTGTTCAGTGTGTGTGCACATGTGATATGGAACATGAGCATTACAGTGCAGTCACATGCATAAAAAAGACAAATGTAAACATTTAAACACTTTTCTAAAGCGTTCTATACATTTTGTGAACAAATCCGAATACATTTTTTATTGTGCTGAAAACAAATAAAAATATTTTAATGAAAGTTTGTATTTAGACTAATTTGGGTCAGGATTCCAAATTTGTTTGAGAAACGAAATTGCAACAATAATGACACTTTTAAAAAATGTCTCCTATGGATGATGATCATGTCTCACCATCAATAGAGACGTTGATAAACTATAATATACATTTCTATACCTTGAGGAAAGAAAAGAGAGAGAGAGAGAGAGAGAGAGAGAGAGAGAGAGAGAGAGAGAGAGAGAGAGATCTGCAATCTGTTGCCCTTTTAAAGATGACCCTATGATTTTTTTTTTATCATATAAAAAACAAATATTTGTTTAGAACATTTAAGTTTACACATTTGAAATCATTCCCAAACCGATTGTAAGGGGCAAAAGAGGGCAGATGTTTCATTAGCACAACAGACAAACCTTTAGCCACCTGACATGCAAGAAACTTAGCATGTAAGAAAAGTGAGCCACATACTCCTCTCCCAGCGGAGGGGTTGAGTTCAGCTCCTGCAGACGAAGGCGGGCAAGCAAACAGACCAGAAATATAATGAGAGAGAACTGGGAAAACAACACAGGTTACAGCTCCAACCACACAAACCGGCATTAGAAAAAGACGATCATTAATACAGACCAATGTCAGTGGCATTAAATGTGTTAGGCAGCCATCACATGAAAACAAAATCCAACTTTTACTATCTGAATCTCTTCTCGACAATCTCAAATAAATTGACTGTAAAATCTGAACGTATGCTTAAGCTAAAATATGTGCAAAGGAATATAGCTGTGTATGATTCTGTGTGTGTGTAATACTAACTGCAGATCGAGCATCAGCCGCTCTGGCCTTCTTCAGTCTGTTTTTGGCTGCATCCAAATCCAGACGTTTATTCTGAAGCAGTTTCCTCTCTTTCTGAGAAGAAAAACACATCGAGTGAGAAATGAAAACAATTCCACCACACTCTAAATAAGGTATGCACATGATGAATGCGTTCTTGCATTCTTTATCTAAATCTGAATGGTACTAAATAAGTGAAAAAGATCACAGTGACTTAAAAATAAATACACAGCTGTAGAAAAAAAAGAGAAATTATCCAAAATGTTCATTTAATCGACATTTCTAAAAAATATTTTGGTGCTTTCAGTCTAGTGTTTGTTGAAAGCTCAACAAAATCAAACCTCAGGAGTAACAAAGTCATTCAATTGCAATGTAAAACACTGGGATAAAAAACCTACATGTACAAAGAGAACTGTTATTTAACTGAAATTACAAAAAAGCAGTATTTGAGGTCTGAAAAAACAAAGCATCTTTTGTTATTTTGATCTGTTTCTCTAATTTTTTGTAAAAGAACACAAATAGAGACAATTTTTTCCCAAATTTCACAGAATAATAAAGGGACTTCCAATGCTTCCCTTTACATCCCTTTCCTATCAGTGTCTTTCTCTTTCTAAATATGCACTCCAAATGCAGTGTCCCTAGTTTGACTGTTCTAAATTTAGCTCTGAATCATGCTGGTTCACACACACAGGTAATATATAAGAGCCATGATCATGCTTTTGCTTACCAATATGGTTTTAAAATCACCCTCAATGAAGTTCCTTAAAGGAGTGAGGAAATTGATGGCAGAGCTCTGGATTAACTCTTTCTCTGCGCTGCCCAACAGCTTCTCAGTTTCCCCACATTTAATGAGAGCACTTCCTGTAGCACATAACAGAAATCACAGAACATCTTTATTTTTGACTTATATTTAATACTGATGATGTATCTGTCTACAAAACAAAGAATGTAAGCCTTTATACAGAATCACACTCATCCAACTGATGAATTTATGTGAATAAATGTTTGCATGTGATGTCACGTGCATATGGGGGCAGGAGGCGATTTTCTAAATAAAAATGTTATGTTTTAAGGATTGTAATAGATCTCAAATGTGTAGAACAGCCAGATTTTTAATCCGTTTAATAAGGGCTTGGTCTTTTAACAGAAGCTTGCGTTTATTACAAGTAAGCTTGAAAAGAAATTAAGGCAAACAACAGCACTTTGATTTTGTGATGGTGCCCTTCCTGCCCTCCGTTTGCACCTCATCATCAAAACCACATGACCGCAAATAAGCTGTGAGCCTGGTGAATATACCGTATGCCGTTCCAGGTCCAAATTCGTGCCCCGAGTCGATCATGCACTCCCCCAGCAACTCGTGGTTGTTGGCACGTGTTGGGACTTTCTTGTCCAGTATCTCGTAAAGAAACTCCTCCATCCTGACATCTACATCAGACACATTTAATTACGAGCAGTCAGAGTCAGATGAGACCGCATGCCTCCTGTTAAGCAAAGCCTACCAACACTACACAGAATTACTTCTGAAAATATCATACTGGTTATGTCTTTCATCAAATGATAAAGACTTCTTCTCGTGTGATCTGAGGTGTGGTATAATACAAACTAAACCTCAGAAAGCTGGAGAATCCTAACAAGTGTGGATTTGTCCGGTAGGTATTCGTGTATTCTCCAATCTTACTAGGGTTGGGCTGAAGCACGACCTCGGTTTGTTTCATGACCTTCTCGGTCCAGTGTTTAGTGGATTCAGCCCGGTTTAGAAGGGTCTCCAGGTGGGCATCCAATTCGGTTCTTTCCGCTTGTCCGAGCTTCTCCTCTGTGAACTTCACAACACACAAAGTTCATCAGAACATGTTTGCTACTTTAAACTGAAGAGTTGACCAATAACATTCATAGACATTGCAGAATACATCACATTTCATTCTGAGAGTGTGCTGGGTTCGATCCCCTGACTCTAAGGTTGCTTACGTCATACTCGAACCACTGTGCGACCGGAAACACGTGATCTTTTCAATCTAACACCAAAGCTGAATGTATTAAAATACAAAGTGTGATATTTTATGTCATTCCCAGTGTTTAATCCAACATCCCTTCTATAGGAGTTAAACATACATTGGTTTCAGCCTGAGACTTTACCATAAATACTGAAACATGTACCTCTGTGTTTGAGAGTGTTTACCTGGACAGCACGACTGAGGAAAGTGCCAGCATCAGCTGCCAGCCGTCGGACGTTAAACTCCATGTTTGTTTATGGGCTGTAGGCTTCAGGCAGTTAGCATACACCGATTAGCCTGCAGCAGCTCTTCTGCGTACTTGATAATTCAGCTCGCTTCGTGTTCACAAACGCCGAGTCCATGTAAAGAGTGCGGCGTGAAGGGAACACTACACGCGCGGAAGTGTCGTTTAAGCTGTCTGTTGGGTTTGTGTCGTGTGTGGAGATGCTAACATGGAGCAGCAGCTGTTGGAGTGAGTGAGTGAGTGAGTGAGTGAGTGAGTGAGTGAGTGAGAGAGAGAGAGAGAGAGAGAGAGAGAGAGAGAGAGAGAGAGAGAGAGAGAGAGAGAGAGAGAAGAGGAAGAACAACAAACCCAGCGGATGTAATGGGTTTTTAATAAAGTTTTTAAATATTATTAATAATAATAATATTTATACACAATATACTGAACATTATACTTTGGGTATAGAAATTATAAACATGGCTTTTTTAAGTTTTTTAAGATTATTATTAATAATAATATTTGTACAGAATATACTGAACATCATAGTTTGGGTATAGAAATTATAAACATAGCAAAGTTTTTTTAAGTTTATTTATAATGAAGATGATCTAACATAACATGTTCTATTTATTTTTCATAAACATAACTATTCCCCATAGTTCCTTTTGTTTATTTCATAACTTTTAAATATTATTATTATTATTATTATTATAATAATAAATATATAAAATTTGGGGGAAATATGAATGCATTAGTAAGTATGGCACAACTTTTGAACCGCAGCGTAATTGTATAAAATAATTAAAAATATTTTAATTAAAGTTGCTCTCCTATGTCAATTTACCTTTTTCACATGGATGTTTTAACAACAAATCTTTTTATCTCTTCTGTATGTTAAATAAAAAACAAGTGATCAGTGGTGCAGTAAATATCTGTGGAATATATCTCACTTTCAGTATGATGCAGCTTAATAAGTTAATGTGTTACATTTAAACCAAAAATTTAATGAAAACTTACTTATTCAATCACAACTGCTATAGAAAATGCATAAAACCATGTTGATTATATTAAACAACTCATATTATAAATCTTAGCTTTCAGGTTCTCTGTTCTGTGTTATACGAGGTACACAGAGCAGATTGTTCTATCAGGTTTAGGTTTTGATCATAACTACACAATTTTAAAACCTTTAAATGTACATAAACATAAAAGACTGTTTCTTAATTATGTGCCAACTTTTTCCTTGTATTAAAGTAACTTATAATTAATCTCATTATTATAAGAATGACATTATGTCATGTGATTAGAACAGAACATCTAAGAAATAGCCAAGTAACATTAAATGAAAATGTCTCTTTAGGAAAACAAGCTTTTACTAGGTAAAAAAATGTATGGAACCAAAAATAAAAGCTTTATTTATAATGAAATAACAACAGCACACAATAGAGTGAAACTAGTATTTCAGAATCAAATAATATGTCCTCAAAGTCATTGATATATTCTATTTAATAATTTCTTGTTCAAAAAGTTTGCTTAAGTCATTTTACTAATGTCCACTAGATGGCCTCACTGGCAATAAAACTTCACAATCCTGTGTTCATTTTTCATATCAAGAACAGAAAACCCCAAATTCTCAGAGTTTAACATTTGTTTAATGCATGTCACTTCAGCATGACTTGCTGCGATTAAATAGAACAAAGACATCCAGTTTCAACCCTTCAGCGTTTAAAGCTAAAACTTTCATTAATTGTCTTATTAAATTACAACAACCATTGAAGATAAACATAAGGAAAGACAACGGCACACTTTAAACTTGTCTTATATTTCCTGTTGTTTGCTTATAATACCATGTTTATGCATGTTGTGGACTCATTTTCTTTGCTAGATCTAGCAAAGTGTTGTATTGCAACGTCTTGCTCTTCCATGTAGCTGGTATTCCTTCAAGACCAATCTAAGATATAACAAGGGTGAAAGCAGTACATATTAATGATCACAGAAAGATTTTTGTATGACAGAATCACCTGAAAACTCATTTTAGTGGATTGGTTAACTAAACATAATTTTACTTTAATATCATTACACATGCTATTTCCTGTGCAAAGAACAGATGTGGTTTAATTTAACAGAAGATAACTAATTTCCTGTGGTTAAATACCATACCTGAGCTCCAATGCAAGCTCCAATGAAGGAGCTCCTACTGCAGGTGCATCCCCCACAGCTCATGGTGTCCCGGATAGCCTGCTCATAGCCTTTGGCTGTCAGAACTCCATGCAATGCTGCTTGGAATGCACCAGGCAAACCTGAGGAAAGTTTTGGAAGTACATGTGTCTGTATCTTGTGTTTATCATAATATATGAAATAAAAGGAACACATACTAAAACGATTGGCAAAGGGTACATGACAGGAAACTAACCTCAGGTGTTTGGGAAAATAGTTGGAATGAGCTCTTTGGGTTTCTTGCTCAGATTCTCTTTAACTTGATTTATGTGCCCTAAATGAGAAATTTAAGAGGAACAATTTATATTATAATCATCACAGTATTGACTTTAATATGAGCTTACTACAGTTGAAACTTTTGCTCTGAAGCTGTGGCTAAGGTTCAAGCTGACAATGTAATAACAATATTAAATATTTTTACCAATAATAGCTTTGTCCAACTCCTGAGGGTTTTGTCTGTGTGGGTCACTCAGCTGTCCTATTATAGCATCCAAAGCCTTTGGATCCGGACCATTCAGGATGAAATGCTCCAAGAACCTGAAGAAGGTGGAAGTGTTTAGCACTTGTTCAATTTTATTATTAAAAAACACAATTTTATTAACAGGTCTAATGTGACATTTTAAATAGTCTCTTAAATGGATAGTTCAGCCAAATGTTGTTCAAAACCTTTATACATTTCTTGGTTTGGTTGAACACAAAGAAAAATATTTGGAAGAGTGCTTACAACCCAGTTCTTGAAACCCATTAGCTACCATTGTAGAAAATGACAATGGTAGCTGAATGTACCCCAAGGATTTTATATGTAATTTTCTGTTCAACAGAGCAAAAAGGGATCAACTCTCCTTTTTCACAATCACACAATATATAATACAAACCTTGCAGCAGCAAGAGTTACGGCCACACATATGTCATTGTTTTGAGTGACACGGATGGCTTCCTCAACCCTCTCCAACATCTCTGGCTTTCCAGCATAGCAGGCTACAATGGGAGCAAGCTTTGCCACTCCATCTATTTGGTTATCCGTTTCACAACCTGAAGAGACAGAATTAGTTTTTAGCAACTTCATAGCCTATTAAATCATAAAAAAAGCATTTGTTTGACATTGAAGTTTTTCAAATAAAGAGTACTCTCTTGTGGTGCAAAAGAAGTGACCGTGTCTCAGTACCTGACTCTGCTTTGCCAGCATCCACATTTTTTATGAAGCTCTTAATGCTTGCATGTCTCCAGGGTCCTTCAATAGGTAGTTGAGGCCTGGGGGCTTGGGAATAAAAATTTCATGGATAATTTAGCAAAACAACCACTAACATATGATCACAATTAAATAGACAAAGTTCTAAATTTTAAAATAGATTATCTTTATATCCCAGGATCTACGCAAGGCTTTAAATTGTCAAAATATCTAAAACTTTTTCTAAATGCAGGTATGAAATTTTAAAGCCTTTTCGATTTATTCTACCTCCTTTGTCTCTGTATGGATCATTGAGTGGAGTGTCATATTCAGATCCAGGTCCAAAAAACCTGTAGGTGCGTTGCTTCAAATCCTCCACATTCAGACCTATTTAAATAAACAAATAAATTACAGATCTAGTAAGATACGTATCACAAGATTAACTTTGTTACAAGTATACACTTAGCCTAATACAAGTACACTAATATTAAGTTCAACCAAATCATTTACTTAGAAATAATGCCATTGTATAACTCTGTCACGGGGGAAGTCATGGCTTTGTGGTTAGAGAGTTTTGGGCTGTGGGTTCAAGTCTCAGGTCGGCAATATCATGACTTAGATGCCCTTGAGTAAGGCACTATCAACCTCTCGCAGCGCGCCGCAGCATAAATGTCCACCCACTGCTCCGGTTGTGTGTTCACGGTTACTGTGTGTTTCATGCGAGTATTGGTCACCACACTCGGCTGTATGTCAGGTCACTTGCACTTCAGGTTGGAATTATATAAGACCTCAGCCTTGAAAACCCCCGAAAGGAAGATATTTGGAAGAATGTTGGTAACTAACCTGCAGTTCTATTGAACGCATACAACCCTGCAAGTAAATGGGTGTCAAGTACCGTCATTTTTCAAAATATCTTCTTTGTGTTCTGTCAAAGCAATCAAGGCATATAAGCTTGACACGTCAGGAATACCTCCACACTCAGAGAGGGACTCGAGAAGCACAAAAGCCTGATCTCCATAGCAGCTCTGTTGACCCGTGTTTCTCCTGTAGAAGGGATTGGCAGACTCTGACCGGAACTCTGGCTGAGGCGACTCAGACAGTAACACATTCAACTTCTGCAAGTCATAGACCCAATGGAGTGGTTGAGCTACAAAGACACAAATTAGCTTCATTTTGCATGTACAGTCAGCAATGACAAGGTAGATTTTTAAATATACAGTATGATGGCATGCAGGATATTAATATTGTAGATTGACATTTTGCTGTATAATGTGAGTCTGTAGCAATGCAAACCTGCAGCATCGGCGACAGCTGCCCCAATTATTGCCCCAACAGCCCTTTGAGCCTGGGCAAGAGCCATCTGTAACAGTGAGATAAAACACACATGTTATATTGTACAACAACTGTACCAGCTAACTGTCTTAGCAGCAATGCTATTTACATTGGTAACATTGTACTCCAGTCTTACAGTATTTCTAGTAAAAGTGATGTCTCACCTTGTTTGTTTGTAGTATCAAAGCAAGCCGGAAGTTCACAAGTTACATAATGACAATATATGGAGAAGCGTGTGTTATGAAAACTGGTTCCGCACTGCTGATTGGACGCTCAAAAACACGTGATGACTAGTCGTACGCTGCACGTGCATTCAAGTTTGTTGACATTTTGTAATATTATTTATATGATGTAATATATTTTTTATTTAATTTGATATAGACTATCTGAAGTTATAACTATTTTTATTACTTACGAATTCTTATTTATCACATAAGAAATTATTTTAAGGTTTATTTTTTTTTACAAAACCGAGTTATAAAGTTGTGCTGTTTATTTCTTATTATTATGCAGAGTTCCAGAAAACTCATATATGGGATATTTCCGCTCTCAAACCCGGAAGTATCTGAATTTAGAAACATAACATTTTATTAAATGCTTTAGAACATTAGAATTATTATTATAAACATGCAACAATTAAAGGTTAGAACACTACGATTATTATTATAAATATGAAAAAATTAAATGTATTAAATAACAATAGAGCTCCGTTTCAAAAGTAGTTTAAGGTTGAGGTCTGAAATGTAACAAATCCGATGTGTCTGGAACGCAGCAAACCTTCTTAATATTCATGAAACGAATCACTATTGGATGTTCATGCTGTGACGTCTGTTAAATGTTAATCAAGTCTTCAGCCATTGGAAGATTAAACACACGACCTACTTAATATTCATGAGCAGCACATTTTCCCTACTAGATTTAGTAACTGGGATTTATAATCGCAGTAGACAGCGGATAAACCAAACTCTCACATTCGTCCACAAGGAGCTCATGACTGAAAGCCAACAGATGCTCATAATTTAAGTTCTGGTTTTACTTTTAACATTGAAAAGTGTTAGAGTAATAGAGCAGCTGCAGGATGGAGTACTGGAGGCAGTGCAGTTTCTGGTTGATAACTTGTGAAGTTTTGCCCCGGGATCACCGGGTCACGGCGGCATCTGCGCAGGTGTTTGATTTAGCTCAAACGCTACGGGATGGGGTTCTGCTGTGCCAGCTGCTGAATACCCTCACACCCAACACCATCAACCTGAAGGAGATCAATCTCAGACCACAGATGTCACAGGTGAGCATCAAAACTCCTGAATATTACTTCACTCTATAACTTTACATGTGTTACATATAAAAATATATCTAACTAATATCTACTGTCTATACTATAATATTTGACTTCCAAGAGGAACCTTTATCCATCCGTCCATCCATCAGTCCATCCATCCATCCATCCATCTTTCTATCCGTCCATCCATCCATCCATCCATCCATCCATCAGTCCATCCATTCATCTTTCTATCCGACCGTCCATCCATCCATCCATCCATCCATCCATCCATCCATCCATCCATCCATCCACCAGTCCATCCATCCAACCATCCATCAGTCCATCCATCCATCCATCCATCTTTCTATCCGTCCATCCATCCATCCATCCATCCATCCATCAGTCCATCCATTCATCTTTCTATCCGACCGTCCATCCATCCATCCATCCATCCATCCATCCATCCATCCATCCATCCATCCATCCATCCATCCACCAGTCCATCCATCCATCCATCCATCCATCCATCCATCAGTCCATCCATTCATCTTTCTATCCGTCCATCCATCCATCCATCCATCCATCCATCCATCCATCCACCAGTCCATCCAGCCATCCATCCATCCAACCATCCATCAGTCCATCCATCCATCTTTCTATCCGTCCATCCAACCATCCATCAGTCCATCCATCCATCTTTCTATCTGTCCGTCCATCCATCCATCCATCCATCCATCCATCCATCCATCCAACCATCCATCAGTCCATCCATCCATCTTTCTATCCGTCCATCCAACCATCCATCAGTCCATCCATCCATCTTTCTATCCGTCCATCCATCCAACCATCCATCCATCCACCAGTCCATCCATCCATCCATCCATCCATCCATCCATCCATCCATCCATCCATCCATCCATCCATCCATCCATCCATCCATTCATACATACGTCCATCCATCTATCCATCAGTCCATCCACCAGTCCATCCTTCCAACCACCAGTCCATCCATCCTTCCGTCCGTCCGTCCATCCATCCATCCATCCATCCATCCATCCATCCATCCATCCATCCATCCATCAGTCCATCAGTCCGTCCGTCCATCCATCCATCCATCCATCCATCCATCCATCCATCCATCCATCCATCAGTCCATCAGTCCGTCCGTCCATCCATCCATCCATCCATCCATCCATCAGTCCATCAGTCCGTCCGTCCATCCATCAGTCCGTCCATCAGTTCGTCCATTCATCCGTCCGTCCATCAGTCCATCCTTCCATCCATCCATTCGTCTATCAATCAGTCTATCCATTCGTCCATACATCCATCCATCCATTAGTCTGTCCATCCATCCATCCATCCATCCATCCATCCATCCATCCATCCATCCATCCATCCATCCATCCTGAATATATTATATACGTGCATTACTTGCTTCAAACTGCTGTTTGATAACTTTACATGTGTTACACATAAAAATCCATCTTAATAAAATATACTGTCTATATTATAATATTTGACTTCCAAGAGGAACATTTATCCGTCCGTCTGTCCATCCATCCATCCATCCATCCATCCATCCATCCATCCATCCATCCATCCATCCATCCATCCATCCATGGTTTATATAGTACTAGGCAGTGCTGTAAAAGTCTCCAGTAACAGTGCCAGTATAGACTTCTCTTTACAAAGCACCCAGTAGCAAAGCTACACAGAACTCTTTGTATAAAGTATATAGCATCATTCAGTGGAACCAATAGTTAAGCAATGGGGTAAAATGAGCTAATAAAACATCAATTTATAAATGAACATGATTTTAGTATGGTCTTAAGTCGTCCAAATGAATGCTCTATCTGATTTCCCTGAGAAGTTTCAGGCATTCTGCCCAGACTCTTACAGCTCTTCCCACATGCCCTCGTTTTACTCCAGTGACCTGATAAAATCACATCTTAATGTAATTGATTTTTAAACTCACAAATCTAGTCACCGCCCTACAATGACCAGTTCCTTTCCACCAGGCAGCGGAAATGAGGGTTTTTTCAACAAAATTATCATTGACATTCCTCAAAGTTTGCAAGTTGTCCGACTCATGAAAAGGAGTTATTTTCATAATTGTGGATAAGTGCCTATATCTCCAATTGTCAGATTTTGTGATCTGGATACTTCTGGAGTATTGAGTATGATCTTGAGTATGTTAATGTTTGAAATAATCATATAAGTTGAATACAATTGACTCTTTTTATGTTGTGCTGTATCTTGATATTTGTCCTAACAGCAGGGGTAAAATTAAAACCTCTATTCTTAGTTAATACTGTAGTAAAGGAACTCCTAGAATTAAAAATTGCTGCAAGAAAGTTGACGGGTAACAACTACAAAATATTTCTATTTTGCTTCTCCGATCTATTCGCTTTAATTAATGGTATTAATTTGTCTTTCACTAAACACAGTACCTACCATTTTATATCGCGTATACATTTTTGACATATCTGTAATATTATGTACAGTATGATATGTATTTAAAATCCCAAAACAGCATTTAAAGTACATTGCTTAATCATCATAAGTGTTATTCACTGTTTATATTACTTTCTCTGAAATGATTTGTTGGTCTTTTGTCTTACAGTTCCTCTGCCTAAAGAACATCCGAACATTCCTTTCTGCATGTGAAGAGGCATTTGGGCTGAAAAAGAATGAATTGTTTGATGCCTTCGATCTCTTTGATGTTCGTGATTTTGGAAAGGTAATGAATTTTATTATATTAAACAGTTAAATCGGCATAACATCAAACTTAAGACATTTAAAAAAAACGCATTTCTACTTTTTCGAAGCTATGCAACAAATATAATCTAGGTGTTCTTGTACTCTCAGACTTTTAATTTTCACTTAATCTTTATTGAGTGAGTGGCTGGTGTTGCTGTGGCCTAGCCTCTGAAGGTCACCTGTAATAAATAGCTTATTTATTCTGCCCACCTTCCCATGTTCAAGCTCTTCTTAAATGTTTGGCATGTCTTTATCTGGTAATATAATACCTCCCTAAGCCACAGAAGTAACTTACTCCAGAAGGATCTTCCCAGCATTTCTCCTAGTGCAGTGGCTTTACGATTCGGCCTTATGTAGGGTTAAACATATATAAAGTAAAGAATCAAATTACAATACAAAACTGAGCACCATTGTATCCAAGCTTTCCCAATAAATTCCTGCTTTTCAAGTGAGTCATGGCGTTATAGAACACTACACTGTCACCCTTTTGTGATCCGGTAATACATAAATAAAATATAAAATTTATTTTTAAAATGACCCCCTTATTTAATAGTACAAATGTTATTTTATTGTAGCTTCTATTCCTATTAGGCAAACCCATCTTTAATGTTAAAAGATTACCAAAAATAAAACTGTTTTGCTTCATTTATAAATGTCAGCGCATCTTCAAGGGTTAAATTAATCCCACTCGATAATCTTTGGGTTTAAGTAATCTACTAAAATGTATGTTTGAGTTAGCCTTGTAAATTCACCTGCTACATCTAAATCTTAAAAAAACGAAGTAATGACAACATGAAATACATCTCAGATTTGGCACAGCATATTTGAGAGCTCTAAACGGAAAAGGAAATTACAATTTTGGCTGTACAAATCCATAAACATCATCTTGTGTTATATTCAGACAGACTGATCCTGAATATAAAATATTAGTGTTCCTTAAATCCAATAATTATTATTAGTTGTTTAAGAATGCTTTAAAATTTCATTTTTACAACCAAGACGTCTTCATCATGTCCACCCAAATCCAAATCTTATCACCTACACGTGTTGTTCCCATAAAAGCCACAAAGCACATGCTATCGTATTGTAGCCCAGTTTGAAATAAAAGATATGGATTTACTACGAGCTTTCACACAGTCTCTGATTATTTGGTTACTGGGTAGTATGTAGTCAGACAGATGCCCCTACCATATAAAATGAATGATGTGGATTTATCTTTACCCTCCCACAGATTTGCCAACCTTTAAATTGCACGTCGATATCTTTTTGGTGAAATTAAGTACACCACCATATTATTTATCTCATGATGCTCCTGATGTCTACGTTCCCCACAGACATCTCTGCTTAAACGGAACTATATTTTAAACTTCCCTGAATGTGTTAAACCGCAGGTGCAGGAAGCTAAGAATTATTTATAATATGAAAAAATTCAGAAGGTATGATAAATATCTTAGATGCATGCATTTGACCAAATTAATTGATCCTAATCCAACAGGAAGTCACAAATCAAATCTTTATTCTAGAATTAAGTTTTAATTGTGCATTAACATTTTGATTATTATATTATTTATTAATAATCAAAAGCAAAAATCGAGTTAACAACTAAAAGAAAAGATAAAAGGAAACAAAATAGATGCAAATACCATGGCTAAAAATAACTTCTGAGAAAGTAGGTTTGGTTTTCTTCAGGTGTTCTTATACTGAGATGATGTGCTATCATTTTGATCACTTTCTTTGTATGTAATCATGCTTGCACACGTGTGATAGGTTATGTTGGTGTGTGTATGTTTGTGCATTGGTAAAAATGTCATAAAGCAAACCCACATGTGTGAAAAAAGACTAGCTTGGCATTGCAAGATTACTTCCTCTGCAGGGAATTTAATGTCTGACTAATGACTTTGTCTCTTTTTAGGAAAACATTCAGATTTGAGATTACTTAATTAAAGTGTTCATATATAGTGAGCAGTATATATTAACATTACTTGCATTTTATGTTTTATGAGCTTATTTGTTGATTGTATTTTAACTGTAATTTGTTAAGAATTTTTCTTTTTTGACAGTTTGACCTATATAATATATAGGAATAGCTTCTAGTAGTCGATATATTTCTGTGTTCCAGTGAACACAAAGATAGGTCCTTAGAACAATGTTAGCAACTAAGATTTTGCTATTGAACCATTATTTCTCACAATAGAAAAAATTCAACCTGAATTCAGAGGTGCCTCAGAATTTCATTTTAATTTCTCGATTTGCATAAAAATGTCTTTATTTGTGTTTTTACTATACAATTTTACATTCTACCAAATATATTTATTGTGTTCAACCAAACAAAAACATATAGGTTTGGTATAACTTTGTGGAGAATAAATTGATAAAATAATTTTCCTTTCTGGGTGAAATATCACTTAGCAGATTTTGTTCTGTGTGGTAGATGTTGAATTGTTCAAAAACTTAATGTCAGTACATACTTTGATATAGTTTAATTCTTAGGAATTTTTCCAACACTTTTCTTTCAGGTCATCGACACCTTATCCAAACTTTCTCACACCTCTTTTGCACAACAGGCAGGGTTTAGGTGAGTTTGCATTTTATGTAAATAATTTAATCTATAGTATTTAAGTGGGAATATTATAGTCTGTTTACTCATAATAAAGTGATCTTCTAAATTCACAGGGCATTTCCTACGGAGGAAAGCAGTGAAAATGAAGATTTATACATCCATTTAGCAGATCTCATTGAGTAAGTCAATCCCTAGTAAGACTGAATGGGTTTGAAACTATAATTTGAAACTCAAGTCCATTGTATCTCAAGTTGTGTGAAAGCAGGAAACTACATAGGAAACGTTTTTGAAACCTTAAATAGAGTCACATATCCTTGTTTGTAATAATGCACTTAACCAGTAGCTTTCTAAAGAAACAGGCGAATTCACTAAGAAGGAATTTAGTTCTCTGAAAGAAACATATGTGTGCAGGTTTTTGCACATGTGGGAAAAACTGGCATCTTCGTTTTTCAAGCTCTTTGTATAAAATATGTAAAAAAGGAAAACGTGAATTATATATTGGTGCATACACTGAGCAAAAACTGAGCCCAGACCAGTTTGCTATATGGGCTGAATTGCTCTTTGACTTAAAGAAAATCTGTTCAAGAATTTGGTTTACAATTAATGTTTCTATATCTTTCAAAGAAGATCTGAAATTATAAAGTAATTGTATGTATTTGCATTCACAGTGAGGAGGTGGTGGAGGATATTTATGATGCTGTGTATGGAGAGGTGGAAGGAGGAGAAGTCTATGAAGATCTGATGAGGACAGAAGCTGCTGCATCTCAGACGGTATTGATATGCTCACACATACTCTCTAGAATACCTGTGTTTTCAACTCAAGTGAGCCACATTGTGACCCTTTAAAAATTTAATAGGTTGTATTTTCAATCCTGTACTAGAAATCAAACTTTACTTCTAGCTGCAGCCTTTTCTTAGTTCTGTGAGTTGTATTGACAGAAGCAGGCCGAGGTGGACATCAGAAGCTGCTGTCTCTCTGAGATCAAACAGACAGAAGCCAAATATGCAAAGACTCTGGAGACCATTGAGAAGGTTAGATTCACATCATTTCATCATACCGCGCTTCACTTTGAGTGATAGACGGATATTCCGCTGTTGCTAAGCAATATACCGTCTAACTTTTCCACACCAAGCTTCAAAATGTTTTTTGTTGTTCTGTTGAAACAGTACTTCATGATCCCTCTGATGAAATTTATCCCAGCTGCAGAAATGGATCAAGTTTTCATCAACATACCAGTAAGTAGAGCAATATCCAGTGTGATGGATTAATCACCACTACTTATCTTCAAAGCAGCTTATAAAAATCTTAACAGGCATGTTTATTTTACTTTTTCATTTTTGGGCAATATTCATGTTTTTGGAACCTTTATGCACTTCCTTAACAGGACCTGGTCAAAGTTCACAAATGCCTGATGGCGGAAATTCATGAATCAGTTGAAAATAAAAATGCAGAAAACCTATACCAGATCTTCATAGTTTACAAAGACAGGTATGAAACCAGGTTGTCATAATCTGTGATGACTGTGGGGGTAACTAATTTTTTTGTTGTTTTTTTTTGTTTTTTGTTCTTATTTTATTTATTTTTCTAAAACATTCTTTTTTATTTTTTCTTTATTTTTATTTTTATATTTATTTGTGTTTTTTTATTTTAATTATTTTTACTTTTTGTTTCCTATGTTTCTTTTTACTTTTCTTGTCACTTTAAAGTGTTTACAGGAAGCTTCTATCACTGCAACAATTTTCTTGTATGCGTAAGTAAACCTGGCAGTAAATTCTGATGTCACAGAATGACAAAAAAAAATTGAAACATGTGAAGTACTATACATTTAATGTTACAAATGTTATTTCCAATCAACCTGAATATTTATATTCCGTAGTTGTGAATTTTTTTTTTTTTTTTTAAAGTAGCTTGACTGAGGAAAATAGAATTTATTGTACATGAAATTATGGATGTGTAAAATCAAAATGATGGGATGACCGTGTTTTAATTTCATTTCTTGTTATTTGCACTTCGGATGTCTGTTTTAAACATATACCTATGTCCTAGGCTTCTTCTGTATGGGAAATACTGCAGTCATGTAGAAACAGCCATTTCACACCTAGACTTCATCTGTAAGGAGCAAGAGGGTGTTCGGTTAAAATTAGAGGTGCACAAAAATGCTAGTCATATTTTCATTATTGCCTTTTATCTTCATTTTTTTATTTTTGTTTATCTACAATCTTTTTATGTTTTGTGATAGGAATGTTCAAAGAGAGCCAACAATGGGAAATTCACATTGAGAGACTTGTTAGTGGTTCCCATGCAGAGAGTGCTGAAATACCCACTGCTACTCCAGGTACAGTAATGCAAAAGCACACACTTATGCACACACAAACACGTTTTTTTGACCCTAACCCTAATCATCAAAACAACATGCCTGACCCTAATCCTTACCCTAAAGTCTTGATCTTCATACCCCTCTCTAAATGGGTCTCTGGTAGTAATGACCGGCCACTGTAATCACCACCACATCGCTGGTTCCCTTTTGACTTGTTTCTATTTAATTATTAGGATTTCTTAAAAGATTTGTTCACTGTAAAAAATCTGTAAAAACGGATAAAGTAATGGCAGAGAAATTTCGGTAATGGCCATTTGCGTTAATGCTTAAATTTCATTTAATGCATTGAAAAGTGTAAAGTAAAGGTAAAACAGCTGTAAATAACAAATATTCCTTCATAGTAATACAGTACATTGTGCCCTATTTTCAACAAAAACATTTTTACATATATATATATAAATGCTGCATTAACCTGCTTGTTCAATTTAAACGTACCACATGGGGGAGCCATCTGGTTAGTTTTCGAACACTTTCTCAACACCTTTCAGTGCAAAACTTATGTATCTTGTCATCAGTGCTTTGGAATATCTCCCCTTTTGTTGTTAGAAAATAAAACCCAGAGAATTATATTATGTTAATAGTATCACACTTATCATACTAAACCAGTATAAAACACAAAGAGAGTAATGGCAAAATAGAAGCAACGTCAATCTTGCATCTGCCAGTATGCTGTTATTTTAAGATAGCTGAAGTACAATGATTTCACAGGTCTGTATAAAGACTTTGTGTTTATAGTAAAACTAAAAGAATATCACGTTAAAGGGATCACTAAAATATGCAAAATATCTATATATAGTAATCCAATTTACTTTTTTTTCTTCTTTATATCTTCTAAAAAAGAAGATATTTTTAGGAAAATCAGTAAACAAACAGTGGAACCCATTCACTTTTATTGTCTGCACACAAATTGAATATAAATTGATGCTGTCACTGTTTAGTTACCAACTTTCAACATATCTTCTTTTGTTTTCTGCTAAAGAAATACTACTTTAAAATCACAAAATGGTGAGGAAAAATAAAAACAGAACTCAAAACATTTTGAACGAATTTTGTTGTATCTGTACCTATGGTTATAATCCAGTCCACATGCTTACTATGCAAAGCCCATACAAAGGGTTGATAAGGGTAAAATGCCCTTCACCACAGGACAGATGAGTAGAGAAGTGACTGGACAAGTGTATGAGACGTATGTCGCAACACACCTGCCGGCCTGCCATGCACACATGCGAAAAAAAGCAGCGACAGGTGCTCAGTTCAGCCCTGTTCTCAAACACACAGTGTCTACTACCTCACTGTTTATTGAGATGCTATTATATATTCAACTCACTGCCACATCAGGACTGACAATAATGCATCTATTGTCTGTATAAATGCTAGAATTTAACCAAACAGATAAATAAAACTAATAAAACAAACTCATGATGTGTGCAGAAGTGAAGGTCACCTTTCCCCAGATTTAAGACTGAAATACACTTCTGACTGCGTGTCACTAGTAGGATTTATTTGTTTGTCTATAGGGACACTGAAATCTCATTCATACTTGTGTGAATTATGTGAAGTGTAATCCCTATAAAGTTATGCTCTGCAAAAGTAACCATTCAAAACTCAGCATCCACACTACATTGACTTGGGAAGGTCATCCACTAGATGTGTGTTGATGCTCCGATGAAGGTTGCATATAATTCTTCGTAGAGGCGGGGCTGTACATATTAAAACAAGCAGCAACATATTTTCCTCAACCAGCAAACATTAAATGCTTCAGGGTAATAAAAAAGCAATAAGGATTGGACACAACACTACGATGTCAAAATCATACACTGAACTTATTTCTTGGACTAAGCATTCAGCCATTAATAGTTCTGTATAAGCATTTGCTTCAGAGCCCCTGAAATGCAGAGTTGCGTCAATGAAGTTTAAAATGAATGCATGTAACATGAATCATGTAGACCTAAGGAAGGACATAAAAATACTGTAAAGTGGCTTACTATTTTAAAAAGATTACTCTAATATTTGGGGTTTAGTATGGTTAACCTAGGTTGCATGTATAACAGAAAGCAATCTGATAGCTTACTAAGCCTGTGTAGTATGTATACATGTGTGATGGTTATGAATTATTGTAGTGTACAAGAATTTCAATACACCTCTTTCCTTCCTTATAAATTTAAGTACTACTCCTGCGTCAAAGTCTTTTTCTTGTGTAGTTTTTTTCTGTTTCTGTTAACATTTTTTGGCATGGATATCATTTGATATTACTTCTATTAACTCAGATGCTGTTTATAATCACATTTTTACAAAATCTGTAGATCTAATTTTAATATTTCATGTCATCTTTATGACTTTGAATTCTTATGAACACACTGTATGCTTTGTCTATGCATTCTACATTTTTAACAATCAAAATTTACTGTAATTTCATTTCCATAATGTTTAATAATATTTTGCGAAATGTTACCCCTACATCCACTCATTTCACAAGGAATGCAACACCAGAATTCTTTAATATACATGGTTATTTGATTCTGGTGTGCCGACAATTTAGAAGCCTGTTCTTTAAACCTCTCAAAGAATCTTTTAAATTAATCTTTAAGTTAGTCTAGCTTTATTGCAGTGCTAACCAAGAAAATGCATTTGACGCAATATTCTCTTTCAACAGCTCTGGTTTTCCGTAAATATTGCATGGGTCTGTTGGGTGTTCCTAATAAACCCCATTTTAAGAAAAAAGGTTGTCCACATACTTTGACCCTTAAATGTTTATAATTCAAGGTGAACACATATAGGTTTCTAAAAAAAGTCACAGCATTGAACTGCAAATCTAATGCATGTTGAACTTTCTTAGCAAATTGTTTACTCGCTTTGATTGGTTTGTTTGTCTCTCTTCAGCAGCATTTGATAGAAGTCAAAACAAATGCATGTTCCTGATGAGCTGCACAGATTTCACACTTGAAGCGGCACCATTTCTCTCCCAGTGTGGTTCAGTGCTTTGTTTGCACACAAATCCAAAGACCAGATTTGTTTATCATGTTAATTAGCTGTTTTATAGCATGGATTCCTACAGGTTCTGTTCTGTTCTTCTTCATCCCTTAAAAAATCTGCTTCTAATCAGAATTTCCAGCATTCCTCCTAAAACTGACTGTTCCCTGAACCTGGAACGCTTATCGGAAACTTGGCATCTCGTCGTTCTGTTCTGTCACTAAGTCTCTTTTTGACAGCTTTCGAGTGTTGCTGCAAACGTCCATGTTGTGTTCATTCTCCATGACATACAATAGAATTCGATAAGGGATTGTGTCCTCATTTACTCACTTTCCTGTCATTTTAAGCCTAAATGATTTTTTCTTTGCAGAACACAAAAGAAGATATTTTGAAGGAAGTTGTTAGCAAACACCAGCGTTACCCATTCACTTCTATTGTATGAACTGATGCAAGTGAATGGATGCCAGTTCCCAACATTTTTCAAATTATCTTCTTTTGTGTAATGTGAAAAAAACTATACATACATATAAAATATTTTGTCAATTTTGATTTAGGAATTGGTCAAGTATACCAGCGACAACACAGAAAAGAGAAACCTCCATTTAGCACTTGATGCCATGAGAGTAAGTTAAGATTTCTTGTACTTGTATCTTCTGTATTTTATCGTATAAACTTTCACAATTTACATTTTAGAGTCTGGACGCTGCACCCAGCTTGAATATCTCTTTTATATGAAATCTTTCCATATCAAGTCAATCCCTTCATGTTTTGAATGTTGATGAGGTCATCGAGCCTCAGCTTGAAGTGATGTCAAAGACTCATTTCAGTTTCCCTGACAGTGTAGTTAGAAAGTAGATTAATGGCTATGTGAGAAGCGGTAATGGAACAGAGGCCTGCGATGATTTAATTTGTTGGAATTATCATCTCAGTGTTGATTGGTTTATCTGGATGGGAGCTGTGAGAGTTGCTCAGACAGCCACTGTCTACCTGCCTGGAAAAAGGTGCGTTTAATTTGGAATCATAAGTGAGTGTTTTCATCAGAAGATTCCTTTTAAAATGGAAATCAGATGAGATTCACCTATTCCCAGTGGGGTCTTTTCGAAAGAGCTCTTTGGTGCGTTGAAATGTTTGTACTTGCTGATGAAATGAAACAATGGAGGGAGAGAGATGAAAATTCATTTCATTGGTTTGGTTATATATGCATATGTGATGTCCTTCTTTTGCTTTAAGGAAAGAATGCACCCAAATTGGCATGGGCAACACAACTTTTAGTAAAAAACAGTAATCCGTTAATTCAGATGTTCCAGGGGACATCTTGTTATATTAAAGGAAACAAGGAAAACAACTTTTGTACGAAGCAGTTTGGATAAATCTGATAGATGGAACCTAAAATAACAATTCACGAAAAAAAGAGAATTCTGTCATTATTTTTTGCCTTCTTGTCATAACCAACATGTATTACTTTCTTTCTACTAAAATTCACAAAGGTATTTTGAAGACTGTTGGTTTTGGGACCATTTCACTTCTATTGGTTTTGAGCAAATACCATGAAAGTGAAAAGGTACCACTGTTGTTTGGTTACCAACTTTCTTTAAAATATATTATTTTGTGTTCTGTGGAAGAAATTATGTCATACAGGTTTGAAATAACAAGAAATGCAGTTATTGATGATAGAATTTTCATTTTTGGATGAAACCCGTTTAAGACCTTTTTTGAAGTAATAAGATATATGATTTCATTTTTGAGCAAACAGGATTATTCCAAAAACATGTTTTACACAGGAATAAGATGAATAATGATGAATCTGTTTAGTTCTGCACTGTATGTTTCATATGGGTAGCAGATATACTTTTTATATTAAAGTATAGTATGTTAGGATAAAATAATTTTTACATTATTCATTTAAATAATAGCCTGTCTGGAATTACTTCTTGATGGTCGACATACTACAGAATTCTAAATCTTTCAGTTTCCTTTAGAGATTAATAAATATTATGTTATCATTTAATAACCTTAGTTGTATCAAAAATATAAACAACTCTTTGTTCTGATGCACAGAGAGAAAGAAATTTGGAAGAATGCTTGTAACCAAACAGTTGTTGGACCCCAATGAGTACCACAGTAGGGAAATTTACTTTTTAATTTTTGCCATCCCTTTAAACACAAAATTTTATATTTTGAAGAATGTAGAACTGGGGTAATTTTGACTGCCATTTTTATTTTTCCTTCATGGTAGTCAATGGTTTTTTTTGTTTAAAACCATTTATCCAATTGTTCTCTGTGTTAATTAGAACAAATACATGTGTAAAGTATATGAAATAACTAGAGAGTGAATAATTTATGACAGAATCTTTATTTTTGAGTGAAACCAAAATGTAATGATATTTTTTTTCAGAATCATGATTTTTGTTTTTCCTGATTTTAAAGTGATAACCATGGGCTTTTGGGCTTTTAGACCTCATTGGATGTAGACACATCTATGTGCAATTTTCATTGTTTTGTGCATAAATCAAGAACAATTGTGTTTTCTTTTGTTACTCAGGACTTAGCCCAGTATGTAAATGAAGTCAAAAGAGACGTTGAGACTCTAAGGGAAATTGATCAGTATCAAAGATCAATTGAGAATTTGGTAAGTTCAACATATGAATAAATTAAACACTTTACAAACATACATCACACATGTACAGTTTAGCATTTCTCTAGAACACATCCAATAACACTTCCCTCCTCTCTATAGAACACATCTTTGCTTTCTTATGGAAGACCGAAGGGTGATGGTGAAGTTCGTGTGGTGTCAAATGTGGACAAGCGGAGACAGGACAGGTGAGCTCTTAGATAAAAAGGTTCACTGGAGCTTAATCTGGTTATAATATCATGTTGTGATATTTGTTAATGCTGCAGGCATATTTTTTTATTCGACGTTGCTACAATTGTCTGCAAGCGGCGCGGGGATATCTATGAGATGAAGGAAGTTATCGACCTAAACCATTTTAGGATTACAGATAACCCCACCAGTGAGAAGGAATACAGAAAGGTGAGTGAGAAATATACAAACCCAATTCCAAAAAGGTTGGGACACTGTACGAATTGTGAATGGAAACAGAATGCAACGATGTGAAAGTTTCAAATTTCAATACTTTATTCAGAATGCAATAGGTAATACATCAAATCTTTAAACTGAGAAAATGTAAAATTTTAAGGGATAAATAAGTTGATTTTAAATTTCATCAACACATTTCAAAACAGTTGGAACAAGGCCATTTTTACCACTGTAAATCATCATATGGCATCTCATCTTCTTTTTAAAACAGTCTGCAAACATCTGGGAACTGAGGAGACAAGTTGCCAAAGTTTAGGAATAGGAATGTTGACCCATTCTTGTCTAATACAGGCTTCTAGTTGCTCAACTATTTAAGGTCTTCTTTATGATCTTCCTCTTTATGATGCGCCACATGTTTTCTATCGGTGAAAAATCTGGAGTGCAGGTTGGCGTTTTCAGTACCCGGATCCTTCTTCTACACAGCCATGATGTTGTATGCAGTATGTGGTCTGACATTGTCATGTTGGAAAATGAAAGGTCTTCCCTGAGAGAGGAAGTCTGACGTCTGGATGGGAGCATATGTTGTTCTAGAATACCTTTCAGCATTGATGATGCATTTTCAGATGTGTAAGCTGCCCATGCCAAACACACTCATGCAACCCCATACCATCAGAGATGTAAGCTTATGAACTGAGCACTGATAACAACTTGGGTTGTCCTTTTCCTCTCCGGATGACATGAGGTCCCAGTTTTCCAAAAAGAACAGCAAATTTTGATTCGTCTGACCTCAGAACAGTTTTCCACAGTCCATTTTAAATGAGCTTTGGGTTTGGCTTGTTTTTTGACCTAAAGAGTTTATCTGGCAAAGGCAAATGGCACGGTTGATTGTATTCACCGACAATGTTTTCTGGAAGTATTCCTGAGCTCGTGTTGTGATTTAAAGTACAGTAGCATTCTGTATGTGATGCAGTGACGTCTTATGGCCCCAAGATCACGACATTCAGTATGGTTTTCCAGCTTTGACCCTTATGCACAGAGACTGTTCTAGATTCTCTGAATCTTTGAATGATATTGTGCTCTGTAGATGATGATACTTTTAAACTCTTTGAAATTTTTCTAATTTCTGACATTGCTCCACTATTTTTCACCTCCGAATTGGGGGTTATTGGTGATCCTTTTCCCATATTGACTCCTGAGAGACACTGCCACTCCGAGAGGCTCTTTTTATACCCAATCATGTTTCCAATTGACTTAATAAGTTTGAAAAGGTACAAAAAACTTTTCCGCCGTCTTGTTGCTACCTGTCCCAACTTTTTAGGAATGTGTAGCTCTCATGAAATCCTATTATGAATAACATTTAATGAGATTTTACAAATGATTGCATTACTTTTTTTTCACAATTTGTACAGTGTGCAATTTTTTTTGGAATCGGGTTTGCAGTAATAAACTGTCGCTTGGACAGTTGTACCAGAATATCAATAGTTCAGATCGTCTTTGATTAATGTCTAATTTTAAAAGGTTTGGAAAGGTTGGACTAGTCTGGCCCAAGTGATCTTGACTATGGAAATTATGTCAGTTTTGATATCAAGGGCTCTCCTGTGTTATGGGGTTTGGGTTGCAACCGGATAAGCTGTGCAGAATTTTTTATAATAAGGGTTTACATCTTAGATATGGGTTTCCATGGTATATTTTGTTAATTTAACCAGGATTCCCTTTGTAATTAACCACAATATTTGGCAGTTTTGTTTAAACACATGGCTATCAATGTTTGTGGACCACCCTGTGTCTAACTGCCCATCATTAGTAACAATATCATTATTAGTAATTATTAATTATATTATTAATATTAACAATATATTATTATTCCACAAACTTTCCGACAAAGCTCGTTAAAATGTCTTGTTTTGTGAGTATTTTAAAGTTAGTTTAGCAATACTCTTTATATAATTTCTTATTGTATACATACATAGAGTACATAGAGTAGGTTACAAAACGTCTAGGTTACTATTGTAACCCCGGTTCCCTGATGGAGGGAACGAGACGTTGTGTCGAAGAACGACAGTATGGGGTTCGCTCTTGAGAACCAATCGACTCTGACTTTGTTTAAAAGGCCAATGAAATTTGGCGAATGAAATTTGCATGCCATGCCCCGCCCCGGACATCCGGGTATAAAAGGGGAGACGGCGTGCTCATTCATTACCTTTTGTGCTGAGGAACGTAAGGATGACTCACGATCGCTGCAGCGAGCAGCACAGCGACGTGGCACGAAAGGACACAACGTCTCGTTCCCTCCATCAGGGAACCGGGGTTACAATAGTAACCTAGACGTTCCCTTTCTGTCGGTCTCTCGACGTTGTGTCGAAGAACGACAGTATGGGGTTCCTATGTAACACGCCACGTCGCTGTGCTGCGTCACGATCTCTAGCGGAGCGACCCTGACAGGCTCGAGCGGGTCCAACGGTCTGTGCTTCTACGCGAGAGCGTAACCTTCCAGTGGGGAAATGGTAACACGTCCCAGAGCTTTTTGACAAAAAGGTGAGAGGTAACTTACCACCGGTCTCCACGGGCGACGGCCTTCCTATCTCTACAGCGAGATAGCCGCCCGACCGTGAACTGCACTGGGAAACGCGGCCCCTTCAAGGAGGGAGTGCGTTACGGAGGCCACATCCTACCGTAGGGAGGTTAACATGTGGAGATGTACCAATGGTCTCACCTGATAAGGGCAGAACTCATGGAAAAAAATTAGTGTGCATTGCTACCTGTATTTTGGGAGCACCATGTGAGGGAGATCACACATTCACCTAATGGGGAATTCTGGTGAAGGAATTACATCATACGGGGCCACCCCTGAGTGGGGGAGCCACT
Organism: Triplophysa yarkandensis; assembly: GCA_033220385.1. Taxonomy (NCBI): domain Eukaryota; kingdom Metazoa; phylum Chordata; class Actinopteri; order Cypriniformes; family Nemacheilidae; genus Triplophysa; species Triplophysa yarkandensis. Next base: position 9,203,104 of record CM065664.1, on the reverse strand, counting down.
ACGTACGGAGCACTGGCTGAAGAAAGGGGCTCACCTGAAAAGGGGCAGCTCACTCCGATGTTCAGCCTGGTTACAAGGTCCGCTCCGCCCGGCCTGTTACCATGGAGGTGCTGAGTGATGGAATTAGGTTACCTATACTCGCCTGTAGGGGAAGTAGAGAGGTAGATTAGAGCACTGAACTCACCTGAAAAGGGAAGAAGGCTCTTTCGCAGGCGTACGCCCGGCCAGTGGCTAGTTCTACCTGCGTAAAACCCGAGCTGATACTGGTTCCACCCTGAGGTTATAAAACCTTGCAAAGGTGTTGGACGTAGCCCAACCCGCAGCTGTGCAGATGTCTGCCAGAGAGGCGCCCTGAGCCAAAGCCCACGAGGAGGCTACACCCCTAGTAGAGTGAGCCCTCACTGCGAGCGGGCATGGCAGGTTCTGGCATCGGTAGGCCATGGAAATGGCATCCACGATCCAGTGTGCCAATCTCTGTTTGGAGACAGCTCTCCCTCTTTGCTGACCTCCATAACAGACAAAAAGCTGCTCAGAGCTCCTGAAGCTCTGCGTGCGTTCCAGGTAGAAGCGTAACGCTCGTACCGGACACAGCACTGAAGGAGTTGGGTCTTCCTCCCCTGTGGGGAGCGCCTGCAGGTTCACTACCTGATCCCGAAAGGGGGTGGTAGGAACTTTGGGCACGTAGCCGGGTCGGGGTCTCAGGATAACGTGAGAGTTATTCGGCCCGAACTGTAGGCACTCGTCGGACATGGAGAGTGCATGTAGGTCCCCTACCCTCTTGATAGAGGCGAGCGCTACTAGGAGTGCTGTCTTCCCCGTGAGACGAGGAAGGTCAGACTCTACTAGGGGCTCGAAAGGAGTCTCGGAAAGGCCCGCTAGGACCACATCGAGATCCCAAGAGGGTATGGAGCGCGGACGCGGGGGATTAACCCGCCTCGCACCCCTGAGGAACCTTGTGACCAGGCTGTGCTGTCCGAGAGACTTACCCTCCACCAGCTCATGGTGTGCGGCAATCGCGGCAACATATACCCTGAGCGTAGATGGCGAAAGGCTGTCCTCTAGTTTCTCCTGGAGAAAGGACAGCACTGCACTGATCGCACATGCTCCGGGCTCTTCACCATGTGAAGAGCACCAGGACGAGAAGATGCGCCACTTTGCAGCGTATAAACGCCTCGTGGTTGGTGCCCTCGCCTGAACAATTGTGTCCGCCACCGCCGGAGGTAATTCGTTCAGGATCTCCTCGTCCCGTCCAGGGACCAGACATGGAGGTTCCAGAGGTCTGGTCGTGGGTGCCATACCGTACCCTTCCCCTGGGACAGAAGGTCCTTCCGCAGGGGAATGGGCCAGGGGGGAGCTATCGCTAGAGGTATTAGCTCTGCGAACCAAGCCTGGTTGGGCCAGTATGGCGCAATTAACAGGACCTGGTGTTCCTCGACCCTGACCTTGCACAGGACCTGTGCAAGAAGGCTCACTGGGGGGAAGGCGTACTTCCACTTGTCCCGGGGCCAGCTGTGCGCTAGGGCATCCGTGCCGAGGGAACCCTCGGTCAAGGAGTACCACAGGGGGCAATGGGTGTTGTCTGGCGAGGCAAACAGGTCCACCTGTGCCTGACCAAACATTTCCCATATCAGCCGGATCGTCCCAGGATGGAGTCGCCATTCTCCTCGAGGCGGCGTCTGACGAGAGAGCGCGTCGGCTGTCTGATTCAGGTAGCCTGGGAGAAATACGGCTCGCAGAGATCTTATTTTCTGCTGACTCCAGAGGAGGAGGCGTCGGGCAAGTTGTGACAAGCGGCGCGAGCGCATCCCGCCTTGGCGGTTGATGTACGCTATCGCGGCCCTGCTGTCGGAGCGGATCAGCACATGCTTGCCTCTCACTAGAGGTAGAAACCTCCTGAGGGCGAGCATGACCGCTAACAACTCCAGGCAGTTGATATGCCAGTACAGTCGGGGACCCGTCCATCGACCCGAAGCTGTATGCCCGTTGCACACTGCTCCCCAGCCCAACAGGGAGGCGTCCGTTGTCACCACAACGCGCCTCGAAACCTGTCCGAGGGGTACTCCCGCTCGTAAAAAGGTCCCGGAGGACCATGGGGCCAGGGTGCTCCGACACTGAGGCGTGATGGCAATCCGCCTGGTGCCTGTGCGCCACGCGCTCCTCGGAACCCGACTCTGAAGCCAATGCTGAAGTGGTCGCATGTGCATCAACCCGAGTGGGATAACCCCAGTCGTGGATGCCATATGCCCCAGGAGCCTCTGAAAATATTTCAGGGAGACCACTGGACGCCTGAGCTTGCTCAGGCTTCGCAGCAAGGCTTGGGCACGCTCTTCCGTGAGTCGTGCCAACATGGTGACAGAGTCTAGTTCCATACCGAGATAAGAGATGCTCTGCACTGGGGCGAGCTTGCTCTTCTCCCGGTTGACCTGTAAACCCAATCGGTTTAGGTGCTGAAGCACCAAGTCCCTGTGTGTACATACTAGATCTCGCGAGTGAGCCAAGATAAGCCAGTCGTCGAGATAGTTTAGTACACGCACGCCCTGCTCTCTGAGGGGGGATAGTGCGGCTTCCGCGACTTTCGTGAAGACGCGGGGAGATAGGGACAGCCCGAAGGGCAGGACTTTGTACTGGTACGCCCGACCTTCGAAGGCGAACCGTAGGAACGGTCTGTGCCGAGGAAGTATCGAGACGTGAAAGTACGCGTCCTTCAGGTCGATCGCCACGAACCAATCCTCGTGTCTGACAGACTCGAGGATGCGCTTCTGTGTTAGCATTCTGAACGGAAGTCTGTATAGACACCTGTTCAGTGAACGCAGGTCCAGAATTGGGCGCAGCCCTCCACCTCTCTTGGGGACAATGAAGTACGGGCTGTAGAAGCCCGACGACATCTCGGCCATGGGAACGGGTTCGATCGCTTCTTTTGCCAAAAGAGTCGCCACCTCTGCCCGAAGAACGGCGGAATCCTTCCCTCGTACCGAGGTCTGAAGGATTCCCCGAAATTTGGGAGGGTGTCTGGCGAACTGGATCGCATAGCCGAGACGGATCGTTCGGTCTAGCCACCGCCCCGGTCTGCCTAGCATGGACCATGCGTGCAGTCGTTGGGCCAGCGGGACCAGAGGAACGATCTCCTTCACCATCTCCATGGAGGGGGGTTCTGTGGCTCTCAGGACAGCCGCTCTGCCTGGGGACGGATCCCCTAGGGGCTTGCTGTCCCGAGTACTTACCTGCCTGTGGGATTTGCAGTGTAGCACACCGTCTATTTGAGAGAGTGTCTGACTGCAATTCCGCCGATGTGACGCAACGTCTAGTCGTGACGCAGTGTTGGGTCGGGTTGACGCAACGTGGGGTCGGACTGACGAAACGTCTTGCAACCGTACACCGTCGCTCGGAGAGTGATAGCGGTTGAGTTTTAAAACCAGAGGAGGAAACAGCTCTTTTTGAGAGGAAGTGGGCGCCAGGCCCTGAAAAGGGCCCGGCACGAGTTGGGACGTGGCAGGACCGTCCCGCACCGGCCACTTTGGAGATGGAATGTCCTGGGCCGGGCATGGTGGTGTCTCCTCCGCTGGTTGCCTCCCGTCAGGTCCGCTTCCCGCGCTTCCTGCGGGGTGGTTGCTGACTGGGAGGAGTCGCTCTCCTCCGGGTCGCCGATCTCCGGGTCGCCGCCTCAGGGGGAGATACAACCGGAGTGGTCGGTTGGGAGGGGCGAGATCGTTTGGGAGCGGACGATGCACGGAGCCTAGACGGCACGGGGGCGGCCTGGCTGCGGCGAGGGAGGATATGCTTGATAGCCTCCGTCTGCTTCTGCACGGCGGAAAACTGCTCAGAGAAGCTCTCCACCGTGTCTCCAAACAACCCACCCTGCGCAATGGGGGCATCAAGAAAGCGGGCTTTCTCGGCCTCACGCATTTGCGCAAGGTTCAGCCAGAGGTGTCTCTCTTGGACCACCAAAGTGGACATCGTCCGACCCAGGGCACGCGCCGTAACCTTCGTGGCCCGGAGGGCCAGGTCAGTCGCAGTGCGCAGCTCCTGCAGAACTGCGGGGTCAGAACTTCCCTCGTCTAGCTCCTTAAGAGCCTTGGCCTGGTGGACCTGCAGGATGGCCATGGCATGGAGCGAGGAAGCAGCCTGTCCAGCGGCAGCGTAAGCTCTCGACCCGAGGGTCGAAGAGGTCTTACACGCCTTGGATGGAAGTTTCGGCTGACCCCTCCAGGTAGAAGCGGTCTGAGGGCACAAGTGCACCGCAACAGCCCGCTCCACCTGGGGTATGTCAACGTAACCCCTTGCTGCCCCCCCATCGAGGGAAGTGAGGGTGGAAGAACCCGTCTGCCGTGTACGCGCCGAAAGCGGCGCATTCCACGACTTCGTGATCTCTTCGTGCACTTCCGGAAAAAATGGCACCGGGATCGGGCGTGGCTCTGAACCCCGCCCGGATCCCAGGTACCATGCGTCCAGCCGCGAACGTTGGGGTGACGGCGGGGCCGTACACTGAAGCCCAATGCTCACGGCGGCCCGGGAAAGCATGGCCGCCATCTCAGGATCCGAATCATCCCGGGACTTACCTGCCAGAGGCGGAAGCTCCAGGATGTCCTCCGAATCCGAGGCTAGCAGGTCACCCTCCGATGCTGCGACAGACAGCTCGTCCTCATCCCGGGAGGAAGCGAGAGACAGCGTACCGTCTCTCGCTGATGGGGTAGACGAGCGTGCCGAGGTATGGATGCTCCGCGAGCCAGAGGCTGACGGGGTGACATCCATAGAGCCCTCGTAATCACGGACGCCGCTCCTCGAGACCGCCGACCGTGCCGTAGCCGCAGCCAACGATCCGCAAGGAGCTGACGAAATGGTGGCTCGCTCTCCAAGGAAAGAAGCCACCCGTAACCGCAACGTCTTGATCGACATCTGCTCGCAATGCGGGCAGGTCGGTCCCATAAATGCCGCCTCAGCGTGCTGGAGACCCAAACACACGAGGCAGGCATCATGGGTGTCCCCATCTAGGACAAGCTTGCCGCAACCAAGGGAACAGCTATGCGCCATGAGGCAACACGCTGTTAGAATTTGCTCTTTTAAGAAAGAGAAGACACTCTCTGTCTTCTGCTGGACGCTCAGGGGAGTCGAAGATGGACAGTCCGCTGCAAACCGCGTCGTGACACCAGCAGGAAGATGATCGCCAGAAGTCGATTCTTGCTTCAGACTCGAAGTCATCCGCCAGGTTCCGAAGAACAAAAGGTAATGAATGAGCACGCCGTCTCCCCTTTTATACCCGGATGTCCGGGGCGGGGCATGGCATGCAAATTTCATTCGCCAAATTTCATTGGCCTTTTAAACAAAGTCAGAGTCGATTGGTTCTCAAGAGCGAACCCCATACTGTCGTTCTTCGACACAACGTCGAGAGACCGACAGAAAGGGAAGTATTTTTCTCAATTATTGATATGGAGAATGGAGAAAGGAGGAAGTGTAACCTCGGGATACCTTCTGGATGTTCTTTTTTCGCACAGCAATGATGATATAGATGTAAAAATAATGCGGATGTGCCTTTAAACTTTTGATGTTTTTTTCTCTTTTATGCCTTTCACCAAAAGGAAGGCTTCTTCTGAACAGATGGTCTGGTGAAATCTGTCTCAAGGAGACCTTGGCCAGGCAAAGCCCTGCTGGCTTTTCTGTTTGAAGTGCCTTTCTGCCCCTTCTCGGGACACATACACACATTTACAACACTGATGGATCTTATTCCTTCACCTCCTCGACAAGCCCAACACACACACACACACACACACACACACACACACACACACACACACACACACACACACACACACACACACACACACACACACACACACACACACACACACACACACACACACACAATTTATCATACATTAGTATCATTAAAGGCTTTTTACTTGGGCTGTCAACACAATTTATCAAGATTAAACACCTCCGGAATTAAAGTATATATATATATATATATATATATATATATATATATATATATATATATATATATATATATATATATATATATATATATATATATATATATATATGTGTGTGTGTTTTTACACACAAACATGTTTTTGTTTAGAAAATGAGAAGTTAATATGCACCGCCCCTCATATACTGTAATTTTCAGCTAAAATTCCTCTTACCATCACGAAAAGACAGCTGATTGGCTGCACAATTGTCTTTTGATTCCGACCCAACTCAGGTTTCTAAAGTATTTTTGAAAAACCATAGACCCTGCCTTTAAGTTTGCCCCTGGCTTTCTATTTCTGGGTAATATAAAATGAGCCTTCAATTCCCTTACCCACCACCCTCACTGCTGTCTCCCATCACTTCAGAGCTTTATACCAAACACAACAACCTGTTAATATTCCAAAGTAACAGCTATGTTTATTATTCAATGGATGTGAAAATCCCAACAAAGTTGAATCTCTTATTTTTATTTTTAAAACTTGTTGTGTTGTGTGTTCTTGGCAGTGGTGCTACGGGTTCTACCTCACCCACCAGCAGGAACCGATTGGCTTTGAGTTCCTGTTCAAAACCAGAGAGCTGAAGAAGAAATGGCTGGACCAGTTTAAGATGGCCATGTGAGTATAGACCACAGTGTGTTCGTTGATTGAGTGATGCTAATGCCAACAAAACCGACTGATTTGTCAAGCTGTTTTCATTGGCTGGCTTGAGATTAATAATAATGTGAGTAATCCACATAATAATGTGAGTAAAAAAAAGTTTTATGATCAGACACTATGTCATCTGATGTAAAGCAGCTTGACTTTTATATATACCATATGATAGTATTCTATGTAAGAGAGGCTTTTGAGGTTTATGATGCAATGTGGAATGAACGTTGGAAGAATTGAAATTGATGTAACGAGAGCTGTGAATTGGAGATTAAAGGGAAGGTTCTATCTCTCCAGCCGAGATGAAGTAATCATATGTTTCCTCACCTTCTTGATTTTAATGTCACCATTTGAAAAAGAGCGTCCCTACGTGCATGTATATGTGGTTGACCGTGATGATCTGTAGGGTGCATTCAAACAACAAATTACACCTGTCGCATGCACACGGCTCACTTGATGCAGGAATCAATCTTAGAGTCATTCGGGTAAAGAGCTTCCCCACTGCTTAGATTCGTGCCTAGAATCTGTAGGTCTGATTGGGTTCTCACGGGTAATATCATTCAGATGAGGTTCATGTGTCCTGGTAAACAGGAAGTTTAACTCACACATTTAGTATTTCTGTGCTTATGTTTTCATATTTCACTGCAGATCGAATATTCGTCCTGAGAATGCCGGCTTTAACTCACACCGGTTTAGAATGCACACCTTTGAGAGGGCCACCACCTGCAGATCCTGTCAAATGCTTCTCAGGTGAGCTGTCATCACGCTTCTGAGACCTCTCTTGATTGTGATTACATGTTAGAAAATTGCAGTTGGGAATACAGTACACAATTTCACAGCAAGTTAATCCAATATTTGTGGTGTTAAAAGACCACCTTAAATCATTTCTCTAGTGCAGTGTTTTTCATGCGTTGACATTTTTATTAAAACTAATAGCTGTAGTCGTATCAATATTTGCAATCATGATAAGATAACAGACAGGAACTACACGCCACAAAAGTCTTTTTTTAAACTGGTGTCTTTAATATCGATGTGTAACTCAGATAACCTCTGTTACACATTCTCTTCTCCTGCCCTTTAGGGGAATTTTTAACCAGGGGTACTTGTGCTCTAAGTGTGGTGTAGGGGCTCATAAAGGTTGCCTGGGAAGACTGGGAGTCTGTGGACATACAGGTTTTTATTTTTAATTGACAAAAAAACTTTTTTTCTCAGTTTAGTAACTTGCTTTTGTTATAAATTTGTCAGATGTTAAATCATAGTTGCATAATCAGAAGAATGAAATGTATGTGTGTTTCACAACTCAATGTGTACATTTATTTATAGATTTATACATGTAGAGCCTTTATTTTATTACAAGTTATTATAAAGAAAATATTATTATTTATTATTATTATTTATTATTTTACTCTCTTTATTATTTAGGTGCAGTTGTTCAAAAGCCTCAGGTAAGATGGAGAATAAACCTAAATCTTAATCTTTTTTGCTTTGTGTAATTTACCATTTGCTTAAAGGGACAGTTCACCCAAAATGAAAATTATGTCAAGAATTACTCACCCACAGTAGAAAAAAATTAAAATGGTACGTCAATTTATCCCAGAGCTTTTTGTCCTATATTCTTCAAAATAATTTAGATTTATAAGGGCAAAAAAAATATTATATTACTTTTCCTAATATGGAAGTCATGATGGAACTGGTTATAAACGTCCTTCCAAGACTTGTGGTACCAGCTCAAAAGGGTAAGAAATCTCTCTCTAGAACGTTCTCTGCTTCAGTTCCTCGATGGTGGAACGATCTGCCTCTGGCTTCACGCTTGTCAGACTCGGTCTCTATCTTTAAAAAACTCCTAAAAACTCATCTTTTCCGGCTACACCTAACTCACTAACTCACTTCTTTTCTAACTACTCACTCTAACAAAAAAAAAAAAAAGTTTTTTGTAACTTCGCTCTCTGTGTAACTCGGTAGCATTGTTGTAGCACTTGTTCATCTATTGTTGTATCGGCTATTTACCGCTATATTGTCTCCTCGACTATTGTAAGTCGCTTTGGATAAAAGCGTCTGCTAAATGACTAAATGTAAATGTAAATGCAAGTATCTTTCTCTGTATTCATAAGAACAAAGAAATGTATGATTTGAAAAAAGTCAAAAGGTGAGTAGATGATGCCAAATTATCCCTTTTTAAAATAGAACAAAATAGAATTTGTCTCTATTTTGTTTTCATTTTAAATAAATCTTTACTGTACTGACAGGAAGAAATATGCCTTTAATAAAAGGAACAAGTTAACCAGTGGATATGTTTTATTTATTAAATTCATTATCTAAAATGCAAGTGTTACATATAAATATATGACACTAGTACATGGAGATATGTGTGAGAATCATAACCATGCATATAGTAGTATATGAGTAGTTATATACCAGGGTACTGTGTTTTTAGACTAAGCTAAATGCAGCACTTTATACAGTATAATATAACTGCTCTGTCTCTTTGGCCACGCTTATTCAAATTCATATAACTTTCCTATTTGGGAATTGTAGTCTGGTTTCTTTGTTCCAATGTATAAATTAACACAGAAATATTGATTGAATTTAATGATATCCTCTCTCCTATCCAATTTCATAGAGATACACTATACCTAGGCAACAGGAAGACCAGGGTGAGTTTTTTAATTATTCAATGCAGTATATTTATAATATTTATAAAAATAATTTTATTCAACCAATCAGTGTTCTGTTCTCCAACATCCACCTTGTTAGTGCTTGTATGAAAAGCTTAATCTGCTGTGAAGTGCGTATGTGTGTGATTCTGCGAATGACTGTGAATGACACAGAGATTTATTTGGCCACCCCAGGTGATAATGCATGGTGACCATGCTTTCAGAATAATGATGAGGAAAGGTTCTCTCCTGCACCATTCCAATGTTTCAGATTGGCAGTCTCCTTCACACCTTTTGAAGTGATAAGCTTTGGTAAAGGAGGTTTAAATGGTAAAAGCAACAGTTTACCTTTACCAGTAATGCTTGTAGTAAAATAATTAAAGCAGTGGTGCTTTAAGGGATGCAAGGTTTGGCTTGTCTTTACCTGTTCTAATATTTTTCTTTCTCACCGTTTACAGCCCTGTTTTTCCATTTTGCCGTTAACACACAAATATGTTCATAAAAAACGACAAACTATACTTCTTAATTAAAAGATTATAATACGAAGGATTTTAAGAAATAGATAAAAAAATTATAGAAATCATAATATAATGATACAGAATAATAATGTAGCAAGTAAGGTTGTCTTTTTACATTGATTGCAATTTAAGGTATTGTACACTATGGCTGTCCAATTATGATAGGAGTTATAATCAATATTATTTTGCCCAATATTGAGATCACGATTTTTTAACAGGGTCACAGAAAAATAAAGTAAATAGATAAATAACTAATATTTAAAAAAATTTCAACATAATATTGATCTTAATATGAATGTTAACAATTAGCTCAAAAAAGATATACATAGATTATATATGATCTATAAATAAAAAAACTAAATGCGAAACTGAATGAGAAACAACTATTTTGACTGGATTATTTAGTTTTTATAATTGTTGGAAGCCAAAATTGAAATTGAAAATTGATTATGATTAATAGCCTTCAGTATACCAAAAATGTTTTATAAATACATAATTTACACAACCCAAAAACCATATACTTTAGATCCAGCATTAGAGTAATCAAAATGACTAGGATGGGTAGTATCCCACATATTTATTAATAAACTTTAGTAATACAAATATTATTGCATTAGTCTTTTACTTATTTTATTAAAAAGAAAAAAATTTAATGTTAATCTTTTCTTCTCAAAGGAAAATAAATATGCTTCAGAAACATTTATAGACGGAATAAATGCTAAGCATTGAAGAATATTTGTATTTTGATTAGGTAATCAAAGCTTCTGAAATAATCGATTTCTTTAGAGGCATGTTCATTCAAAAACCTCCAAGTTGCACCCCAGATTTCAGGCAACTGTACTATAGGATATTGTAGCCTAATATATATATCATATTAATACTGAACATTGCAACAAAAGATATGCACTTAAAGGATATGAATGATGTACTTATTTAACCGACAAAACTAAGTAGGGAACTGTGGTCACTTTATGCACTTTGCATACATTTCAGAAAAGATGCGGCGGGCAAAGTTCACATACGGACATGATAACGCCTAAATCTGAGGTGAATCTTTGGCTGAAGAAGTAACTGTGCCATCAAATGTGCAAACTGATGTTCATTGACGTTGTCAGTGAAACTGCTTACTTGAGAGGACCAGGTACCTTTCCAGTGCTGGGTACAAAGTGTAGTGTCAGGTCACGTCGACTTTATTTTATAAAGCTTTATACAATTTGTAAATGTAAAAACAACAAAAATCACCCGAGGTTTTTTATTCTGAAAGCTATTACATATAAACAGTCAGGGGGAGCTTCTAGTTTTCATGGAAAATCATTGCCACATTATTTTATTTGCAGAATGTGGAAACTTCGTGCTCTGCTTAAACATGTGCTGATTTTCAAGATAGTTGCAGCTTGGATGTGCTCTTATGGGAGTAAATAAAAGAAACCTGATACGTTGGAGAGACATTTCTGTGTAGTAGAACCTGAAAGCGGTGTGATAATTTTGATAGATAACTTGGAAGGAGAAATGTTCTTCTAGGTCAATTAGTGTATTGCATCAGCAGCTCAATGGTCGTGGGGTTGATTCTTGGGGAACAAAATATATTGCTTTGGAACAAGTGACTAATACGAAAAATGTGGAATAAAAATGCATTATACAAATGATGAAAAATGTCAGGTTATAACATTAACAGGAAGTATTTTATAACATGTTTTCAATCTTCTTTACTAAAAGAAGATATTATATATGATGAATGTTGGTAGCCAAGCAACAGTGGTACTCATTCACTTTTATTTTATGGACACATAACCAATGCATATCAATTAGTAGAATTTTTTAAATGTCTTTTTTGTGTTCTGCTTGAGAAAGTCATGTGGGTTTAATATTACAAGAGGATGAGTAAATGATGACAACATCATCTTTTCTGGGGAACTATCTGTTCATGTTTGCTTTGTTTTCTCTCTTTTTGTATTACTTGTCATGCAGAATCCCATTTTAGTTTAATCTTTTTAGTGTTTGTCTGTTCTTAGTTAAGATTTATTCGTTTTTAAAGACCTTGTATGTAGTTTAACTGTAATTATGTGAATAATCCTGATGATGACAAAATATCTGTATGTAGTATGCAGTAATGATAAATATAAACTCATATCTAAGATCTTTCCTATGTGATTAACTCTTCTGTTCAGGCCAAAAAACCTCCATAAACCTTTCCAACACAGATAAAACAACAGATTTTATGATACACTTTAAGACCTGGGCATCTGGCCGTATAAAAAACAACAAGTTTATGGAGTGGATCCTACAAAGTCGCTTTATACTAGAGGAAACCCCCAACATTAGTCTGGAGCTTTAGGGTAAATCTATTCTGTTCTCTTGGCTTATCAAGAGTCATAAACAGAGGCTTTAGAGTATGAAAAGAGATCTGACGTCTCATTCATTGGTTGACTGGTGTGAATGTCTTTGATTTAGTGGAAGGGCTGTGATGCATCACTTTATTCTGTCCAGAAAAATAGACACATGCCCTGATTAGAAGGGAAGGATGTAAATAAAAGCAAAGCTAAAAGCCACCCACAGCGTTTCGGCACAGTGCAGCGGCGGAGGAGAGTCAGAGTCTTGTATTTTGATGGGAAATTAATTTTCATAAGCAGTTTATAAAGAGTCACTATGAGAATATTAAATGTTTCATAAGCATTTGGGTAAACAATTTTCGGGGTAGTCTGAGACCAGTAGTTTTGCTCGAAGTAATTTGCAATCGGGGGATTGGCTGGTTTTGCTTTTCTGTTGTTGTGTTTCTTTGGGGAGAGAATACATGTTTTCTTTATCGCTCTCTGTATTATCAATTTTGGCAAAGATCTGCAATCTTTTTATAGTACATCATTGTACAATGTTTATGTCCTATGGTTTCGGTATGACCGCCAAACACAACAGGAAGATATTCTGAAGAAAGTGGAAAAACAGTGGCACGCATTCATTTCTGTTGTAAGGAAACAAAACCAATGCATTGAAATAGGTGGCAGTTACCAACCATTTTTACATACATACAGTTTAACATATTTCAGATGAGTAAATGATGACAGGTAAACTATCACTTTAAGGAACTTCAATTTTTAAACCTGGATCGATTAAATTGTGAAAAGTGGGTGGTTACATACCACAAAATTTTACCTTAGGGGGTTAAATAGGAATGCGTCCCTTAAAGGTGGAGAATATTTTTAACATTTTGTTAAAGAAATTAACCTTTTTTTTAGCAATTATAGGAACTACTGAATCATGCACAGAAACCTCAGACACAAAAATAGTCAATTTATATTCTTTGTTAGTAAGTGTTAGATTATCATCTTTGTTTTTGCTCTCATTTTATAATAGGTAATAAACCAAAGTAGACACTTGTGCAAAATTCAATACTTTGTAACTATTCTTTGTCTTTATTTTATGTTTTTCGCAGGGTTGCCAAAAATGCTGGTCATCAGGGACTATTTTGGCATTCCTGGTCCTCTGAGTGGTTCGCCTCTGAGTGTTCATATGGGTGATGTTATAGAGGTCATCTGTGCTGATCCACACAGTTCCTGGTGGCAGGTGAGATTTAACACAGAAGCATGTTACTAATAACATGATGACCAGTTGGACAATATTACTCTGGCAAATTGGCCGTTGGTTTGTCATTATGAAAATTACCCCCAATTGTTATTATTATCTCCTCTCAGCTATTTGAACACTGACCAGCATATTAATACACCGTTGACTTATTTCACTGGTAATTTGAGTTTTTTTGCGTTAATGTTAAATACCGATTATTTTCTATATATCGTTCTAAAAGCTATATGAATAATAAGAATCAGTGTATAAATAGTGTACCTAATACTAAATGAAAAAGCACCAGATTTTTTTATGAGAATCTGTTTGATGTCAGGACTGGGGGGCAGTAGTCAAACATTTGGGCGTCGTCGTTTTGTCTCTAGCTTATTGTCACAGATTGTTCCTGTTTTATTTATTTCTGTCCCGTGCCGGGACGCTGCGGGTCTTTTTCTCTGTGGTTTATGGTGGCACTAAAACCTCATCTTCCTCCTAGTGTCGCTCCAATCTGGCCGACGCGCCTCAAACAGCTCGGCAGGGAATAGACACTTAGTGAGATTTCCCATGCTTTATGCTGGGCCATTTCTGCCTGATAGCACACACAGAGGTAGCAAAAATCTACAGCTCAGAAATGGATGCCAAGAGATTCACTAAGCCAACAGACTGCGACAGGCAGCGGCTAGACATGCGTGTCAGCCGTGGTTCTTCGCAGGTCACAGAGGGGAGCGAGGAGCACTGCCGTTGAATGATAATACACGTTGAATGAAAATGCACATCGCCTCTTTATTTTATCTTGTGTGAAACGACACTTAACTGTTAATAAGGCCACTAAATCTTCAGGGTCCCATGACACCGAAGAATGGAATTACAGAACACTGAGCATCCATCTCCCATGTTACTCGAAGACAATTATCTCTGTCCTGTTGCCAGAACAGTGCAATCGATCACTGTAATTTCATTTGATCCTTAAGGCTGCCAACTGTTTACTCTAATGGGGTAATAAGTTTAATCTTTATCATACGCTTATCGGTGGCGTAACAAATATAAAGGGCTTTCAAAAGCGATGTGAAACATTATTAAGGCAAATAAATCATGAATACAGTTCAACGTTGCGGTTCCAATCTAATTTGTAGCAGAGATGCATTTTTCTGAAATGTATTTCATACTTGATCTTTAATGAGAGATTTTTTTTAGCTTAAGTTGTTTGAGGGAAGTCAGATTCAAACTCTCAGTCAAGCCAATCGATCACAGGCTACTAAAATTTGGCATCTGGTTCCGCCACATTCACATTGTATTATGACCTCCCAGCTGTTGTTTCATACCGAGTCAGGTGGGGCGAATTGTATGCTTTTATCCAAAAATATCCAGGTAATTTGGGCTGAAGCCATGCAAGAAATGAGCCTCAAAACTGGCATGCCGTCTGTGATTGCTCAATCCAGTCATTTGCGTTACACAGAATTCAAGTCTAATGTTCATAAATCCAAATGTGCTCAGAGCTGCAATATCCAACAATGGTTTATTTTTCAATGAGGACCATGATTCACCAGTTATGAAAGCTGTGTGATTATACAGCATCAGAGGATGCTTTTATTCTAAAACGTAACCGTGGGCAGGGTCTGAACAGTAATGAAGTGTGGCTTTAAATGAGATTCACTGCTTATTGTGAGCTAATTGTCTTAGATTTATTAAAGGCACTGGGAGGCGAGCATCGCCCCAAGGCAAATATAATGCAATTAATAACCATGCGTCCTGGCAGGGCAAAACACTGACGACACATGAGATCGGCTTTTTTCCCAGCGATGCGGTTAAGCCCTGCCCATGTGTGAGTATACATATTTTAATAGTATATGTGAGTTATAGGCTTTTGCTTTAAATGTACATGATAATCTGTCGCAAGTGAACGTGACACTGCCTGTCAAAACTGGACTAAAATCTCAAAATCTAAATCTGAGACAGTTTTACCAATTAGAAATTAAGTGAGCGATTAAAGGTCTACAAGTCTATTGGTAACACTGTTGTACAAGTGTTTTTATATTTGGTTGAACTATCACTTTAATTTCAATATAATTTTGGTCTTTTTTTAATTTTAAAGATGTCAATGTCATATTATCAATAATTGTTTTTGTGTAGATTATATAATATTTAATTTAGGCTACCCTTAAGAAAAATAATTTTTTTTAAAATAGGTAAAAACTTTAAATAAGTGTACCATTCAAAACTGAAATGTTGGCCTATTTTGTCCCAAGCACTACACTAACAAGTACACTATTACTACATTTATATTAGCATACTTACCTAGTAAAATATACTGACATATACTTGACCTTTCTAAAGGACATTTATAAAAGTAAGCATCAAGTATACCTCTTTTTGAAAAAAATCACATTGGATATGTTTTGCATTGTAATCATATTAAGTCGCTTTTCTAGTTTCAAATTATGCAGCGTTTCTAAAACATATCAAGCAACTTTTTGACATAAGACCAATCCATAACAACAAGAACAGCATCGAGGAAGGTGGTAGATATTTAAAAAATATAATGTTGTACAGATGTTTTGTATATGTTTAATTTTACTTTAAATCATTTTTTTACTGCATTTCTATCATTAAGTTTGTATTGTAGCTTTTAAATATGTAGTTCTTTTTTGCTGTTCCCTTCTGATACGCTGCCTATGAAGCCCATCTGAATCTCTGAGCTGCCATCATGCACAAATGCTGCCAGTTTTTTCTTACCAAAAAATCATCCTTGTCAACTTTTTCTTATCAAAAATATCAAATGTTAACACGTGCTAAGATCAGTTTTTACAGGCAGGGTCATAAGTATGTATAATTTGCCAAACTGGTATATTTAAGAGATATAAGAGACATTCTTCATTTTCAGATACCCAGGACAGTCGATTTTTCAGCCCAACCTTGGTAAGTACCATCCATGTTTCTACAAGCTACCTGAATTTCATGTGTTGAGCGTTGGGGTTCAATTTTAACTTTACAAACATTGGCCTGGTACAAAAAGGTTTGCCGGACACATGGAGAGGCACCTCGCCGAAGCCGAGCTCATGGGGAGAGAAAACAGTACCTACCTGGTGAGATACAGAAGCCGAGAGAGCAGGGAATACGCTATCAGCATCAAGTACGTCTTGGTATAAGGGTTGGATGGTGTACCGGTGCTATGGTAGTAATCGGGATGCTGCAGCATCAAAATTACCACGTCTCCACTCTATTATTTAAACGATAGTATCGTTCCACCATGTAATTTATGCACATTAAACACGTGTACATTTTTGTTGCATTTCTCTTCTATATTAATCTGTGTTTTGAGCAACCCAAACCAGTTCATGATTCAGTGAGTCATTCATCAAGAGACTTGTTTTTTCTTAAATTATTCAGTCGTTGTAAAGGATTCACTGACTCAATTAAAAATTGCCACCACTGACTGCCCATTATATTTTTTACATTTAAAGAATTTCCATTTGTAATTCTTGCTGTGCAAATGAAATTTGTAGCTTGTTTGAATTAGTTTCCATGTGAATATTGTAGTGTACTTTCTCCGCTTACAATTTCTGTAGACACTGATGTTTAGCCTTTTTGCAGTACTTGCTACAATTTAATCTCTTGTAATAGTTAAGACTAAAAAACATTGTTAATGTAAAAATAATAATGTATTATACAGTTTATTATAGTAAACATGGCATTTTTCATTTAGATTTATAATAATTATAAGTATGGCACAGCATCCTGATACAGTATTATTTTAAGATATCTTAATGGTATCATGACAACCTTACTTGGTATTATCCGGCTTCGTGAATGCGCATGTAGGTGTGTATTTTTTGTGCATAAAATTGGCGTGACTGATGGCAGCTGGGTCCTTGCATACCAAGAGCATCTTTTTGCATGCAAAGCTATGCTTTCTTCATGTATCACCCGCTGTGTATCGCAATGAAATTTGCATATGGTTCAGTTTTGTCAGTGAGTTATAATGATATGTGCAGTTAAGGTTTTCCTTACATTTTATAGATGCATGTTTTACACCTGAACCAACCTGAAGGTGTCTGGAGAGCATTTTGATATTTATGTAGTACTTTCAAGCCGTAGGAATGTAACAACTATTATTTCTGTAGGTACAACAACAACGTAAAACACATTAAGATCCTCAACCTGGAAGGTTGTTTCTACATTGCTGAGAGCAGGACATTCAAGACTGTGTTAGTAAGTAGACCTCAGTTACACTGCAGAAGTTTTCATTCTGTTTCAGTGGTCCTAACTTTATGAATACATATGTAGGGTTCTACAATTCAGTCTCACTAACTGTGCTGCAGAGACCTGCTTTTTACAGAGAATCTGAATTTTTGCTGATTTGCATATTTCTGTATATTATTTGCATGCTTAATGTGTTGGTCAGAGGAACCGGAGAAGGTGGTCCCAACTATTAATCTATCATAAAAGCCGTTCAACCTTACTTTTACAATGTAACTGTTTGGTAATACCATGGTACTTTGATGAATGCCACGTTACAAGTATTTCCAAATGCATTTACCATCAAGAAGTATGAAGGATTAGGTAATTTAATGTGTATTAAATTGTAATTGTATTAAGTTGTACTGTTTATGAAGTAGATTGATTTTGGCAATATCTAATATGAACTTTAATAATGTTATACAAAAATCTTTATGACTTCCCTTACGGTAATACAGCTTCCTTTTAATAAATATATAACATAATGTATTGTATATAAGCAAAAGATACAATTATACGATTTATTAAATAGTTCATAGATTGAAAGTTTTTCTGAAAGCGATGTAATATTACATAAGAAACTGCTTCTTTTCATAGATTCAAAAATAGGGTGATATGGTAATATGTAATGTCTATTTAGTGCTGCTTATCACTTGAACTGGTCAGCAAGATGCTCAAGTTAAGTTATTAACACTTAACTATAAGGTACCATTAGTTGATAATTAATAATGCATTAGCTGACAATCAACGGACTATTACAATACTAATGCAGCATCTATTAATGTTGGTTTTGTTAATTTCAGCGTTTAAATTTTTTTTAAATCAAAAGTTGTCTCTGTTAACATCAGTTAATTCACCATGAACTATCACAAATAATTTTAATGAAGTGAACTGACATTAATAAGGATTTATAAATGCTGATAGCTCAATTTTTATTGTTAGCAAATTTTGGTTTATGCATTTACAAATGTTAACAAAAAGTATGTTACTGTGAAGGTAAAGCCATATGCTTATCGTATCTCCTTTAATTTTTGTACATTTCATAAAACTGAATGTGTACAGGATTTGGTGGAATATTACAAGCACAACTCACTAAAAGAGGGTTTTCGGACTCTGGATACAACTCTTCAGGTGCCCTATAGAGAGCTGGCTAGAAGATTTGTTTGCAAAGCTCCTGGTAAGGACTGTAACTTATATACACATCATATTATTAGTCATATTACTGTGTGCTTTAATGGAAGGAGAATAAGTTGGCTTTTCATATTGTGTCTCTGGCTGTGGTTGAGACGGCTTATCTCCCATCGCCACCTTTGACTCTTCTGTTAGTTGTAAGTGTCAGTATCCAGTCCAACTAAATTTAAATAAATAATGATTGTCAGTTTTACTGGTGTTTCAGCAGCTCCCACTGTTACAACCAGCCATTTTGCTAAGTGGTTTGCCATTTAAGTTGGTGTGTTCACATCAATGCATGTCTGCTATTAACCAGTGTACTGGCTTAAAGTTAAATATTTATTTTTATTATAAAAAAATTTACACACTTGGAAAGAGAACATCTTTTAAATATGTATTGTATATGTATATGTATCTGGTGCTTTTTACGTTTTTTTCGTCATATATTATGTAAATATTACGGATATTACATGTCGCTTTTATTATGAATAAACCTCTGCTTCAGTTCTCAATGCCCAAGATGGTTCCACAAAAAGACAGACAGATGCTGCAGGCCGGGCGTTGCACTTCCAGGACCTGGCAGCAGTGAAATGGCTGTTTGTGTTTGGCTCCGCTGCAGGCGAATCGCGAGAGAGGACTCTGCTAAACAAGACACCGTGTGCTATGCTCAAGCAACAGCAGCAGCAGCAATCTCTCTGACGTGACATGACAGTTTGCTTTGAGTTACAGGAAAAAGCAATGATGGATGCTAAGCTCCCACTCACCTGTGGGGATCTGTGATAGTGTTCCAGAGCACTTGACTGTTTTTCTACCTCGCACAAAAAAAACATGGTCTGTACCAGGAATGAAAGGACAACCAGGGGAAACGTAGAAAAAGTCAGCTTCATTGAACAGAGAGATGTGTCGGCTTGGAAAAGGCTCTGAGAGTGAGCACAGCTCCATTGCCGGAGAGAACAGGATCCTGGGGATTGAGACAGGATGCGAATTGGGGATTTCACTTTTCTGTTTGTCCTTTCTTTTGCCTCTATCGCTTGGCATCTTCGGCTTGTTAGAGATGTTTACGCTCCACTGCCACTCACAGAGATGTAGCCCTTCACAAAACTCAGCAGAAAATACAGGCCTGCAATGCATCCTGGGACACTTCTCTCACTGATGTGCCCCAAAACACACAAATACAACAATAAATCAGTCGGTGTGTGGGTGATGTGATACATCTGCAAACGTTCTGTGTCTTGGAAACATTAGTTATTTACGAAGCTTGTCGGTTCAATTTCACGTGTGATCTGTATGACCCAAGATTAGCTATGTGATTTCTACAGGCAGTTTCTTTTATATCACATTATAAAATTTGTGAGTGACAGTGTCACAGGAAAAAGAAGCTGGCACGTTGTCTAATGCATGGTTTCCCCAGAGGAGATGCAAAGCAGGCAGGCAAACATATTGTGGATTTGACGTTTGCTAGTTTACATATAATAAAGCTCTGGATGCTCAGATGGGCGTTCAGATGGTAACAGGAGTCATACTCTGTATAAGCGCTATCACAGCTGGGTTAGTGACAGGGCCAAGTACTCTACACATTTTGTGTGTTCTTGGCAAATGCTTCAGCATCATCAAGGCAAATGTGTTTTAAAAATTATAGAAATTTGAAGTCAGTTCAGACAAAAAAATTCAATTTTGGCATCATTTTGTCTCATTCTCTTGTCTTTTCAAACTTGTGGGACTTTTTTATTCCACGGAACACAAAAATATATTTTGAAAAATGTTGAACTGCTTCCAATTGACAATATGTTTTTTTCATAGAAGTGAAAGAGGGCCACTGCTGTCCGGTTACCAACATACTTTGAAATATCTTCTTTTGTGACTGTCGAAGGTTATACATTTCTGAAATGACGAGAGGCAACAATTGAGAAGAACAAAGTCAATGATGGCAACGTTTGCTTTTTTGTAATGAATTATTTAATAGAGTACATTTAATATAAAGGACGCTGATAATTACCCCAAAGTTAATATGAAAATGTTCACTTTGTGGTGAACTTTTACTTTACAAGGATAATTCAAAATACTGATATTGACAAATATAAACATTAATAATGTTAAACAAAATCAAAATGACTTCCCTTACGGTAAAAAAATACAGTCTCCTTTAGATTAAATATATAAAATGATTTATCGAATATATATATATATATATATATATATATATATATATATATATATATATATATATACACACACACAAGCATAATATATCAAAATATTGAATAATACATGAGAAACTGCCCCTTTTCATATATTGAAAAAATATAGTGTAAGCAGTTGATTCCAATATATGAAAATTTACTGTTTAATGTATTTCATTATATTTTCAAGCATATTCCAATTTATTCTTAGCTTTGTGGAGTTATGCCAGATGTTCTCTATTTTACTAAGAGCTAAACAGCGATTTATTTTTCTTCACATAGCTTTAAAGTGTGGTGGAGTTTGACAGGTCATGTTAGGTTTGATGTAAATGAAATTAAAAGTGTTGTGTTGGGTTTATGATTTGGCTGGAGATTTTCTGTGACTCTACCATGTGTGCCTTTAGAAGACTAAATGCAGATTTACAAACCCACGTTTACTTGTATTAAATGAAAACTGTGTCAATGATATTAAGACATTCACCTTTGGTGTAAAAAAATAGTGGAAGGATTTTAACCCTTAAATATGTCTATATTATGTACTTTTAGTATGTTAATCAATACATGCAAAATACTTTAAGATCAGTATCAGTATTCTTTATTGTTTTTATGGTTTGTGTACAGATTTTCTATCTTTGTGTTGTGGAAGTTTTCTCAGTTAAGCTCTCTGGGTTTTTGTGTTCCTTGTTTTTTCATTCTGCCACTGCTTGGATCTAAGCTCCAGAGCTGTGTGGGCTTTCCATTTTGAGTCCCACCAGCTACAGTTTTGTTCCTCCCTCCCCCTCACCCTTCTGGTCAGGTACAGCTATCACACACCTATCTTATTAATTTTTTCTTCCAGACATTCTAGAATGTTCTCCCAGTTTCCTCTAGCATTTTTTTTGCATCTGTTTTTGTGAGTGGGTGTGTGTTGACATTTGCTGGGATTGTTTGTGTATATGAATTATTGTGTATGTGTGTAAGTATGTTGCAGTATCATTTGTAATCTGTCCCTTGCTCCAATCTTGTAGCACATTCGTCTGTTTCATCGTACTTGGCATATCCTGTGAAAACATCAGTATTTTCTAACAGCTTTTTCATTATCTTCTCTCCCTTAGTATTGACCCAGAGGATGGTTGGCATTGCGCTGGCACGATATGATTTCAGCTCCAGAGACACAAGGGAACTCTCTCTGAAGGTGGGCGACCTGGTGAAGATTTATATCAAGTATCCTAATGGATGGTGGAAAGGCGAGGTCAATGGACGGGTGAGGATAAACATACCTCCACTTGAAACCCCAGGGTCTGTTAAGGTTTTTGCTCCAATGGTTTTTATTGACCATTAGATAAAGCTTTTTGTGGGCCAAGTAAATAAAATGAGGAAGCAGATTTTTGGAGCTTACATAAAAACCCAAGCGATTTAAAAGACTAAACTTTTTAATTTATTAGTATTTTATTACGCACATACTTTAAGTTAGAGAGACCAAAAGGGAATTAAACTAAATTAAACACTCTGCAATGCATAATGGGTATTTTATTTAGAATCCCTCCAAACGGGATATATTCCCATCTGAAGGGCACTGCCGATTGAAAACACTTACAGCAGCCATATTTTAGGGTCATTCCAAGCCTAAGATCTCATAACTGGCGAAATCAAAGGGCCCTTTGAAATCCATCATTAGATGGACATTTCGTGCTATTATGATTCTTTGCTTTGATCCTTTACGTGGCATCAGCACATGATGATGATGTAAGAAACAATAGCTTGGTCACCCACACCCTTCAAACTTTCAGAGGGTAAATCATTCAAAAGGGATCAGGGGAAAGTATTTCATTTGAAAGCAAAACATTTTCGGCATCATTTAATTGCCCTCTTTACATGTCAAGCAATTATGTTTTTCTTTTTATGCAAAGAATAAAAGAAGATATTTTAAAGAATATTGGTAGCCAAGCAATGTTGGTGACAAAGCAAATCCCTGTCGTGATAATGACAAAATTCATAATTGTCACTTATTTTGTTATTATAAAAGAGTAAAGCTCGACGTACCATTTGTAAACTGTGCAATTTTCTAGTTTCAAAGGCTTGTGCTTACATCCAATCTAGATCTGTTTTAGATCTTGCATTCAATAAGCATTGATGCTTTTGACATTAGTACTAAAGATACTTGAGATTTAATTTGTATGGACTCTTTGTCACTCTGTATTGTTTTATGGCTATCATTACAGATTTAGGAAATTAGAAAACAGCCTGTCAACATTTGTGGAACCCATCTTTTAACAATACCTCTAGGCAGAAATCTTCTTTTGAACAAGAGCAGCTCATGACTCAAGACATCTGAATCTGTCTTCAGGCGTTAATAGATTTCATTTTCTTCAATCATTTCATGTGCTTGAGTGCATTTAGATAGATGATTAACTGGAGGTGATGGCAGAAGATGACAGAACTGCTATTAATGATTCTTCAGCATGTGTCATTATTAAATATAACCCCTGTGATAATAAAACTTTCTTAACCACTGCTGTTTAATTCACAGGTGGGATGGTTCCCATCCACCTATGTGGAGGAAGAGGAATGACCTCAGATGAAACTATTCCTCACTATGTGCTGTGTTTGCGATGACCCACCTGTTTGATACATAATAGTAAAATCTACTATTTTTAAGGGAAAGAAGCAATTATCAAGCTCTTCTAATGGGAGTGAGTGGACTGCAGAAGAAACCTGCAGCGTGATGCATTCAAGGGCTTGTCGGCTTTGACCGTTTAATTACTTATGACTCTCCCTTGCTGCTCCATATTCGCTCTTCACCGGATCCAGCCTCTCTCGTCTCCCCTACTTTCTCTCCCTATTGCTCACCCTGTCACCTCCTGAAATCTTCACACAGGGCCTGGGGCCCCCTCTCTCCGGCTGTTTAAAATTTAAACTCCATTTCTGTGCTATGCCGGACCTCCTATAAACTCAGCAGTGGCACGCAGAGAGAAAAGCCCTGAGCTGGCCTTTTTTTTCCTACACTCGGCAACCTTTATGCAGCGCTTTCTGCTCACCTTGTGCTATAATTGATGATTTAATTCGCCGGTCTGACTCAAAGTTTGGCTGTGGTGAGATGTGACGCATGCTGTCACGAAGCCTACCTCCCTGCCTCCTCTTCAGCTCTGATAACACTTAGCATCGGGGTGCTCGGAGCACGGCGCAGTGACAGGAGTCCTGCCGTTCAATGCGATATCCATCTCAGGTGGGCCGAAGCGCTGCGCTGTGATCAGTCATCCGCTCTGTCTGTTTCTAAACCTCAGGTGCTCCCGAACACTAGCAGAGTGTTGTTGGCATTTTTTTGTGTTCTGGGGTTTTGTCATGCAGCGGAAGGAGTAAGGAAGTTAATGGTGCAGTTTTTACAATAGGGCCACTGGGCTCAGCCTGCGATATACTGCAAAAATGTATATTGAATAATACATTTGGCGGTGTCTTTTCTTGTTATTAGTGACAATATGAAAGATTTAAAATTATGTACACAAGGTTCAAGATATAATTTCTGCAATTATGTCTTAATATAGTTTGGCTGTTCAGGCATCATACAGAATTTAACTTTGTTCCAAATAACAGGTGATTTTTGTACAGTTTTATACAAATTGTATCTTTCAGTTTTTCAATTTGAGTAAAAAAATATTAATTGGGGCATTGTGTAGTATTTGGCATGTCCCTCTCTTGGTTTAGTGACAGCATGTACTCAAGCTGGCACAGACTGATATTTCATGTTATCTCAGCATGATTTGACAATGTTCCAAAAGCATTCTGTGTGCTGTTTTAAAAGATGATAAATTTGACCTTCTTTCAACAGTTGATATGGTCAAGGTCATAACTGAGTAGTGAGTAGAATATTGAAGAAATTTTAAACATTTATATAACATAATGTTGTTGTTACAATTTCAAAAATATTGTGTTTTTTGCTGTTTACTTTATTGCAATTTCTGTTTGTCCATGTTTTCTGTTTTTTATCAAAATAATAAATTTTCACATGTTTCCAACTGTCATAAAAACAAATATGGACACTATATAGGCATAAAACATTTTAAAAACATTAGAGATCATTCTCTATCCATTTTGAAATCAATATTTTGTACTGTCCATTTCTTTCTTTAATTGTTTGTCCAGTAAATTTTGTTTTTGAGTTTAGGATTTTAAAGGCTCTAGTCAGTTTGGTAGCAGAACAATTTCTAACTTAAATACTATAAACCTGAAATTACTACTTTATTTCAGACAGTGAAATCAGCCATTATATTTTACAAGTTATGAAACAAGAATCCAATTTGGTAAATCAAACATGTGAACAGTATTGGGTATTGATATTATATGCAACAGGTGAAAAAGCTTCAAGCAATACGTTTAAAGCTAGATCAACAATATAAAATAACATATAAATAAAATATTTGAACTTGAGCTTGGAGAGAAATTATATCATAGTTATGGGAGCAGAAAAGATTTAAGCGAATAATACGTCATAAACCCGGATGCATTCAGGTTCAGACAAAGAGAAGCAAAGGAAGATTCTATAGTGAATTCAAGTGAGATTTAAAGGGGCTCTCTAATGAGTTACTATTGTGGTCAAAGTGTGTAATGCACTATGCAATGTGTCATAATCATTAAATATAATAACATAGGTTGATCTCTCAAAAATATATATATTCATAGGCTTCTTTTTCATTATTCTTTTTTTACGTTACACATCCATTGTGCATTTCGTAAAGATTCAATAAAAGTCTTGAAGTGGTAGTTCACCCCATAATGAAAATTCTATCTTGAATTACTAGATTTTCCAAAGATGAAGAAAGCTGTATTGACAAATTCAAAAATGCTTGTAATCTTATAGTTCTTGGACTCCATTGAAAACCATATAGGAAATGGTGCCAAATAACTATGCTGTCCTGCATTCTTCAAAATATCTCATTCTGTATTAAACAGAAAGAATTACAAGTTGATTTTTCCTACTACACTCAAAAAAAAAAATCTGTTTGCTGTTCCATTAAAAAGTAGTACATTTTTAAGCTCTGGAATTAAGTAAACATACTGTTTAAATTGAGTAAATTTAAGTAAAAAAAGTTAATCTGATTCACTCAAATTCTTAGATTAGAATTCACCACCTATTTTCTGTATATTACAAATAATTATTTGTAAAAAAAATACATATTTTATACATGAAATAAAAAATAATTATAATTAAGAGAAATTAACTGTTGGATTTTTAATCAATTATTTTTGTATTTACCACTGAAAAATATTTTTTTTAGATATAGATTTTATTAAGTTATCTTAGAATGTTGATAGAGCTGTTTATTCTAGGAATATTTACTAAGACGACTAAACGTTTTTTGCAATGTAAGGTTCTCAATTGACTCAAAGAACCACAAGCATTCTTCTAAATGTCTTTCTCTGTATTCACCAGAACAAAGAAATCAATAGAGATTTGGAACAACTCAAAGGTTACCAAATGATGGCGGAATTCTTATTTTTAGGTTAACTATCACTTGAAATCATCTTAGGACAGTAGAAGCGAAGCAGATGCAGTGGTTGAGATTTAACCTGAGGCATGTTCGGAAAGAGCTGCGAGGGCCTCAGCACAGCACATTGATTGATGGCCGGTCTCATTTGGCAGAGGATGGAAGCAGCTCTATCTCTCTCCACTTCTGAAAGGTGCGAACTGACAGCAGGAGGCTTCAGAGAAAGAAAAAGAAAGAGAGCTAGAGCATCCCTCAAATCTATGACCTGAAAGTGTCACCTCTTGGTGTTGAATAAGAGACAGGAAGGGGCGAAGAGCTATGTGTTATATGGGTGTGACTTACCTCACCACACTGGCTTTACCAATTCAGCAACTGGAGATGGAGAGAAACTCAATAAAGCTCCTCTACTGTAGTTCTGATAGGACTGCGATTGAGCGCCTCAAGGACTTCATCAGCACTATTGAGTAATTAAACACTGCAAGATCAAAGCTGTTAAGGGGAACCAATCCTGAGTGAGCCATATAGTGAAATTCATCAATCTGAGCTTGTAGTGGGTTAGTTCAGATGCTCTTGGAAACTCACCGCTCCTTTGGGTTGTGCACTTTGTATTATATCTGTAAATAAAGGCCCTGTGAAATCTCTTAACAAACACACTTTTTTCTTTCTCTGGTGACATATTGAAATCAGGTGCTTCCAGAAGAAGTGCACTTATTCTAAAAGTGCATAGCCTGAATGCACTAGCACTTTGGAAAAAACGTTCAAAATTCTACCAAATTGTTTTTTATATTGTTGTGTAATTCATCACGGTTTATTAGCTTTATGTAACTTTCTATAGCTTTAAACATGGAGCCTCAGCCCTTCCGTTGGTCTTTTTAAACTCGAACACTTCCATCACACACTCTTAGTCAATCTCGACAGGATGTCCCTCCATCAGGAATGTGTCATATCACGCCATCTGGTTTTATTGATTCTGCTTTCGCGCTCTTTTTTTACACCTTGATATTTTTTTCAGGATGTCAGCTTCTCTACACATAGTAAGTTGGATGGGCTTGTCTTTAAGTTATTTAGCATGTGGTATTTTCACCGTATACCATGCCCTCCGATACCCACTGCATGTTTAAAAAAAGCATAAATGTTTTTATTCTAGACACTGGGATCTGGGGCAAAATATATTATTTATAGTCTCTGTTGGTGTGATACATAAATAATTTGCTCCAGAGGGCTAGTGGGGGTGGGACATCGGGGGTGGTGATTTGCAATTTATCTCTAGAGATGATGCTTGTGCCATTGAGCTAGGGTTTAAAATACATAGTTTTGCTAGGATAAGCCATGTGATATTATAAGAGATGGCTGTTGACTGTTTTAAAATGCCAAAGGCTTTAGAATATTTTTATAATCAAGTAAGATTACTTATACTTGGTTAAGCTGTTTGGCAGGGTTACATTAATGAAGCAGACACCCTAACGGATCCAATGGATCTTTAACAACGATAATTTAACTGCAGGTTATTAAAATTTATTCAAAATGTGACGTTGTTTCTGTTCTTTTACAGGGATAGGTCACTTTTGAGTTGTAACAAATCTGTACCCATTTGTTCTGAAGAACACATAAAAAGACATTTGGGAGAATACTTTTAATCAAACAGTTGTCGGACCCCTTTGACAATCATAGTATCAAAGTGTACTTTATAAGTTTTGTTCTGTTGAACATAACATGAGATATTTCTAGGAATGTAGTTCAACAAAAAGTTCTGAGGCACTTTAAATACCACTGTATTTTTTCTCCTATGTAGTCTATGGGGTTCAAGAAATGTTTGGTTACAAGCATTTTTCCAAATATCTTACTCTGTGTTAACTGATTAATTTAGATTTTTTATTATTTGGAGAACTAGCCCTTTATTCCTTTTAAACAGCATTAAATAAACCATAAAAGATCATGTTAAGAATAGGGAAAACATGTCCACATGTACTGTCATCATTTGTTACTGCATTTTGAAAGTCTTCACAGCAGTTTGTTAAGATAGATTGTTAAGATAAAGTTTACTCATGAATGAAAATTCTGCTGTCATTTACTTACACTCTTGTCTGTTTTAACCTGCAGAAGACAAAAGAAGAATTTTGTTTACCAAACAGCCTTGGCACCCATTGACTTCTATAATGTGGACACAAACAAACGCAAGTGAATGAGTGAATGTTACAAACATTCTTCAAAATATCTTATTTTATGTTTTTCAGAAGAATGTCATACAATAAATAATGACACAATTTTAGTTTTTGAGTGGACCATCACTTTAAGAAACACTTGTGTTCATAGGTCCGTCAACACTAGTGTTTATTTGGAAAATAACGTGTATAGGGTTGATTTTAAAAAAAAAGTGCTAATATTATCAATGCACACTGCTTTGTACATGAATGGTGATTCGACAACTCATCTTATGCCTATTTGATATATGATAAGTTAATAAAGCCGAGATTGAATAACCCTCCAAACTGAAGAATGTTTAGCTTGCTGTGCTCAGCTGTGTGTTTCAAATGAAACATAGTTTTTTTCCATTTATTATCCTTCTCACAACATCCGTTTTTAATCTTGCTGGGTGGAAATAATGCATTTAGTCCTTATGCATGTAA
The DNA here is from genome assembly GCA_033220385.1 of Triplophysa yarkandensis. NCBI lineage: Eukaryota > Metazoa > Chordata > Actinopteri > Cypriniformes > Nemacheilidae > Triplophysa > Triplophysa yarkandensis. The sequence goes on along the minus strand of CM065664.1, from coordinate 9,174,088 downwards.
AGCATCGATACCCTTACATGATCTCTGACATTGTGTATACGTTTCAGCCTTTTGGCACATGGGAATATTCTCTGTTTGTTGTATAGACATGCCAATCAAACATCCCTAGATTGAGACTCAGGCTGGTTCAAACTGGTTTTACACAGGGCACTGATATTTCCAATGTACTATAAATACTAAACCGACAATTTTAATTTTGAAGACTTCGTTTGGATCCAAATCTTCCTTGTAAGTTTGCAGCCACCGTTGCTCTATCAACACGCTACAAGTGAAGTAAAGGTTATATGTAAATGTACTCATTATCTGATATTAATGGCAGTGGTCTCATTTTTCTTTAAAAAATGAAGCTTTGTGAATTCTTTCATCCTTTCCAACCATTCTTCTGCTTTCGTCCGGCAGTGTTATATTTAGCATTGCTTATCTGAATTGACCATTTGGTGAACCAGCAATGGAGATCATTTCTTTGTATCTTGCTTTAGTCTGTGGTCTCTTGCTTGGTGCAAGAAAGATAGAAATTTTCTGTAATGGCTTGTAGCTCAGCATGAACTACACCAAAATGGAACCGCAGTCTTCTTGTTTAAACCGCGCTGACAACCAATCGTGCTACGAATGTTTGAAACTTTCCAAAAACATTATTTGTTTTTCGCAATTACGGTTAATACTGCCACGGAACATACACCCCTCTTTTCAAATTGAAGATGTTGGAGTGCTGTTCTGAATAATTTTGGCCCAATTCAACCCCCTGGTTGTCAGCTATTTGGTTATTACCCTAATCTAGTAGATGGTGAGGGCATAACCTCCAGAAAACATCCTGTGTCATTCACATAAGCACGTGGCTGGGCCAGAAAAAAAACATAATAGCGCCAACAACATCTGCTTGCTTCCAGCAATCTGATTATATTTCCCTTATTACAGATGAGAAGGTGCCAACAACTGAAATGTACAATGCAAGAGAGGTGAAAAAAGATCTGAGATGCTCACTAATGGCTTTGACTCTCGAAAAGTGGTTTTAAAACCTTTAAACTGTCTGCTAAATGGAAAATGTATAAGGGTGTCACATCTCCTTCACCCAACTTACAACTACAACATTTGGAGTTAATCCTTTTAGAATTACAATGTATTGATTCACCAGGATGGAAAGTAACCTGATTAGACGAAATCTAATCCAGATTAAACTGAAGCAGGAAAATGTGTGCATTGTTAAAGCTTCTATTTAAAGAATCACAACCACAATGTGGCCATTTCTGAATCAATTTCTAGTGTAATACAAGCAGTTATCATTGCTCACCGGAGTCATGTGTGCTGGTGTAGTCTGCATTTCTGACAAGAGCAGAACAACCAATATTTGTGCTTGTCTAGAGAAGACCCGAGGCAACTGTACACTAACATTTCTCTTTTCCTGAGAAAAGAAGTGTGAAAACTTTATGCTAAGAAAATGTTCAATGCTAAACCATTTCAGCAATATTAATAGGGAGTTTTAAGATGTCCAATATCTAATCCAATAGTCTTTGATTTAAGACTATGCGCTTTTTTATGTTGTTGGGTAAAATGTTCTACACTCTAAAAAACTGTGAAGAAAGGTCAAAATGTATTAATTATAAGGAATTTTTCATATTGATTTTTTCCAGTTGTATTACCCGTATTTTACATTTTGCACTACATGGAGTTTTATTAAGCATTCATGGAAATGTCTGTAGAGTGAATAGAAAATAATATTTTATAAACATTAAATATTAATAATAAATATTGTTCTGCTAGTACTGAAAAAATCTGTTCTGTATATAAGTTATATGCCTTTGATTTAAGAATTAATGTCTGTTAGGTCAGGGGCATTTAAAATACATAATGATGAGAGTCTGAATTTTATGACTTAATTTGAAAAAAGTCCTAAAGAAACTTCATCCAATTAATAATTTGTCTGCAGTTTTCCTTTTTTTAAAAACATTGTTAAATATAAATATTTTAATTTGAGTTTTAATTGAATCATTAACTTAAAACATATAATAAAAATATTCTTAAATGCTAAATAAGACTTATTATTATTTCTTACTATTGGTTTGTTAGTGGTGCAGTTACTTTTGGCAAATTCACTAAAACCAAAACACCGAAAACAAGCCAGGTAGATTTATAGAATTCTGATAACAAAGAGTTCCTCCCAGTCTGTCCTAGCATTTATTGACGGGTTATCAATGACTAAACTACCTTCTGGAGAAATGAATAAAGTGTATTGTATGATGCTGACTGGCAGAAACCAAAGATGCATTGACTGCAGACTTCTCCCACAAGACATTGAAGAGAAATGAATGACACGACACACACTGGGACATATACTGTTGCTTAAATTAATATGAAGCATAGGGTTCAGATAAAGCCCATTTTAAAAATCCGTTGTTTGGAAATTATAATAAGAAATATTTTTCTAGCACTCCTATTCTTGCTTCTTTTGAAACACTCAAGATGATATTTGGAAGAATCCCAAATCACGATGGGATAAGATCAGCAGGCTAAAAACAAACATTTGGGGTTAGTTCCAGCTCAAGCGCATGCTATCCTTAGCGAAAAACAGATGTACTAAATTTAAAAAACTCCAGACATCAATTTTCCTTGTGCTCTCAGTTGTTTGAATGTGTCTGTAAATGCTAAATCTGTGAACTGTGTTATCTCGTATGTGTATCTCAAAAGCAAGCTGATTTTTATTTTTACTCTAGAAAGTGTAAATGAGCAGTTGCATTCACAAATAGTCACACCTCGCCATGAATAAAAAAACTCTGAGATGTTGCCTGAATGTTATTCCGAGAGAGGCATCATTCCCAGTTAACAGGCCACAGCCGTGACCAAGTGCTAAGTCAGTCGAACTTGTGATCACATGGTCGCTGGTTTTATTCCCGTCACCGACAGGTTACGTCTGACGTTCCCTTGAGCAACGCACCTAAACCAGGTTCATTCCGCGGGCGCTGCAGTGATAGCTGCCCACTGCTCCGGGTGTGTGTGTGTTCACAACTTGCAGTTTGTGTGTTTTCTAATCGCTGGATGGGTTAAATGCAAAGGTCACATTTCGGGTATAGGTCACCATATCTGACAAATAGGTCACTTTCATTTCACTAATACATCGTTAAGAAAAAGCGTATTGTTTTACAGCAGCCATGTTTCAATACTCCCTGTATTTGAAAAAATTCTTGATATTTCAACCTTAAAAAGTTTTTGGAAATGGCTCAGGAAGTTTGAGCAAAGACGAGAAGGCCTATAAAGATGTTTTACAGCCGAACCGTAATGCACCGTGTTCTTTCTCATCTCAGGTGTGGGACATCTTGGCCTAGTAACATTGTCGTGGACAATCTCAAGTGAGTAGCTCCTTATGCTGCGCCGCCTCTCTGAAAAATGGGACCTTTGAGAGCAAGCCATTACTTCAGTAAGCCATTGATAATCCCACAATGTACTGCAAGAGGTTTTCACGCCGTGTTACAATCGCACAAAAAACTTAGTTTGAGTTTGGTTGAGCCTGTATATTCTGATGTTGATATGATTTTAAACAGGTGACCAAAAATCTTTGGACTTCTTTCATAGCTTTGAGTGCTTTAGTATACAGGGCTTTTGTGTGACAAGGTCTGTTAAAGCCCCTCTTTGATTGTTAATTTTATGCCTTGTAACTTATCTTTGTCCATTAAAATTACGTATTCAAACAGTCAAATAGCTTGAATGTGAGTCCTACAAATCAGCCTTATTAGGTACACGCAAATACATGAATATGCAAATTAGCTCCATATTGGTTACAGGTTGAAGACGTCGTTACTCGGGTAGTTTCGAAACACAACTTCTAAACTGTAGTTTTATAGAGAATACTCAGCAATGGTTTTAAATGATACTTTTAAGGGACATTAAACATATAAACAACTTTGCAATCAATAACGTTGTTTGATAAAATGATTTTCAATAGAAATCTGTAGTCTTTTTATGTAAAATATGGAAATAAAATCAACTATTTCTGTCCCTCGGTGTCCATCAGAAAACAGAGGCAGTAGTTTGCTTGGGGGAGTTTGTCTCCAGATTCATTTTGCATCATGAGTATTCTGACAGCATTGACATACGATAATGACATAAGGTTTTACTTGTTTCCTTGTTGCAGTTTATACTTTCACCATTTATATAAGTGAGCAAAATAGGGCAGACAATAAAAGGGCAACCTGCACCTAATCACCAATTTAACAGCGAACTAAAAAGGACTCGGCAGTTATTCTTCAAAATAAATTGACATCTTCACTTGTCTTTTGGGAGGAAAGTTATTAAGATGAAGGGTGATAGAGGATTTCATTTGATTGAAATGAAGAGGCCTAATCTTGCTAATGTAATCTATTCAGCCTTAGACTCGCTTTCGCTCTGTGTCACAGGCTCAGAATGGCTTCATTTTCATTTGAGTGCCCAGCGTGGACTTGAAAATGATTGCTGTATCACGATTGCGTGTTATGCCGCACGGTGAGTTACATTCGTAGTTCGTCAACACAGCTCTCTTACTCATTCGTTTTATGATTTACATTTGATTTCGGTCTCTGCAGGAAATTTTTTATTGCAGTGCTGGTAAGTTCACCACATATACCAGGAGCAAATTTCAGAAACATTGCTCCCTTCAGACCTTTGCGAAAAGATCTCATCAAAAATTTTAAAATGTGCAAGAAAATGTGCTTTAGCATATTTTAAAGTTGATTTTAAAGAGTTTCTGTTAAACATTCATAAATAGGATGATTTGAATAAAAGTGTAAATATGCCATAAATAGTGCATTATACTCTTTACAATAATGTGCTATATGTTAGGGGTGTGACTATACATTGATATGAATAGATTACTCAAATTAATTTCTCACAATTCAACACATTGTTGCGACATGTAAAACATCATCATGAGATCTGTCTATGCACTTATTAAAAGTCATTAATATTGGAAGTGATAGTCTTAACTAGGCATGTAATTTCAAAACATCTGTTAATTAATCTAATTGTGATTGTATTGGAGAAATGTTCCAGATAATGGGAAATATTTTATAGCTGGAAAACGGATTGCATCATGATGAACTGTACGATTGATAATCCTACTACTGTTTGTGATATCAATTTAAAAGAGTGAAATGAAAAAGTTGTCATCATTTGCTCACTCTCAAGTTGTCCAGTTGTCTCCATGTCATTCTGCGTTACTTATTACTGCCATCTTGGGAAAACAGACTGTATGAATTACAGTAATGTATACAAATTTGTAACAGCTAGAGAGTGAAATAATATTTTACATTGATTTCACAAATATTTACTATGGGTGTAAATCAGTTCATCACAAAAAATGTTTTAAACCACATTGAAAAAAAGTGTGTTGGAATTACTTAATTTTATCATATACATCAGTTCCAGGATTTTTTTATCTTAAAAATATCAGCCATAATTACAGTCTCTTAGTATTTTAATAATATGAAATTATGTCACAGGCTTTCATGGGCAATTTGTGCCCGATGCTTAAAAGTAATGAACTGGCATTTAACCAACAGTCATTTTTCATTTTTAATTCACAAACATTGGCTTGAAGCAACAAGGATCTCTCACCAAAGCAGTTTGGTGAAACCTCCTTTACAGCTCAGTAAATGAAAATGTGAACGTATGTTTTAAGCGAAATGATTAGCAAATGAACAGTGATTCTCCATCAGGGCAATATTTAAACACACAAAGAGCCGCCCATATTGTTACAGAAATGCATAAAGTCATGTTCTTGGCCATGAATTTATACCAGTTGGGAAATGATCCCAATACTTAATTTCACTACAGTTTTTCTGTTATATTTAATGATACCATATGTTCATCGATCAGTTGACAAATGGACCAATACGTGTGTGACATACATCAATCTCACCAATGGTGCATTGGTCAAAATAGACGATGAGGAGTTTTCAGGACTTCACAGAATTACAGGAAGGTGCGAGAGGGCCGGTGTGTGAACTCTGACAGTTAGGATGTGTTTAAAAGCAGGTGCAAGATAACAGAGTACATCTTGTTTCATCTTCACATTGATAATTAATCTCCAAAAATGTATTGCAGCCCCCCAGACTTGAGATAATGCTTTTTATCTCATGAATGGCTTCAAAGTGGTGTAACAGAGTATTGATTTGATGTTTTTCTAACATTTGTAGGACAAAGATTGAAAGTCAATAATATCATATTTTTCCATACGTTTCCCTTTTTAGTTTTCTAGTTTTTAGTGCGTTTATCCATCATCTCTGGCAAACTTTAAATGACATGTAGTAGAAAACTTTGTGGTTTCCTAAAAAAAAATTCCATACTGGTTCCTTTGTATCAATAGAGCATTTCTTTTCAGCCGTGCCGCTTGTGTCCTCTAACAGGAGGTCAGATGAGCGCCCCGTGGAGAATGTCTCTGGGGCCTGAGTGTTTCTCTCAGAGAGACGTTAGGACCTGGGTGACCAGCAGGGTGGAGAGGAGAGATGGAACGACCAGCGGGAGAGTCTGCGCAGCGGGTGGAGGGTGGAGAGATGGTTGGCTGGACTGCAGCTTGTCACAGGACTCACCCTGGCATTGGGCTTTCTCGCACAGTACGCCGGTGAAACCCACCGGACACTGGCACCGCTGGTGGTGGTGGCACACGCCCCCATTCTGACAGCGCAGGAGCATGTTGTCACACACCCGAGCTGTGAATAGCAGAGAAAAAGAGGTGAACGTGCATTGCTTCCTTCTCATGGCAATCTCTGCCCATCAGGAAACATTGTCCAGGGGAAAATGTGCCTTTATTAAATTGATCAACTGGGTTCTCTGTGTTTGATTGCTTTTGATGGGTGCTGGATAGATGCTCAGGGGTTTCTTTTAAAGAAATGCCGGGATGACGGCCCCCTTGTAATATTGCGGTGGTGATATGATTAATCAGTGGGTATGAGGAGCACAAAATATATCTTTGTGTGACTTTTTTTCAATATGGGAGACAAATTGAAAACTCAGTGGTTGGCTTTTGGTGAATCTATCTCATGAAGCGGGTATTGAAAATGGGTATGTACTAGTGGAAAATGGTGGGTTCTTTAAATAGGCAAACATGTACATAGCTAAATGTTCTTCCATGCATAACCATACAGTCAACACATATTGTTTATGAACCTATCAATATTCCTGTTGATGTTCTTACCTGGTTGGAAGACGAATGCGTAATTTAATCATTCGGTAATGAAAAACAAACATACAGCACAATTAAATTTTGCTTGAGTTTTCTCCCTTTACATTTTTCAGTTAAAATTCCAGACGAACAGGTCAGTGTGCAGTGAATGATATGACATGATGCCAGTCTACCACGAGTCACTTTAATCATCATTCGTCTGACCTGTAAACACACTCTTTAGTGGAAAAGAGATGAGTGCTATTGCATTGTACTCCCTTCCATTATTGAGGAAAATATTTGCTTTGGGAGCAGAGACAGGACTATTTGCTCAGAAACCGAGTGTAATTGCATGGTGCTTTCTTCATTGAGATGGATTATATCCAGGTCCTCTGAGAAGCAGGGACCGAATAAAACTGAAATAAACCAGCCAGAGATATCCACATTATTGATCTAAGTAATGTTTAAATGCAGTCATTTGGCCAATGACTGATTTCAATATTTTCGCCGTAACAGTCAATAGCAGTAAAATGAAGCATTTGTTGTGTGTGCATGTGTGTGCATGTGTGGGGAGAGGGAGCATTTTTTTACTTTCATGAATATGAGACCATATTTATAGGTCTAAAAATAGTTTAAAATCTTTTAATTCTTCTCTTTTTTACCTAATTAGTAAAAAAAGTGCTTAACTTTTTAAATAAATTAAATATAAAAAAATTATAAAAGATTGTTGCAATCAACATTGTAAAAAAATTATGAAATGGATGGATTTTTTATTAATCCAAATGATGTGATTATTTTGGATTTCACATTTTACTCAGTGTTACTACTGGAGAAAATCATGCAGTAAATGGATTTGCATAAAAAATATGTTAAAGTTAAAAATTTTCTTATAAAACAAATATATACAAATTTGGCACAGTGTTGAAAAATGTATTAGGTAATGAATAACTTAAAATGTTTCAATTCAATAACTTAATGGTTGGACATGCCAAAATTTGCCATTATCTTTACATACTATTATGACAATTTAAGAGATATACAGACCTAATTACTTACATAAAAAGTTTTTATGACGTGCCAAAAATGGCACTTTGGTACTAATTGTTTCCCACCTGTTTTGTTCATCACAATCGGGAGCTGCATAAGTTTGCACATCACTTTGGCAAGTGATCATAGTTCTTTTTCTTAAGTTAAAAGTAATAACAACGTGTCTAAGGAGCATGATGGAGGAGGACATACTTTATGAACTTAGGAGTTCAGCACGTGTCAGATGTGTAGAAATTGGAAGGTGGAAAACAATGTTTTTTATACATTACCTGATACATTCAAAGGTAAGTTGCTCTATTGCATTTGTTTACGTAATAGATTAAGTTACTTTTAACAGGTTACTCACATTTAAACATAATGAACTCTTTGCTTTACGTTTATAGAAATAATATTTATTAAGAAGCCAAAAATAGCTTTATGGCAATATTTTGGCTTAAACAGAAATTGGCACTACTTTTATGATTTTAAAGAAATTTTTTATTTATTTATTTATAACGAAGATAAATTGCAGCACTGTTCAGTCTAATAATGCATTATGGTATTTTGATGTAAAACACTTACAGATTTAATAATATGGTGGAGCATAACACAGAAATTTACTTAATTTATTATTTCTTATTCCAAACTCCTGTCTGGCATGGCTAAAAGGCCTTTAAAAGCTCTGATATTCATTTTAAAAAGCAACTGATTTTTTTTTTAATGGGATTTAAACTTTGGACAGGCTAGTTACTTTAAGTGTTTGAATGCATCCATATGCTGATAGAACTGTAAAGACCATATATAAAACCATTGTCTTTTCAAGTACAGTTGTTCCCACTATTGCTGCTCTTTTCAAGGGATAGAATCCCCCCCGGAAAAAATCTGTCATCTTTTAGTTTTAGTCCCGATACTAATCTCCCAATATGATCGGTCACAAATCACCATTTGTTTTTAACAAATTGAGTTGACAAATTAAAAAATTTAAAAGTGCTCTTTAAAATGTATTTTATATCAAATAACAAAACAAAAACTGCACATTTAAATTCCAATATTAAATAAAAATAAATAGTGTTTTAAAATAAATAATCTTTACTGCTAAATACATAAAATACAATAAAATCCTCCTTTAAGCTACTGTTACTGATAAATTCTGACACATGTGCAAACCAGACCGGACCACTCTCCCATTGTGTTCAACCGCATACAGCCAGACTACAGCTTAGGTAGTGGTGTATAGTTGCGGCGTATGGTGGCGGCGTATGGTTGAGGCGTATGGTGTCGGTGTTTTTGTTTGTGGCGTATGGTGGCTGTGTATTGTTGAGGCGTATGGTGGCTGCATATGGTTGAGGCGTATGGTGGCGATGTATGGTGGCTGTGTATAGTTGAGGCATATGGTGGCTGCGTATGGTTGAGGCGTATGATGGTGGCGTATGGTTGAAGTGTATGGTGGCAGCGTATGGTGGCGGTGTATGGTTGAGACGTATGGTGGCGGCGTATGGTTGAGGCGTATGGTTGAGGTGTATGATGGCCGCGTATGGTTGAGGCGTATGGTGGCCGCATATGATTAAGGCGTATGGTTGAGGCGTATGGTGGCCGTGTATGGTTGAGGCATATGGTGGCCGTGTATGGTTGAGGCGTATGATGGCCGCGTATGGTTGAGGTGTATGGTGGCCGCATATGATTAAGGCGTATGGTTGAGGCGTATGGTGGCCGTGTATGGTTGAGGCATATGGTGGCCGTGTATGGTTGAGGCGTATGGTGGCCACGTATGGTTGAGGCGTATGATGGCCGCGTATGGTTGAGGCATATGGTGGCCGCATATGGTTGAGATGTATTATGGCCGCGTATAGTTGAGGCGTATGGTGGCCGTGTATGGTTGAGGCGCATGGTGGCCGCGTATGGTTGAGGTGTATGGTGGCCGTGTATGGTTGAGGCGTATGGTGGCCGCATATGGTTGAGGCGTATGGTGGCCGCGTATGGTTGAGGCATATGGTGGCCGCATATGGTTGAGATGTATGATGGCCGCGTATAGTTGAGGCGTATGGTGGCCGTGTATGGTTGAGGCGCATGGTGGCCGCGTATGGTTGAGGTGTATGGTGGCCGCATATGGTTGAGGCATATGGTGGCCGCGTATGGTTGAGGCATATGGTGGGCGCGTATCGTGGCGACTCTGCATGGGCTACAGAGTCGGGCCGACGCAGAAATAAAAAAACAGGCTTTTGTGGACGTAAACATCTTCTTGCAGCGTTTGCACACAGTTTTGGTTCTCTCTGTTTGCACCTCAACTCCGAGCCTTCTCAATATTATCATGTACACACGTTGTTGCCATACTTCAGAGTGATTGCTAAAACACACTGCAAAACATGTGTTTTGCCGTTATTGCGCCTGAAGAGCGAGCTTGTGGTAAACACAGCGGCCCTTGCTTTTTTGTTCTTTTGAACACAAAATTAAATATTTTAAAGAACATTGTACTACAAAAAGATCTGGGGGTACCATTTTCTTTTTTCCTACTATGGTAGTCAATGGAGTTAAAGCATTGATTCAAATATCTTTCTCTGAATTCACCAGAACTAAGAAATGTATGCAGGTTTGGAACAACCTGAGAGTATGTAAGTCATGACATCATTTTCATTTTTGGGTGGAACTTTCCCTTTAACTGTATCGTTGCTCAGTTTGCCAGTCTTGATGGTGTGCAAGGTTACCCGTCACATGCAGCATACAGTGGCATGGATTGCATTTGCACTCGCGTTTCGCTTCACCTTCTGACCTAAGAAAAGACTGAGGTGTGAACCCCGTCCGAGGTCTCTGTCTCCCTGGGAGACATATGCGCTGTATCGCACCTACGTCGAGCACACTGAGTTTTTCACACTCGAGCAGAACAGAACAGGCAGCTTTTGACTAGAGCAGTAGTGGCACAAGTGTACAACAGATCTATCTGTTCTCTGACAGATTGAGGGATCGGCATCTGAGACACAGCGTAGTACAATGTTGATGTAAAAATGTCCGATTGTGTGTTAAAAGTAGGATTATCTGGACTGTAAAGAAGAGGTGGTTTTGCCTGTGGCGTATTGGAATGTTATTTTCAGTTCCCATAAATCTGAAACTCTGTCTTGTGTACTATTGATTATTAGCACTTGCTATCCATGGCCTTTTTGAACTCATAAGCTGAACTCATATGCTCAATGCTCATGAGACTTTCCTTTGACAGCATATCTACTGTTCTTTGGTTTTCCCTTGTGGATGTCTTTCAATCTTTCTTTGGCTTGACTGATGGTTTCTCCACTATTTGGTTTATCTGCTCAAGGGATTATTTCAAGTCTCTGAAATCAATGTACATAAATGTACTGCTGTCACCATCTTTCCTGGCTTGTAATTTTTACCACCCCTCTCTTTTAAAGTCATAGTTCACCCCAAAATGAAAATCCTGTCACTTATTCTCCCTCTTGTCACTTGTATGAAGGCATTGCTTTTTCTGCAGAAAGCAAAAGATAATTAGGAAAATGCGCTTTACTCAACAGTAGTGGCATCCATTTTATTCTATTATACACAAAACCAATGCAGGTAAATGGTGGACAGTCACCAACATTCTTCAAAATATATTCTATTGTGTACTGTTGACCTTATTCCAAAGAACACCTTGTTCCAAGATATTTTGAAGAATTTTGGTTACTGAACAGTAGTGGCACCCATTAGGGACTAGTTACCAGGAAAACTTCAAAGGATCTTCTTTAGTGTTCTGTCGAAAAGGTCATACAGGTTTGAAATTTTATTTTAGGGGGGAACTATCCCTTAAACTTATGTCTCGTCAGGACCAGAGAACGAAATGCCAATCTACATTTCAGGCTAATTTCAAAATTCCTGGTGTAAAGTAATTAATCATATTAATTATATTGATAAACTTCCTTATCATTTGTTTTGCTGTTCATATTGGTTTACCAGGACTTAATGTTCTAAACTAGTTTCCAAAAGCGTTTTACTACTGTGATGGTATCAGTCCCATTTTGGTCAACACATGCTGTTTGACTTTAGTTGTACGTTGAAAAGGTTATCAAAGCACATTGATGGCTTATCAAATGACCACAACCTATGAGGTTATCATTAAATGCAGCTGTTCGCTTGCTGCTTATGGACAGTAGGCTTGAATCTGAAAGCTGTGGGTGTGCTACAACCCTGCGGAAGCTCACAATGCTCCGTTTTGTTCTGCTTCTGCTTCTGACAGAAAAAAGGCTGCTCTCTGTCAGTCAGTATCAGCAGGGGTTTGCAGAATCCTTCAGCATTTCAATCCGCTTTTCTTAAATATGACCACATTAATGTCCGTTTAAGCAGCCGTCTCTAAGCTGTTCTGCTATTGAGCTTTGTTTTCAGATAATACACATCTCGTTGTCATCTTCAATTCAACTGTTGTCCACTGATACTGATTCACAGAGTATTCTTTGGACAGTTTGTTAAGTGTTAGGATAGACTATAGTTATATACATGATCAAATATGTAAACATAGTAAGAGGCTGTGAATTAAGAGCACATAATAAAAATGATCTTAGGGAGAGATCTTACCTTGATTTCGGTTGGCTGCTCCAAGGGAAGAAGCATTTGGTCGAACTTCATTCAAGCAAGAAATACAGTGTTATTGTTGCAATTTAACAAATTTGTCCGATTCAATTATACTGATCAAATAGATGTTCAGCTTTTACATCTGTATCTAAACATGCGCAGTAATGATAAATGATGTTTGCTTTTGAAAATTCTATGTGAATTTTAAAAGCTTTTTGGCAGACCTTACATTTAAGCGTCTTTATCCGTCTATAAACAGTTTTTTTTTCTCCTTCACAAGCAAAAGTTCCATATCTTTAATTTTTTACAAAATGTTTTGAATAGAGAATGACAAACTCACCTGAGGTGCCAAGACTGCTTGCAATACCTGAAGAAAAGAGAGAATGGGAGGTCATTTGGTCTTATTTGTCTCACAGCTCCAGCTTTGAAATGAGAATATATCTTCAGGCAAAACAAAATCAAACACTTGTTTACATTTTTTGAATTGTCTTTGGTTTTCTACAGTTTTATAAATGATCTTACTATCAATCAGATCATTTTAAGGTCCGTTTTAAGATCATCAAAAATCTAGTTATAAATCACGCAGGTTTGGTTTTCGAAAAGTTTTGTTATTATGTACCATTAAGACTTGCATTGTGGTCCAGAGAAACAAATGATACGACATTTCTGAGATATAAAGGAATAGATTACCCAAAAATGTTCCCCGAATTTTGTTTCAAACTTGTATGAATTTCTTTGTTTGGTTGAACACAGGGAAAGACATTTGGATAAATGCTTCTTAATTCTCGAACCTAATTGATTACTAATAGAGGAAATATTACGACCGAAGTCAAAAGTACCCCAAGAACTGGTTGCAGTCCTATATTCTTCAAAATATGTAATTTTTGTTCAACAAAACAAGTAAAATTACAACATATTTTTTATCATGATAGTTAATAAAAATCAAGAGCTGTTGGGTAACAGACATTTTTCCAGATATTTCTCTCTGTGTTCATTAGAAAAAAGAAATGTTCTCTAAAGAGATTTGGAACAACTCAAACGAGTAAATAAATGTTGAATTGTTATTTTTGGGGGGGAACGATCATTTTAATTGTTGTATTGTACCTGTGTACTCCCAGGCAGTATTTAACAATTTTATTAAAATAGTGTGCCGCCTTTGGTGGAAGTGCCCAGCATACAACTGCTGCAAAATCTATATTAGATAGCTGTGATGCTTGATATTTAGTGTTGTAGTTAATGTAATGCTGTAGTGTAAAATCTCTTACAGTACAGCTATATCTTAAACCACAGATATTGAAACGTCACATTATTTTATTTCCAAAGGAAATAATAATAATAATAAAAAAATGAAAGTTTCAATAATTGAAATGAAAGAATTCAGACTGAAGTTTTGAGAGAAAACACTCACAGTTCAACACTGTACAGAGTTGGAAGCTTAGGGCTCATTTAAAATTCTGCTCACCTGAGCTATGAATGACAGGTCTAAAAGAGAGGACAGCTGGTGGATGAGCTTAATGTGCATTGATTAAACCAACACACACTTTATTCATCGCAAAAGTACCAAACACACATAATTCTTTACTCCTCAAGCACCTGTTCTGCCCACATGGGAACAACATGCAAACAAGAGCAGAGGTTCAAAAATCCTCCTCTGCACCACAATTGGAATCTTAATAATGTGTTAAAGGCAGGAATGCATGCAAAGGAATGCCGCACGAAATCATCGTGCCAACCAAACCCATTCAACCTAAAGTATATATATATATATATATATATATTCCATCATTGACGAAGGTGATCCCTCATTTTGACGGATTATGCTTAGGGTGATCTATTGTAATTTGTAACTGTTATTCCCACTCCTGTCCAACTGATGGCGATTGTCCGTATAAATTAGCAATTGTCTTGTATTGTCTACTCAAATATACTATATTTTGTTGTTTATATCTGCCTGTGTTCAGGCACAAATGGTCGTGTTTTAATTCCCTCTACTATCAGTGCAAAAAAAAAAAACACATAAATTTGTAGTACAATACATTTTTATATTTATATTTATATTTATATTTAATAAAGTTTTTGTTCTTCGTCAAATTAATTAATAAATAATTTAGCATATATGCTCTTCGTGCAAGTTCATGATTAAAATATGCATTAAAAAAGCGATTCGAAAATATGCTAATTAAATGACGGGCAATAATAGGTTATGACACAATTTTTAAAACCTTCTCCGTCAAAATGCTAGCTATGAGAAATTCCAACATGACCTATATATATATATAAAGTTCACCCAAAAATGTAAGTTCTGTCATCATTTTATCACCCTCTTGTCATTTCAACTTTCTTTGGCAGAACACAAAGATATTTTGACAAAAATGTTGTTAACCGATCCACAGCCCATTGTCCTGCATTGGTTTTGGGTCACCATCGTGTTTAGGTTATCAACATTCTTCCAAGTATCTTCTTTTGTGTTCTGTAGAAAAATTAAGCAAACAGGTTAGTGATGATAAAAGAAAGACTTTTTAAAAGAAAACTTAAAAGAAAACTTTTAGTTTTGGTAACTGTAGATGTATTTAGGTTTGGTGTAAGTTTCTTTTAAGTGTAAATTTTTTATAGTACAGTTAGACTATTTCAATGCCCAGTCGGAATTTTGTGTCGGTTAGTTAACAGCTGCAATGAAGGTACCGATATGTACCGTCTTGTTTTACAGTTTGGCAAGAGATTCCTCCTCTGGCAGTCGAGAAGCTGGTGTAAAGGCACAGCAGGAAGTTTTCACTTTCACACAAATATATTCCTCCCTTCCCATGCCACCAGGCACAGACATGGATTTCATTTCCTGCTGAATTATTAGACACAGGGTCACAGCCGGCTCTATACCTGCCCGTCTCCAAAGCGGGTATAAATTGCCCTTATGATTAAAGCAGAGGACTTGATGACAGATGAAAGCTATTACAGCTTAATTAAATTGTGCACACTCAGCATATTTATCTTTATGCGAGAGCCATATGTTTAATAACCTCTCGTGTAATATGAGCTGCGTAGGAGATGTGGCGTGACACTGGATTCACATGCATTCATGGGGAAGGAAAGGTATTGATTTCACAAACCTGCAGGGGCAATAACGCTGTTTTGATTTCATATGCAAGCCTGTTGCATTGCGTATTTCTCACCAAAACAGGTGCTAATAATGTCTTTGATATAGCTGGTCCTTGCTTCCCTCTGTTTGGCACAGATGTGTCCCGGTATTGGGTTTTTAATAACTGGCTGTCAGTCTGAGCTTTGGCCCTGCTTTATGAGGGGCTTTATAACAGGGAGGAGAAAGGCTACAGCTATATTAAAGCCATTCCAGAGCATGTATACACATACATAACATTTTCTGTGCCGCCACATACACACATGTACTGGCGATGCACGTAATCCAATATTGTCATGAAAGATCACGCATACATTGAGTGTTCAGAATATAGAGGAGAATATTCATAAAGTGAAATACCAAAGTTGACGCTTTTCACCTAGTCGTAAAATGTCTTTTGGGTGTGAGTGCATTAAGTAGATGGCTTATGCTTAATAGTAGTGACTTAGTTTTGAGTGACCCTGCACGAAGGTGCACAATGGCTCTTACCTGCACCATCTGGACAGTGCTGAGCCTCTTTCTGTCCCTGAGCTACAGTTACTGCCTTCATTAGATTTATTAGGGCAATGAGCCCCCTGCATTGGGCCGAGAATGGGACAGATGTTCCACTACTCAATGGCAAAGTGGAACTAGGGCTGTCTATTGCATACAGTGTCGCGATATGATGCGATTCCCAATACAAGGGCCAAGATACGATACGCATCACGCTGTGGCTTAGAAGATTTATGTAACAGTAGTAACTGCTGGTAACCTTAGAGCCCATTGTGCCGTCAGGTTTAAATGGTGAGCAAAACTATTCCTGCTATCTCTGCAGCCGCTGACATGTTATGCGCATTGTCAGTCATGAGTACGGGATTTTTGACTTTTATGTACCTTTCACACATCATACCATTTAACAATTCTGCCATGTTGACTTCTTTGCGATTTTCAAACATGGCCCTTGTCTGAAGAAGATGCGAGACAAGTTCCCACTGAGAAGTTACGTCGTGAAAATGTATCGTAACTTATGATTGTATAGCTTGTGATGTACAAGCATTCTGCCGACACCGTATGGCCATGAACCCTGATGAATTAATAGATTTGTTATTTTTGAGAGTGCCAAGACGTGGATGTAAGTTTTAAGATATAAAAGCATAAGGCAGAGTCGATTGCTTTTGAGGTGACGTGTGGTTCTACCTGTTGCTATGGCTGACCGGTCAGGGTGGTGTCTTGATTTTAGTCTTGTTGGCATCTGCAAAGTCCTGTCATTCATTTTAATGTACTCCGCTGCTGCACCCTCACGTTACTAAAGTGACGTCACATGATAACTGGCACATTTAAATGCGCTTAACATCTGGACGTCAATGGTTTATGGGTCATTCTAAAATTGCTGGTGCATCTGGGATATGAAATGCTTTAATTTTTAAGAAACAAGCATGATCATACATAAAAACCTTTTACTCATATTCTTTTTTATAACAGGGTTTGGATTTTTTAACTGCCTAATATTTTCACCTTACTGGGTTTATGTAACATAGGTGAGAGCGTGTACAGTAACATCGTTGATATTTTCAAAAATGTTTTAGCCTACATTCATCGAGCTGAAGATCAAATGGTATGTTTAGAAATACATTTTCATACACATTTTTCATATTTTGCAACAATAATAACGTCCACGTAAAAATGTTGTACGTAAATTAGTCCAATCGTGCTAAATATGCTTTTTTTAACCAAAAAAGAGATAGGAGATACCATGTTATCTTTTATGCGCATTCTTCTATGACATGACAAAAAAATGGAGATTGGGACAATCCTTTCATTTAATAGAGAGCTATAACCAGTGGGTAGCAGAGTTGACAGTCGTTTCTCAAAAATGCGTAAAATACAAATATTTTATTGATTGTGTATTGAAGTAAAACATATCAACTTGTCTTGTTATGCAGTCTGAAAGCAAAACTATATTAAATTGGAACCTTTTTTTCTGAAGTTCATAGGTGTCTTTGAGGTTACTTTTACGCTTAAATACAGAGTATAATGAGAATCTCTGTAAAGAGTTTTATGTGATAAACCATAAACTGGTGTGTTTTAAATTTTGACTTTAAAATTTTGTACTGATGCTTTATTTTGATGCCTATGTTATATGATTTTATCATATGTATAAGAGATGTACCTGCTGTAAGAGAACGACCCTTATGAATTTCAGCTTCAGATTAAAACCAACATTATATCTTTGTTAGACTTGCTTCCAGGCTTATTTTCTGTTATTTAGTTGCTGTAGAAGTAAAATGTCATTCACAACATGTAACTGAAAAGGTCACATTTTGGCGCATGATGGGAACTGTGTTTTCCCATAATCATATGGAGAGGGAGGCAATATCATGTACTCACATATATTGGCAGTGCCCTTGGGGATGGGCAGGTAGGATCCCATGCTCCAGGCTCGGCCCTGGTAGTGTCTCTTGCACCGTGCACAATCCGGCCCTGTGGTGTTGTGTTCGCACTCGCAACCCAACTTTCCCTTGTCAAACACACAGCTGTTGGCATGGAGATTGCACTTGCACCTAGCATGAACAAAAACAAAACATAAAAACAAATGTAAAATGTCAACTTAGGCTAATGCTTCGACACCAGCACTGCGAACAGAGAGACGGCCACGTTTGACGTCTTTTCCGGATCAAAATATTAATTTCATTGCGATGGGGTTTCGAGTCTCTTTGTAGCATATCCATTACAGACTCCAACCTTTAACGTAGACTTCCCATGATGCTACGGAAGAGAGCTTCATTATGCCGTTAAAAACAGAGCTCATTTGAGCCTGCCCCTGTGGAGACGCTGAACAGAAGCGCGGGTCACATCTGTGACACGAAAGCAGAATGAAAGGCTCTCAGTGGTTGGGCTTGAATGTGAAAAAAGTCAAGCACGAAAGAAGTGGAAAGTCTGGCGACACGAACAGCACCTCCTCAAAGTTTCTCTCTTGACTCCAGTGGGAAAAAACTCTTTGTTTAAGATTGTTTGGCGAGCTTTGAATATATTGAAACTCTTGAAGCTTAAAAATTGCCATGTCAAACATAAAATTTCTTCTTTGTTTTTCAGATTCTCACACATTTTAAGAGACAGGCATACATGTAGTTTTTAATTATAATTAGTTAAAAGGGCACTGAAGAGCACTTCAGAGGCATAGCGGCGTTTGTGGATGATTATCTTGGCTGCCACTTGAGACGAGTGGTCTCACTTTCCATATCTACTCTAAATATAATTTGCAGTCATTGATTTTGCCAGGAGACAAAAGGTTACAACCGTGTTGTGTGCCTCTGACCTCCATTTCCCAGTGTGATGGGCAGCGGTTAATGAGATCATTGAGCATTCTGGATATGCTACACGTCTCCGGGGAGTTCGTGTTCGGTATGATATCAAGTCAGTATTTGTTTTTCCGCAGCACGGACTTTTGCTCTTTGGAGAACCACAGTGGTGAGGACATGCGGCTGTGCCTCCCATTGTTAACCTGAGACAGACGTCTTACAGAAACAGTCAGGAATACATCCATTCCAATTGACTTTCTTCTTCTCGTGACATTGCACATCAATGATTAATAACTGCGGGAAAATGGGTCCAAAATATTCTAATTTCTGTTTTAATGACGGCTGGCTGTAGACATGCCTCTGGTGCATGTTCGGCAAATGTACCCCTTTTATGGTAACGTAAAGTAAATCCAAGCCCTTTGATTTGTTATGGGTCTACAGCATTGACCTTTATAAAGAACAGGGATTGTTGTTCCTAAAACTACTTGCATGTTTGGTGTAAAATGCCTTGGCGCATTTTGAAATTAATAGTCCCCTTTTGATTTTTATCATCATGGAGGGATATATATTCATCACTTTGACTGCTTCTCTAGTGTGTCATAAGGGTAGTCAATTAAATCTCTCCTGTATCTCTAATCTGTGGATGTATCTAAGTGCCCTTCATCCAGATAGTAAAATTCCCTAAAGTGGTGTGCTTTGAGATCTGACCCTCGGGTTAATTAAAAACCAGCCGAAACTGGATCATCAAGCTTATGTCCCAAAGTTCACGTATCAGTGGCGTGGCGGCAAGGGACGTGATGCTTTTGCCGTCGGCATTGTCATATTGAAATTGGAAGGGCTGCTGAATATAATTTTGCAGGTACCGCTGGGAGAAGCCTGGCACCGCAAGCATTTACGCTGGCAGAAAGATGAAAATCCATTTAATAATTCTTTATTGGCCTTTTTTCAGCTTGCACTCCCACAGTGGGCTTTGGCCATTATCTAAGAATGGCACCACTCAGTGACTCATTTACCTCCATGCTCCACCCGCCCGCTATGAATTGTGGATGTAAGTGTTACGCTTCACGCACTCGCTCTCTAAAGACATGGCTTGGGGCGTTGTGAGAAGCGTCATTGTCTATGAGGTGTAGTTCATAACTCATATTCATGATTTTTGTCACAATACGATTTTTTTATTGGTTTCTGTTTGGACGAAACCTTCTTTTTTTGTGGCTGTTTTAACATAAAACGTGCATGGCTTAGATTATGAAATCACACGATGCAATGCATTCTAAATGCCAGCCAAATAAGTATTCCCCTCACATCGGTACGTGTCCGCTCTCATGCAGCTTTGCTGAGAAACATAAACAATGTTTGAAATTGATTGACTGTCTTCGCAGGAAGTAGAAAGCAGACTTTCATGTAGTTTCCTCTTGCTATGCTTCAGCCCGACCTTGGTTTGTCCTGGAATGTTGTGAATAATGTCAATACACAAAGTGTTAACAATAGTGGAAGTCCAACTGCTTAAGACATCGTTTATTCTCTGTGAATCTGATATTAAAATATGGGTCTATAGGGTGGTTGGAAATATACCATGCATGTGTCCTATCTACATGTGTCACACTGTTGTAAAAATTGAATAACAAACTGTTGAATGTATATATTATATTATGAATAATATTTAAATACAGTACTGTGCAAGGACTGTTTCAGCATTTCCACCCCAATACATTATTTATCTTATTTGTTTATCTTATTATTTATCTTATTTCCATTTACAGTAGTGCTGTCATTAGAAAACATGAAATAAACATTCATTTTAACATTGTTTGTAAAAATCCAGTGTGATTTTTGTACATCTATTTCATCTTTTCTTACATGAATAAAAGAGAGAAAAACATAAACCAAGAATCTTAATCAAGATAACCTGTATTGATGTCTCTTCAAGGCAGCTACACGCAAAGCAACAGTACACTAAAGACAAGTCCCTTTACAGTATGGCATGCTAAAAGTCCCATTGGAATGATTACAAATAATAGTAAAATAAATGTTTAGAAATATCCACTCATATTTTCAACCGATCCACAGCTGCGAATGGTGTAAAAACGGATTCAAACCACTGAGCCAATCAAAGAACTGACGTACTATCTTTTTTGCTTTTTTAGGACACATTTTCTATATATTTGTCAAATCTCAGTGAACAGATCAACATGAACATGAACAAGAGATCAAAATAGTCTGCTGTGTATTTATTGTCTGCTGTTTATGTTTTTATGCCTAAACATTAAAATATCTGTCTTTGTAGTTGCTCCCTGTCCCTATAATGTAGTCCAATAAACAAATAATTGCAGTTTTATATACCATCATTTAATTTTTATTAAAATTGCTGTAGAGTTATTACCTAATTGCCATGGCAAATGAGACTAAATATGACGGGGTTATTTTCAAGCTGATGTTTATCACAACCTCATCACTGTCCTGCTGTTTGCTATTCAGTTGCTGTCTTCTTTCTATTGTTTGTGAGTGCCCTGGGGCTACAGTGGCTGTAATATGAAGGCTTATCAGACTGAGCTAATTGGTTATAGATGTGAACAAATTACCATTGGAGGCAGCAAGTTAATAAATGTTGAAAAATATGATGCTATTAAAGCCCAAACCCGAATTTTACAGGCTCCAAACTGAACAGAAGCACGTAAGTAAACTTTACAAGTATAAAGGAAAAGTACTTCTGCTCTCTGCTCTGTTTGACCGCAGAAAAAATACATCTCCCACATTCAGGCCTTGAGGATTACAAGATCCTCTGATGTCTTTGTAGTTCAAGCAGAAGAAAGTAAAGCTCAGAAGGTAAACTATAGTGAAGCCACAGAGACGTCTGACAGCCATCTCAACACAAAGGCAAAAGAACCCCTAACCTGTCCATCTTTTCCAACTTCAACCAAGATGGTTCCTGAGGAATCTGCTTCCTTCTTTTGCCCGATACTTTTTGCTGTGAAACTACATCAGTGAGTCATTTCATTTTTGCTCTTTAGTTTCTCATTTGTTACTGTTTATTTCCCCTTAAACATCTGACAAGCAACAAGATTACTTTACTAAAAGGAAACAGTTAGGTTAGGGAGAATTGCTTAAAAGAGTATTGTGAGTGTACGTAAGGAATAGAGCAAATTTAAAATGAATGCTGACCTTGTTTTTCTGATATATCACCATGCACATAGGGGGCTAGATCGGCCGCTACGCCTCGCTGTCACCCACCATAAGAGCAGCTCGGGCAAAATACTTCAGGCCGAGTCAATGTTATTACTTTATTCCTATTTGCATGATATTATAAGCAGCAACGCGACGCATCACAATTGCCTTTCGACATGCCCTGTGCCTTGGGTATTTTAAAACTTCAATAATGACCCTTTCAAGTGACGGCCACATTATTCACTATTGTGATGCTGTCGAAATAAGCATCCGTATTAGGACTGACTGACTGTGCGCGGTGGCCAATTTTCTCTTTCGTCCGGGTGGAATGTAATACATCTCAGGCAAATTGTTTGTGTCTCGCCTAAAATGCGGTCAACCCTGGAGGGGCTCTCCAGATTTCCGGGGAAATATTAGGAATTCATCAAAACGTGATGCTTCTGCGCCGATTATTCCGCTGCAACCAAATCCGATTTGAGTTTGTGGCACTCCGGTTGGCTTCGCTTGGAGCTATGCCTGCAATTTGTTTCAACGACAGAGTCTATTATGGAGCGTTTACACTGATCTGCATGAATATTATGCTAATAGGGGACTCTGCCCCATCCGTGCTTTGATCAAACATAACCTCTCTTATCTTCTAAGCTTCTGGGATAAACACTGAAGTAGGGCCGCAGCTTATATAAAAGCTCTGTTATTGATACAGTACGTATAGTGTTGGAGCAAATTCTTATCAATTGTTTGGTTAATGGCTGAAATATATCTGGAAAAGGACATTTCTAAACAACAGCTTGACTATTTTGGCTGTTTTTCAGTCACAGCTGATGCGCCTGAATTTATGTTCACTTAGTTTCTGTTATTAAAGAAAACTCGCTGGCATAATGTTGGCTCCAAAGCAGCTGGGATCAATGAATAATGCAGTGTTATTTTTCAGAGTGCTGTATGTGTTGATATTCAAGTTTACTGGAGTACCTCAAGGGAGAGTTTATATTGAGTTTTTTTTTCTTGTTTATTATTGATGACTGCAGCAAAGCTTCTCATTAGACCTAATTAAACATCTTAGTTGGGAATCAAGGATGACTGGCAAGAAACATGGTAAGATGTGACAAACTGACAGATCTATATTCAGAAGCTTGACTTGCTAAACGCATGCAAGCACACATTTGGCAAATATCAGGTTGCATTCAGTTTTTCAAGTCAAATGGTTTCTTTCTCATATATTTTTAATGTTTTATTTCCTTTGGTCAGGCAAAAATCAAGCGAAATGTGGCACGTCAGCACTGTTTTGTATATCGTGTCCAATTAAATCAAATGACAGTAACTTATCAATAAAATTACACTTGGATTAAAACAAGTCATGTTCTGTTGAATTAAATTGTTTATGCAGCGTCTCAGCTTGGCTGTGATGGTCATATAGCAATGGGAGTCCTGGAAACATAAATCACACAGGTGAAAATTGAGAATAAAAAAACATTTAAATGGTAGGCATCTTAATGCAAGATGTCAGAGAATCATCAGCAAATTTGGCCTTATTTCACCAAAAGAGCAGTTATTTTAGTAATACAACGTGAGAGTCAAATGAGACTTTAAAAAGCCAAAGTGGTGCAGCTCACTCTCCAAGAAATTTTCTTTGAAGCGTTTCATCTGTGTAATCTTTTCTCAGATCATGCATATTTAAATTTAGCTTAGAAATACAATGGGCTTAAAATATATTATTTAATGTGAAAGGACCTTAAAAGCTGTGTTGAGAAATTGAAAGGATGGGTCTTAAATCACAACTCATCGTGTTTTTTATTTGACCACACAACAGTAGATTGACACAACTGTCCGCTTTTTCCAGTCTCACGCTTCAATAGAAGAGAAGAGAAGAAGATCTGTATACTTTTCGTAACATTATAGCTTGTCATGGAAATGTTATTCACATCTGTTTATGTGACAAGAATGCGCAGTATATATTTCATTTCCCAGCACAGTCCTGATCGTATCTTCCGAAGGTCCAAAGAAAACCATAAAAAAGGAAAATGTATTTTCTAGTGATGCTTCTCATCCGTGTGCAGCCTTGGAACTTCTGAGACTGAAAAGATAGTCATTGCTGTCCTCAAAACACCTTCCTGGTGAATAACTACATAACGTTGGTCAAAAGAGCCCCTGTGTAATATTATTCCCTTTGTCAGAGATATCTGTCAGTAAATTGAATGGAAAACCCACAGGCAGTGTAAGATATTGGAGGTACTGATGGAGGTACTTTGATTTGCCTTATAGCAAAAAGGGTCATTCCAGAATAGTAGAAACCTGAGATTGAAAACTTCCGAAATCCTTAATAAAAGTTTGGTTTGCTGAAACTTACAAGCACTTTTCCTTTCTTACCAAAAGTATCTATTCTAAATTATGTAAATATTTTCTTCCAACAATGCAAGGAGGAAAAACTAGTATAAATTACACAGTTTGCCAGTAAATTTTAATTAATGCAACATATTTATGGTCTTGTTTTTTGGAAACTGAGATGCGTATTTTTGATTCATGTCTCAATAGCAGCTTCTAATGAACCCTCGGTTCCTTTGAGGATCATTCAGACTAGACTGTGTAAATGCAGTCGTTCACAAGAAGATTGTAGTTAAAGAACTTTGTTGAAATCAAGCACTCCACCCTCCACACCTCCCTTTTCTGCCAGCTTCTCAACATATCAAAGCTAAACAACAGCAGCCCACACACCTTTATTAAAGACATAGCAGCCTCTTATCTTCTCTTTGCTATATTTTACCATCCAAAACTGATGAAGGGGTGCTCCAAAAGACTCACTTTAGATATACAGGCTTAAAACATTCTTCACTGTCATTACACAAACATATAATTCATGACCAGCTCAAAGCTTATTGATTTGAACCACTTTCAGAGTAAAAAGGAAAGATATTTTCTCATACTTTTCTTTGTAATTTATAAAATTTGAAAGTTCATTAGAAATGGAATCCCCTAATGCCCTCCAGTATATATATATATATATATATATATATATATGTGTGTGTATTTTTTTTTTTTGCTGCTTCAGCATGTGTCTGTTGTGCAGTAAGAAATTAAATTTTTCAATTTTGTTAGTATGCCTTAAAGATAGTTCAGGTGCAGAATTTTTCCCAAACTAAATGAATGTTCAATAGCAGCTTTCATACAGTAATTGTGCTATATGTGTTCTGACCTCATACCGTACATAGTGTTTGATGTACTCACTTACTTACTGTTGTTTTACATTTAAAGAAAACGTAAGCTCATCTTAATCGTGAAATATCTAATTCTCTAATTAATCGAGAAAAATCTTCTGACAATAAAATGATAAACCAAAAATGATTTGTTATATTTTCAGAGTAGTTATTTTTGCATAACTTTGCAGAAATGTTTTCTTGATTTCATATTATCAAGCACAGGTCTGGAAGTTTCAGTCTTGGATGCTATTTGAACTATTAAATAAGTGCCGATGTATTTTCTGCTCTTATTTCCTGGTCATTATTCTATCCATCTTAAAAGCTTTAAATAGAATTTTAGTTAGTAAGTAAGAAAAAGCATTTTGTTCCCCCAGGTGTAGATCTCACTGGCTCATCTAGGCCATCGAACGCTTAAAGAGCCTTAAAAAGTTTAAAACACTAATTTTGAAAGAGTGAACTCAAACACTTCAAAGCATTGCCATGTTGGACTGTTTATTATCCCTTTTTAAAATAAAAAAACTTGTCTATACACTAATATTTTTCCTGTGTTTAAACACCAGCAAAAAGATTTTGTATGATATGAGCAGTTTGTTCATTTTACCTTTTACAAGTATATTCTTCGAGTGTTTTTATGTCCCGTCCATAATGCTGGAAATGCCCATCTATAACAAAAGAATGTTAACTTTGCTGAGGTTATCTATGCTTCTCTGCAATTCAGTCTGCTTTAGAAGCTGTGCTGACATGTGAAAAGTCAAGTATACCTAAGTTTTGTACATCAAGTCAAGTTGTTTAGTGGTTGGGTTATTGTTAAATACAACAAGAAAAACCACTGAAACTAAAACTAGCTTCAAAACTAACCTTCTAGTTTTACTTTAGCTCATTGGTCAGAATATGGCATTATCAATGCCAATGACATAAGTTCGATTCCTAGAGGATTAGACATACTTTGATACAAATGTGTAGTGTGATGCAAACATCTGCTAAATGTACATGTATAATGTTTTTGCAGATTTACATTTGCATTACTAGTTTGTGTTGTGGTCTTCAAAATGTGCATAAAAAGAGTATAACTTAATTATCAAACAATATCTGACAATGTGAAGACCGCCATTCTTGTATGTTAAAAAGGACCTGGACATCATAAAGACCTGAACCCTGTGTGCTGCCATCTACATGCAATATCCTCAGCGTTCATTACAGATGCAAAGTCATATTAATGTCACCCAACATGCAGACTTGCATGGTGATGTGTCCCCAGTGGTTATTATTTAATCAGCAGTAAATGGTCTTAATTAGTAGATTAGTCTCTTTCCAATTAACTAACTGTCTAATTGCCCTAATCTACCACTGCAGTCCTGTGAATCCTCATTTAGAGCCTTGCATTTAGATTCACGGGGGACCTATCAAACGCATCATTATGAACCAAGTCATTCTCACATAAACCAACTGCTTATGAGCCATTCCGGTCCAATTTGGAGAACAGCTGCTGTGTTTTTGTTTCTGTTGTGTCGACTTGTGAAGATATTCGAAGCCATGCTTTCCCTTTATTTGCAAAGCTGAACGAGACCTCCGAGGTTCATTTTGTTCTTTATTGCCATCACGGTGTCCCTCCATCCAGCTTGACTTCTAATTCGGGAGTAGAAAATGGGTGGCCACTTATTATGCATGTGTCGTCTATGAGACCATGTCCTGTAGAAAAAGCCATGGTTTTGAGAGGGGATGTTTGGTGTTGGTCTTCTTTCACTAGTTTTGACATTTTATAGTTGTCCTTTGTACAATGCCCTAGGCATGTTCTGTTAGTTATGACTCAAGGGGGAATTTGTGAAGAGCGTATTGTGCCGGCCTGTAATGTTGTTTAAATGTCTTGTTTTAGCCTCTGATTCACTAAGCGAATTATGCAAATCAGGTTTTAGGGGCATGCGTGGCCAAATGTTAAGTTAAATGCAATTTATTTGGTTTACACTATGAAAAATGACACTGGCTTATTTATTTGCCGCACTCTTTTATTGAGTTTGTTGCCTCACTAAATTAAATTTTAATTACAATGCTTTTTTTCTGTGGTGTAGGTCAGAGGTAAAGAAGCATCGGCTTACCTGCCCTGCACTTTGATGTCAGAAATGGCGTAGAAGTATCTAGACAGATTGTTCTCATCCACCATTGTGGCTCCAGTGGCAGGCCGAAGGAGTCTGATGCGAAGGTCAGTAAGGGTGAAGAAATCCCGGAGGTTCTTGGTGGTGTCCAGCTGCCCGTACAGAGAAGCCATGTTGTGCAGCCTCGGGCCCGCGAGAAGGGCGAAGCGGTCCTTGATCTCAAAGCGTACAGTCTTGTCGTACTTCCAAACGTAGCCTGTTGAATAGGCCTCGGTACAGATGATTTCCAGCATGGATGTTTGGGTAAGTTGGTGCACTGCCTTTGGCTCCATTGTAAAAGCATCCAAACAGTCAGCAGCGTAAAACTGGTAAGGTTGCCACGTACGCCCGTAATCCAGCGACTTCTCCAAGACCATTTGCTCGGGTCGACCGGACTCAAAGGTGAGGACAATATCATCGGTGAGTTCAATTGTTTTGTTCCAGGACAGTGTGATGTTGACCTGGAGAGGCTTTGGGTATTTCTTCCAGGAAGTCGACTGCCAGAACGTTGTGGGGTTTCGTCCCTCGGAGTCGAACATGAGCTCTGGGGGGTGGGCTAGTTCCTCGGTATCGGCATCGCATTCGTTATTACACATGTATGGGTTTTCCTGCAACACAAAGATGGGAAGAAAATCTGTTAGTTTTATATTGATGAAAACTATAAGCCAATCCGATTAATTTAAATATTTCTAGACTCGTTACATAAAACATTATTTTCTTAACAAAAATTATACAAATATTTGTACAATTTAGAGAGATTAAAAACTGGATTTTTGCTTTATTATTTTGTCTTTAATGATTTTAAGATGTACTAAGCCATGATTTTAAATGTATACTAAGCCACATGAAACATTTTTATGTATCTCTCTCACTTTTTCTATATTTTCCAAACCGTGGTTAATGGTGGCAGATTGGACACGAGTCATTGGTTCTCATTTGAGGAATCTTGATAATGAACACATTCTTTGTTACCGTCAGTGTCCATTAAACACAATAAGCAGCACGCTCTCCTCATCCCTGAACTGCCCGCTGAGGATTGCGCTCAGAATGGTCATTGAGTGCATTCAGAGCGGCTTGTCTCATGAGAGTCACCGTGTGAAGCTCAGTGGTTACCTACTCATTCACTACCACCCAAATTGCAAATGTAATTGATATTCTTGCTTGTTGGCCAGTTGGAATGGGCTCGGAATTCCGATGAGTGAAGTGGAGGTACACACGGAGCTCCATGCATTTTTCATGGACCTCTGTCTGCCCTGCACCGCCGAGCCTCTGTGTTTCAGATCAACTCTCTCATTAACATTCAGCACACCTCTGAGCCATAGCACAAATGACAATCAGCCATGAACTTTGAGGAGACGGCCATTCATTTCCAGCTTTCAATCTCGTGTGCATGTTTGATCGCCTGCAATTGTCATAAATCGTGTTTTGTTTAAGGTAGAAACAGGCCAGGAATACAATTACAGTAGACATGATACATCTAAAGACTCGAGGGATGAAATATTCAGCTTTGTTTGTGAAATAATTTCTTCTCATCACTGCTGTCAAGGGAGGAGCTGACAGATTGTGAAGCTTCCTCCCTCCAAATTAATTGTGTGCTCTGTGTGGTTAGATTCAGATTTGTTTCCCATGTTTGTTCAGTCCAGTATTGTCTAGAAGAATATGGAAGCATTTTGATTATATGGGGAGAATGACAAAGAAAACTGTACCCAAATTAAATGGATAGTTTATCCAAGATGTGACAAATCTGTCATTGATTATAACCCTAAAGTTGTTCCAAATACAAAAGGTTTGATTTTCTGTTAGCAAATTTTATTTAAATACTGACTTTTGGAAGTATAAAAGTATGAATGTAGTTCATAGTATACAAGATCATGCTGAGTAAAATGATGGCATGGTAATTGGCAATTCCAGCATTTTAGATGTGACACTTTTAATCAAAGCTTAAAATACAGGGGTCCATGGGGTCAGTCGTGGTCAGTTGTGGTCTGGTGGTTAGAGAGTGGGACTTGTAAGCAGAAGGTTGCGGGTTCATACTTTGTGAAAAACTTTATATTCGCTATTTGCATATAATTTAATAAATGTTCCCCTTTTGGTAATGACCTGTCATTGTTTGTTAAGAGCTTCATAACAACTTTACAAAATGCTTAAAGGTTCAATTGACAAAATAACCCCATGTGGGTTTGGAACAACATGAGGAAGGGTAAATAACAACAAAAACTATTGCTCTCTCCCTCAAGAGCAGAAACATACAGATGCCACTAAAACTCTCTAGCTTAATGGTGACAAAGTGTCTAAGACTTTCCACAGGATTGTTCTGCAGTCGTTTTCTTACCAAAAGCATCACAATCGATACTCTCTTCCTCTTTCCTCTTAGGTATAATCTGGCCAATGTTTCAGTTGAACACTTAATGTAGATGGAATTCCATTCCATACCCAGTCTCTGTTACAGAAGGGGAGGCAGGCAGAGACAACGCAGCAGTGCTCATTAGAATGGTTGACATCTCCATCACCAGGACCAGACCACAGGAGTAATTTCCAAAGCCGATTTCTATTAATCCCTGTTGATTAGAGAACCACCGCAGAAGTGCACATCACAGACACTTCAACGTAAAGGTCACGTCAGACCGGTCTCTAATGAGGTCCTGCCTCGAAAAGCTACAGGGGCAATCCAATATTGTGTCTGACCGAGAGAGGAAGAGCGGGCTGATGGTTTGAACTGGGAATGTTAGGGCATTCATCATACAAGTCTGTGCTAATTGAGCATTTGTGAGCTCCAATGAAAGTGTTCAACGCTATTACCCTACTTACCCCAAGAGCATCCATACTGGCTGTAACTTTTAAGAATGATGTGAATTATCGAACTGTACAGATGAAACATACAGTGTGGTTTTTTGTTGTGCTGACCACAAATTAAGATATTTTAAAAAGTTGAACACAGTTTCTAGAAGATATTTTGATGACGTTTCTAACTGAACTGTTTTATTTAAGACTTTCGTCCTTACTGTTCTCAAAGGTATAGTTCACCCAATGAAAATCCTGTCATGATATAGTCTTATCATTTCATAGCTGTATGACTATATTGCACAAAATACTTTAAGATGTTGGCGGATACCCCTTCACCTTCAATGGGTACTGATGTTGTTCGATTGTAACATTCCGCTCAACACAAAATAAGATATTTTGAAGAAAATGATACAACCTTGAAATGACATGAGGTTGAATAAATAATGATAGAATTTAGATTTTTGTGCATGAAAGAAAATGTTTTGAGAAATGTATCCATGTAATTCAGTGTGTTCTTGTGGTTCTTTACCTGCATTCCTAAAATGTAGGTCTTTTTGTTTCTGCAACAGAAAGCAATTTTGGGGAGGTTTCCCATAAATGGACCAATAACATTCTTCATAATGTTGTCAAACATTTCTGGGGGGGCAGTGTCATTCATTTGACACACAAGATACATCATGAATGAGAGGCTCTGTGGTACCAAATAAAATGCTTTAAAACAATACTCATCTTCTTGACCTTCATATACCCTTATAGTTCGTATAGTCGTCTGTTCCTTCGGCAAAAAATATTTCTCCATGAAGGTGCGTATTATCTGCCATACTCATTTACAATCAGTGTCACACCATATGTTACTCATTACTGAGAGTAAATCTCTTTAACCAGAGCTAACCCTTCTGTAAGTCCTTGATCTTAAAATATAAAGTTCCGGACAGAGTTGTAGTCAGTTTAACCACCGTTCTCCATTCAAGTCGAATAAATGCAGTAATTTATTTGAAAAAGTAATTCCATGCGTATTTCCCTACGTATTTTTCAACGGGAACTCGCATTGAAAACTCAGCAGTTACGCCATCGGACCATTATGTGTCGAGATCAAAACAGAAATGTTTGAGCACTTACATGAGTAAAAAATTTGAAAATTATTGTTACATTTGTAAAATAGCTAGGAAGAGCAGATAAGTTAAACCTACATTATATCAATGCACTAGAATTTTAAAATGATTGCGATTCATTGCATCCAGAATAAAAGTTTGTGTTTACCTGTGTTTGTGTACTGTGCATCATAATTTTGTATGTATAAACACATCGACATATATGCATATATATATATATATATATATATATATTTGAGAACAATATAAAATATATAAATTAATATTTATAAAAAACTGCAGATGTTTCCAATATATCTAAGTGTATGTTTTTATACTTTATTATGCATACTACACAGACATATACAATGTAAACACAATCTTTTATTCCGGATGCAGTTATTCACATTTTATTCACATATCATTTAATCGTTTTACAGTCCTACAACACACACGCATCAGCAGATGTGATAGACATGAAGGTTGTTAGACTGGCAGGCCGATGTGGTCCGGGACAGAGGATGTGGATGAGGGACATAAATTCATTGCCCAGTGACAACAGAGTCTGATGAATAGGTCCAAGCTGCCCCACAAATCAGCTGAGGTGACAAATGTTTGGGAATCACTCCCCAGATTACAGACTGAGGCCTCTAAACTCCCATTGCTCACATGAACAGAATCAGGACCTGCATTAGACAGTCATCCTTTAATGCACAAGGAACAAAGTTGTTTTACAAAATTAAACATTAGAATTGCTTCACCTAAACCCTATTATCATGTATGTAACTGTTCTTGACCCCGGGTTATTAAAAAATTGCTATATAAATAAAAAAATAGTTTTGCTGCGGCAATCGGATGAAAACACTCAATTAAAACTAATAAGAAATTCCTCTTTTGTTTTGGGCTTTGTTCTTTTACCCAAGCATATTCATAATACATCATGTCAGCAAAAGAGAAGTAAGTAGCAAAACTGGAGTGGTTCAGATGAAATATGAGAGTGCTAAAATGCAGATTTACCGTTTAGACTCTTGATCAAGGGAGAGCCTGAGGAGGTCTGGCTTCAACATCATGTCTGATTAATCTTCCATATTAATCTCCCTCTTCCTAACTTGACAAATACAGGATGTGCTGCTTGTAGAATTTATTGTGGAATGGGATAATATTTTCCTTGCATTTAGTGTCTTCATTCATGAATGAGTCTTTGTGTTGCCATTGAGTCCTATAATCCAGTAAACGGTATTGAAACCAGAAATGGACCAGAAGCTGGGTTGCACCCCAGCTGGTTAACCATGATAGTTGTTTTGTTGAAGCTGGTCGACATAAGCATGAGACAAGGGTCAGCGGTTCTTCATCTCATGCTGGGGAGCAGAACTGCTTGTGGTAGGCCTCTAATTTATGACCCTATTTTTGTGACCCCCTCCGGGTCAGCACACTCTTTGAAACCCATGAAAATTTCTCTTTCGCCTTGCTCTCCGAAAACAGTCTTCACCCATCAACTACAGGAAAAATTCACTCTGTCTGCTTGATACTCTGTTTCGAAGAGCCTTTTTTCAATTACTTCAAGGGTTTTCACAAGCTACTATATGAGATTGGGTCGCCAATCTCTCCCAGAAGAACAAAATTGCTGAACCTTATATTGATGTAGGGTTATGGGTTAGGCCAGAATAGCAGGGATACATCACATCCGGCCTCACACAGTCCTAAAGCAAGTTTTAGATGGTTAAAATGAAAGCAGGTTCTGTCAAGGAATGGGAATCTTAGCTGTATCTGTGGCGATGTCGAGCTGCGCTGGCTGCAGGGCCATGATAATGGAGTGGGCCGAGAGGTGGGACAGTGAGGGATTGTGGGTGCAGGTGATTTGACAGAAACTCAATAGCGCTTTAATGGTCCATAGTCATTGAGGTGCTTTACTGCAGTACAGGACTTACCCCCACTGACCATGGAAGAAATGAGGCAAAACAGCGGTGTACTCTGAAGCCGGGGAGATCTGCGAACGCTGCTGAATAGGATTGGCGGCGTGAGCCTGACAGAATGCCGATAGGATATGTGGAAATCACTTCATTGGCCATAACATGAAAACATTATGATAAGAACCTGGGACAAGTAAATCCCTGTAGGGCCACAGCGCATTAAAGATGTGTAGGATTGGGTCGGACAGGAAACACTACAGGGGTGAAAGAAATTATAGAGCGCGACAGTTATTTTATGCTTGATTTTTGAAAGTATTTGTCAGGGTTGTTTTTAAGAGAATTAAAAAATTGTCCAACTCTAAGGTAAATATCAACATTAATTTGAAGCAAAAACATAAGAATAGGTGGAAAGACAAAGAAACACATTTACAGTACATTATATGCCATTGGCTTTAAACTGGACTCAGAGGACTCCAGACTAATTTCTGGAACTTTTTTTAGACCAAAAATATAAGTCCAAACATTAGTGCTGTTTAAAATTTCATATTTTTGTGTTTATATTTCTCACTCCTTTGTCTTACTTATGGGATTTGTAATTCAGTATTTCCTTCAGCTACTTTGCTACTTGACAAAACATGAAATGGAAAATGTTTAGTTGACAATATATCTGGTATTAATTCAATACTTTTATCATAAACCTAAATAGCTATATAATTATGGAAATGTTTAGCATTATTGGGTGGTCATAAAGTTTGAAAAATCTGAGTATTTGCAAAGCAAGAGAACAAATATGTCTTAATTATACAAATGCATGCTCTAGTTAATGGGATAATTCATCAAAAAACACTTGTCATTTTAAACTTGAAAATATATAGATCTGTATATCTCCTTTTGTCTTCTGTATAAGAAAGAAAGTCAAACAGGTGTCAAATGTCAAAAGGGTAAGTATATGATCACACAATTTGACCGTAAATTGGCATTTCATTATAAATACTGGCGTCTTCATTTTTATTGATTTGTCTTTGGTTTAAC
Organism: Triplophysa yarkandensis; assembly: GCA_033220385.1. Classification (NCBI taxonomy): domain Eukaryota; kingdom Metazoa; phylum Chordata; class Actinopteri; order Cypriniformes; family Nemacheilidae; genus Triplophysa; species Triplophysa yarkandensis. The sequence goes on along the minus strand of CM065664.1, from coordinate 9,139,678 downwards.
AAAAGACCTTTCTTTTGTATGAGGGAAAGGCATGGGGGGCATGGAAAAAGAGATGCCTGCGAGGACACAAATCTTTTTAATAAATTGGTGAGTACAATTGCTTAACATGAGAATAAGATAAGTTAATATTAAGTACCAGTGATGGCTCTCCAGGATGAAACAACAATAAAAGTGTGTTGATAGCAAAAATGTTCTTTCTTTAAATCAATATTCAAGTGACCATACTTATTTACAAACGTCATTGTACTCACTTTGATCTTTTTGCATTTACATTTACATTTAGACAGTTCATGCCTACTATACACTAAAATGTATTATAAAGATACTTAGTCATTTTGATTTAAAGATTTGATACTTTTGGCTTATATACAGAACATGTCCAAGAGTGGACCCTTTAACATACAGTACCTACTTTAGGAAGGTACCGGTGAGAATAGCAGAGGGAGCGCAAGCTTCAAAGTGTACTTAAATTCAAGTGCAGCTTCAGTCTCATTGGGATTCACAGGACATACAGAGACCAGGAGAACTCCACATTAATTTACAACTGGCCTCATTATCTGTCCCATGGGGTTTTGTCCAGCTGGGGTAAACTTATCACCGCTTCATTATCCAGAGGGGATTTGAGGTGAGGTTTAATGCACCAAGCTGTCAGAATTCAATCACCACCACTTCCCATCGCTCTGTATGTAAAGCTCATGGATAAAGCTTACAAACTCATTTCCTCTTTGCTTTCTGTATTGGACATAATGTGCAATGATTACAGTTCAAAACACTTTCCTGTATGTTTCCCTGTTTTATGTAAATCTACCATAGAGGTTTGGAATATGATTCAAGTGATTGACAGCATGTGTGTTAAGCACATTATGGTGTACTTTGTATTTTGCCCACTTTCAGTTTATTGTTTATTCCATCTATAAAACTTTAAATTAAAGTCAGTATACAGTGTGCTTGAAGCTGTATATATGCGTATAGAGATATATTTAATCCCTGCTTGACGGAATTATAATGTACTTGAGATGCATACGCTTTGACTTCATATAATGTGCTGTAAAAGTTAATCAATTTTTGTCATACTAAAGTTGCACACACCATTACCACTTACATCTAGGTGCATCAAATATTCCATGCATATAATCAAGCAGAATTACACAGGTGTAAACCAGTAAATTCTTATGTATTGGTGTTTGTCTTTAAAACAGCCCTAAAATGTGTATGGACTAAGTTGTAACCTTTGTGTGGTCCTTTCTCTGATATGAAGTTAAGCTTGTATGGATAGTGTAAAAGTCTTTATACAGACTCTTCCACACAGTAACCTTAAGATTAATAGTGGAGGCCCTGCAACGTTGCCAAATACTGAAAAAACTTTATACGTGGCTTAGTAAGTATCACAAACATAAACAATTATATTAACTTAATGAAATCTTTTAAAATCATTAAGTGGAAAATAATAAAATAGAGTAAGAGTCCAACAGTTAATATCTCTAAAGCTGGTGATACATTTGTGATGCAAACAAATAATTTTGGTAAATTCTTACTGAAATATAGTGTATGGAATAAATAATTATTAATTAATCTGATTTACAAAATTCCAACAGTACATCTAACAAATTTGAAAGCTTTAAATTTACTCATTTAAACCCATTTGCCTGCCCCATAGGTCAGACCTTTGCATCCCTTGTACTTTTACCTAACCCTTTAATTTTCTCTCTTCTTTATTTTATTGAACAGCATCAACAAGCTCTAAGATCTCTGCGTCTTTTTCCCAGTAAAAAGATATACACAGATATTTTCTGTGAAGCAAGTGACCCTCACTAATAATTTAAAGATGTCACACTTTAAAAGAATTATACAACAGACCCGGGCTGATTAAGCATCTGACTATTCATGTATTACTGATTGCCACTTTACTGTAGGGTTATTCATAGAAACTTCATAGCATGATTAATGAGCTGCTTTTCTAATCAGCTCAGCTGTACTAGTGAAGAAATAGAAGATGACTTCAAGCTTTCTGACTCTGCATTTTCTTTAATATTAGCCTTTGAGTAACAACCGTAAAGCATGGAGCGCTCTGTGGTCAGTTAGTATTCGAGGATCAGACCAGATTTCTGTGAATGTGCACCGGGACATCCTTTAATGAAATATTTTGGAATATGAAAATATGTTTTTAAGTGAATACCTCAATAGTACGCATAAATCTTAAAAGCACCTATAAATGTTAACTTTGGATATAAAAAAACTGTTTTGTTTATTTTAATACACTGACTGTAATTTAAAGAAAACTCAAGAATTTTCTGCCTCCGGTGGTTTAAAGTTCAGCTTGAAGTTAACAGGCTTTTTTGAAGAATATCAAAGTTAGCACTAATAATTTTAGGCAAGATATTAATATACCTTAGAGTTATGTTTGTGAAAAGTTCAGTATCTGAACGAGGGAAATATGTTTAATTTATTTGCTAAGCTTGTGGTTAGACATGCGATTTAAAAAGGCCCATGTTAATGATGTCATAAACCTGTAACCAATCCCATCATTTGACCGTGTGGATCAGCAGTGTAAGTCATAGACTTCACTGTGCTGTTGTATCAGATCTCACTTTCACTTTCAGTTTTTAACAGCAACTGTTTGAGTGGAGGCGGAGCTAATTTGCATGTTCATGATTCTTATATTTTTATAAAGCTGACGTGTAGAGTTACATTGAAGCTTTTTAAGGCATCAACATTTATTTTAACATCAAAATCTTTAAATATATAATTTTGTTTCTAAACCTTTTTCACTCTGGTTTCACAAAAAGCATTCTTTTATTAACCTTATGTTTTACAAAAAAACAACATCCCTTTTTAAACTTATATCACACATCTCATTCACCAAGCACTTACACATGACAACAGCAGGTGAAGATACTAATGGATTTAGGAAGATATTTTTTAGAAAACATTGCAAATTGCAAACATGTACTTGCCCAAAGGAATATTCAATGTTATTTTTAATCTGGGGCTTGGCTATTGTAATTCTGAAAACTACAACACCTCCTTTAATTCACGTATAATGTGATGCTTGAATTTTTGTTAAATGACAGTACATCTGTATACTTTTAGCAGTAAGAGTTACGTAAAATTAAGTAAATATACTGTTAACATTTTTGTGTATATGTAAGAACTTATAGAAATATGTGTGTTAATCCGATTTAAGAATTCACCAAAAATATTGGTGTATATTACAATTTTGTCAAAGAAATAATTTTTCATTACATAAACTTAAAATATATTTGTAGAATTTAGGTAGAATTAACTTTTGACTACTTACTCAATTATTTTAATATCTTCCACTGAAAAAATATATTTAATGAGTTTAAAAGATTTTATAAAGTTAATATAAGGGTTCATTGATGTCCTTTTTACCAAGTCACATGAAATATTTTTAACAGTTTATTAGGAGAAATTTGCAGGTCAATGACATTTCAGGTGTTCCTTTTTGGGATCCTTAAATGGACACCAGGTGAAATGTATACTCTACATAATAGTATTAGACGTTTAAGGCATGTGTTTAAACAGAAAGCTGGCATAGATTTTAGTACATGTTGTCTTATACTGACGATCTCTGACCACATTAAGCTTGGCTTTTTCAGTCTGGAGCAGCTGCCTATTCTCCCTGCACTGCCAAAACTTACACAGGCTTCTGCCAGCTCCTCTCCTCAGCCACATAAACAAGCAGTCAGAGCTTCCTCACGCCTGCAATAAAATACCTCAGGCTGACAAGTCCTTTCTGGATCCTCGAGGGGACCACACTCATAGCTTTACAAAGAGCAACACTGTTTATGGCTTTTGCACTTTATGAAGTATATTACCCATAAACTATCTTTCTCAAATCTGTCCAAACGAAAGCGGTTTTGCAGCTTCTTTATTTGAGTAAAAACTCTTTCACCATCTGAGACCTTTGCGATCCCTTCAGTCTCTCTCTCTGCTCTCTCTCCTCAGTTGCTTGTCTGACAAATGCTCATCAGGCCCATGCCTCAAACACAGCCGAGCCGCTCCGATCAGGGCGAGGATGGGAAATTCACAGTGCCAGCCAGCAGGCCAGACTCTGTAAGGAATCCCTTGCCGTCTGGAGCACACGGCTGGCAGACAGTTTGTGCTGGATTGCCAAAAGCCCTTAGTTTCATTAATTTATTTGCTGGATCTTGGCTTAAGGTTGGGTTTTTAGAGAAATGAGACTGATAAGTTGCTTTGTGGTATTTTATGCATGGTCGCTGTTCCCAAAGCAGCAAATAATGTGAAATGAAAGTATGAGAAGTAATTACATTTGGGAAATGTTTCAGGTAATGTAATCATTACTGGTTTTCAGTCGTTTCTATTACAGATACAAATTTCAAAACAGCTAATTTCATTTTTTCTAACCATTTGTAATTTTTTTGAAGCAAATTAACATCACATCTGACATGACGGATGGCAAAAATGAGCAAACCAGTTCTCATAATAAATCTAATACTCATCTAGTAGATACAATGAAAGCATTGTATATCAATGTATATCAATTAATTCAATATATATATATCAATTTTATGAAATAAGTTAGAGGTTGATCCCACAATATTATGATTGTATACTGCAGTTGCAAGATTCCAAATCCCATTTCTAGATTCATTACTTAAAAAACAAGTCTCTCTATCATTTTCCATTACTTAATATCAGCAGTCCACACATTCACAATAGGATTATTGGTCCTGAACACCATAATTCCTCTGTATACTATGTGCAGTATTCGTGTTTAATTAATGAACAAACACTGAGAAATTAAACTTCAGGATGCTTCAGTGTTCCTGGACAATTATTTATTTATTCACCCGGAAAATGATGTATACAAGTATTTCAAACTGAGATCTTTCCATGTCTTAGTAGTCAACTCAAAGATAGTTACATGTAAAGCCTAATCGGAAATATTTGCCTAGGAATTTTTTTCAAACCAAAAGCCACCGGGTCATGACTTGAACATGAAATTCCTTCCCTGACAAGTGCACTGCCAAACAAGTTGCTCTATAAGTAGTTTTCCTTATCATTCCAAAACAAAGATAGCTCTGTCATAAAGCCTGGCCATTTTGATGATCTCAGAGCAGCTTACAATGCATGCTTACCTCATTTGCTTGCTAAAGCTGCTCAGGGACCTCCCGGTGATCAGGCACCTCTGTTCATTTTCATCCATTTATCCATCCATCCATCCATCCATCCATCCATCCATCCATCCATCCATCCATTCCTTTATCTCTAGTGATTTTTTTAATTTAAAATACATTCATTTCATACTTAGTATAGTTTCTATTTATCAGAAATTTTTATTGGCACAACTTTTTTGGAGTACGACTTATACACAATGCACTTTTATTAATAATACATTTTTAAAAAACTTGTTATGTCACTTTTTTCTAAGTATTTTATGTGTTTTTAATTAATTCAGTCTTTCAATTCAAGATATTTAGAGTGTACCTGAAGTTCAATTTTAATAGTTCCACCTAAGGGCAATCAAATACACTTAAAAATATATTTAGTTGGAATTCAATTGGAACAACTAATTTTGTATATTAAAAATAAAATTAGTTGTTCCAATTAAGCAGACTTTAAGTATACCAATTAAGTATACTAATATATTTTTGAGTACATAGATGTAAATGGATTTGCAGTAAAATTAGCAAGAAATAAATGTAAATACAACTGCTTTCAATTTGATTTTGGGGATGAACAATCACTAAGTATTGAACCACATTGAAAAAAAGCCAATTTTGTTTTATGTTGGACAGACATTTCCTGACGTTTAGTTTTAATGTACTAGGTAACCAAATAGCATCATAAAATAAAGTTTAACAATAAGATGTTTCTTATGTAAAATAATACTGGTTATGAATGTATTTTTTACACTCATATGCAGCTTCCAAATAGGTTTTGTTCTCTGCATAACTTAACATTCAAACTAAGTCCTGACCTTAAAAATGCTGTTTTTGTAATGCAAAGCCTTTCCTTGGAGATTTTTTTCATTTTCCTTAAGGGTATTTATATTTACTAGTCTTAAATACTGCAACCTCTTCCTTGTGCCACTTTTTTCATTATAATTGGTCTTTAAAATCTCGAGCATCTTTGTATTAATGGCCCCACCCAAAAGCGATTAGCGTGGATGTAGAGTAATTGAGCTCTTTGTTTTAATTAACAAGATTAATGTGTTATGCTAAACCTGCTTTATTAATTGCAAAACTCAACGTTGCAGGAAAATGTTGTGAAGCCTAAATATCAAACTGTGTAACAGTTTAATAATCTGGCTGGTCAAGTGGCATTCCAGCAGTGCTGATATTTAGTATAACACAGCGGGAACACTTCACTTTTATGTTTCATTTCTTTTGTTTGGGCTGTTTGTGTTATGCTTAGTTGTTTCTACATGGAGCTGTCTTTAAATCTATGTAGGGTGCAAAAATATACAAGCGTGCTTGGGTTAATCTGAAATGCAAGGTATGAAAGTTTTTATGGGAAGGTGTGCTGTATTATGTCACACTCACATTAAATAGTTGAACATATAGAAATATATTTTAAAAATGCTTGCAACTAAATAGTTTTAGATCCCGCTGACTACCCTAGTGGGAAATAATTAACTTTGTTGTAAATTAGATATTTTTGAATGTCGGACAACAAAAATTCTGGGGCACCTATAACTACCATCGGAAATTTAGACACTATGGTAGTCAAGGGGGTCCAAGAACTGTTTGCTTACAAGTATTTTTCCAAATATCTTTCTCTGTATTCAGCCAAAAAAAAAAATTGAAACAACTAAAGAGTGTGTAATTCATGATAGAATTATTATTTCAGGGTCAACTATCCCTTAAATTATCAATGCATTGATAGGAGAAAAGAAGAGAAAATTGCAGAGCTGGGCTTTCGGTGCTGAATTTCTGTTGATTTTGCAACCAAGCTGAAGATGTAAGGTTATAGAGAAGAGGAGAAAATACTCATCTACATGTTTTTGGACACGTTCCCTTGTTGTTGTAGCTAAAAATAAAATCAGGGTTAACTCCCTGCTGCAAAAAACCTGTCCCACACACTCCATCTTCTGCTATGTGTGTGCGGAGCCCAGACTCCCACCTCTGTGTAGGTGATAAATGAACGAAAGAGGTGATAGATCGTGAAACAAAACAGATTCATTGCTATTGTGGAACCACAGGTCATGTTGTCCTCACGCTCAGGCTTCAGAATGAGGTAATACTTAGAGAGTGCAACATAGACCAGCGATCATGTTTTTTGTTATTAATAATAATGTCCAGTGTCACTTTCCTAAGGACACTTCCATAATGGGATGTATGGTCATCTTCATTATAAACAGCAAAACATCTTTTTACACATCACATTTTCATCCCAGTCAGGAACACTGCATCAGGCCAGCCAAAAAGAGCTTTGACAAAGTCTTTTGTACTTATTTTATTAATAAAGACGACTCGGCTGATCCACACTGAATAAAACCCCTGGCTGAGTTCAGAAGATGCCTTTTTGTGTTTTTAGCTTAGATTATTTCAGAAAATCTCTCTCCCCGGGAATACGTCTCAAGTCTTTCGCTGCTGGATTGTTAAAATTCCTGTCATGGTTCCTACCTGTAGGCAGACTTTTCTGACATCTAAGACGTCTTCAGTGAAACAGTTACTTCAATAAAATAAGTTTCAGTCAAATTTCCCCACAGACATTTTTAATATGCACACAAAAACCAAAAATGTATGAAGGCACATGGGCATTTAAAAAATCTCACGCTGTTTTTCTCTTTTGAAAAGCCTGTGGTGGATGTACTTAATATTAGAAACATTAACTATTAATCTTCTATTACTTATTACACACATCGTAGCACATGCTTCATGTGGTTTAATCTGCATGTGAACACACAAAGTCGCCCCCCCCACCACAAGATAATAAATGTTCACAAAACATCCCAGACAATTAGTGCTAAAACAAACTGGGAAGGAAAGTTTAGTGTGATAGCAAAAATATATACATATGATATGATATTGTTAAATCAATTTTTTTCAATTGTGTTTGTTTAACTTTAGATGTCTCTGTTTTTAGGTTATTAAAGAAAAAATGTTTCAAATACTGTTAAGAACACTGTTTTTGCATTTTTTACATGGCTAAATGCATGACGTGTTTGGATGGGTCCCACAGCATTACTTTATTTACTTGTTTTTTTTACAGTCAACTCTGTTCTTTCTATCTCACATTAGGGGGGTTACTCATAAAATTTTGATAGCATCTTAAATTAACCATCTGCTGTTCCTCTTCCTATCATATTCGATCATGCCATGAAGTTTAAGCTTCTTTGCAAACACAACTGATTGAATCTTTTAATGTATTGAAGCCATGGTGTGGAGTTAGTCAATGAGTTTAAGTGTGTAATTATATCAGAAATACTGCTCTTTCCCCTCACCATAAAATACCTAATGAGGCACAGAGAGAAAATATTGCTGACTAACAAGATACTCTGTGTTCTGTACCACCAACCATTGAGCATCACTATTGTGCCCTTGAGCACTGCACTTAACACATAACTCCTGGTTGCTGTTACATGACACCCCTGTTTTCCCAACCTCATTATCCCCTAAGGCACACTACAATATGAAATCAGCTTTCATTGTTTTACCAGCTAAGATGAGATAAACATAGACCTCTATGACCGTTCGGAAGCATCAGACCTCACATAGGTCAGACTCAACTGAACCTGGGCGCCAGTGTGGTGAAATATTGGCGTCTTGTACCAACTATAATCAATTTGTTATTAGTTTATTGTCTCATCCTGCTATGAGTCTTTATAAAAGGTTGTATCTGGTCGAACAGACATTGATGTATAAAAGGGTATACATCAGTGTGGAGGCGGCACCTTTAGATTAATATTGGTTTTCATCATAATCAATAATGTTAGGAATATTTTCCAGTGTGGGTTTATTTTTATCAATTGAAGTCATGCGTTTTTGAAAGCTTTTAAAACATTAAAAATCTTAAACTTCCCATTACTTAAACTTATTATTTAATTATTAAATAAGGTGTGGTTTACTTAATTTAACATATTTTTTTTATATAAACCAAAAATATATAAAATAAATATAATATAGCTTTAAACTACGTTTGAAATAAGAGGAAACAAGACTTTCTTTAAATTCAGCACAGCCTTCTTTCAAAGACATTATTAGACATTAATAATTTTAAACAAATAAATATAATTAATTTAATTTGTAAATATATATATACATATTTCTAGGCCCAATTCACTTCCCACTTCCAAAGCTATGTGTTTTGACAGTTTGGCACTGTTATTTCTAGAACCCATTTCTGAAAAAAGCCCTTCATGAATAAAATACACCGCCCTCAAACACATTAAATAATTCACCTATTCACAGACATCAGCCAATCTGTCACTCTATATCTCACTGTACCTGGGTTGATGTATTGCTCCATAGTTTATTATAAACTGAACTAAAAAGAGTGCATACTTTTGTTCATTATTATCTAACATCATGTTGGCTTGTTTATCCTCTTTCAGAAAGGAAGGCCTTTTTACACTTTGTTTTATTTACCAGGTAGTTGGTATTACTCAATAAGTGCATGTGACTCACCAGAGCACAGTACATCTCCGGTGGGTCTCCACAGGTAATGTTGGGTGGGTCCAAAGACACTCTCAGGTATTTGGTCATGTCGGTTGCTTCAGGTTGGCAGGCCATATAGTGCCAGTCCAGCCGGTCCTCCGTGTACACCTGGGATTTACAAACCTCATAGTGCCCCCATGAGGCCGTGTTATACTGCATGGCATGACACCAGCTCACCCACAGGGTCTGAAGCACAAGAACTGGCAGTAAGTACATGGTTCCCCCTTTCTTCAGATGCCTCATTAAATGGAGTCTGATAGATAATAAGCAGGCAGTGGGTGATGAGGCAGACAGCCCCTGTGTTAGCACTGAACTTTAATGGGGGAAAGAGGCTGGAATCTGTGGCAGCATGCCAGCTTTGACTCAGCGTCTAAAGACCAATAAAATTTCATTCATTTGTTTCTGTGCGCGATCACGTTGTTTTGACGAATTTGCAGTAAGTCACAGGTGTGAAAAATGATATTAATTCCTTTTCGGAGCCATTAGTGCGGGCCATTTCAGAATATCCTCTTGTCCATTTCTATTTCTTGCATGTCCTCCGGAGTCTGTAGGGGATAAGAACAAAAGGAGAAAAGAACAAGAACGTGTCAGTGAAGAAGGTTGGTGTTGTGCGTATAATGAGGAGATGGGTGGGAGAGTTGAAGAGGTGTGGGTCAAATGTTTTCTATAGCCGAGACAGATTTCCTAGAGAAAATCCTAAAAATACCTGCTTATTACAGAAGACAAATAGCCAAACATCCCTGCAGGCAGAAACAGACCATCTAAGTCTAAGTCTCTCAACAGTGCAAGTCTCAACAATCCCTCAGCTCTTTGAAATTTCAAGGATTCTGTCCTTCTGCGAGGCAGGCGGTGAAGGAAAGAGGCCAATGCCATGCAAGTATTTTTGGGTAAAATAGAAAACTTTATGCACTCTTAATGCTTCATAGATGTTAAGTGATTTAATTGATCTTTTAACGCTGATTGCATCCTAGAGATGCAGATGGATTTAAATAATAGCTATTTGGAAACCTGAAGTTCTTTGTAACTTGAGATTGTATGATTCATCATCAGTCTCACTTTAAAATCAAATCAAACATGAGATGTAAAACAAAATAAAGTTGGCGTTTTCAATCAGCTTTAGCATATTTAAAAATTCAAGTTTTAAAGGTAAATTTAAAATGAAAATTATGTCATAATTGTATAGTTATTTCAAACAACAATACAAAAGAAGATTGTTGACTGAGCTGAAGAGCTCTTTTCCGAAACGAGAAAATTGCCAAATTCAATATAATTAAAAATATGAGTTTGTCATGCCATTTTGTTGTGTAGAAAATCTTATCTCTGCCCCATGAAAGTTTCATGTCAACTCATTATATTTTCTAGTTTAAAATGTACTGCGAGATGCAGCTTTTTATCAAAATGCTTTAAATCCCAAACCACTTTTTAGCCTTAAAGCGATGTGTCCTCTCGATCATTTGTTAAATGCAATCCAACATGGCTATACTTTGATGTGTATGAGTTCAATCTTTCAAAATGAGTGGATTAAACTCTAAAAACATTTGTTTTTATTTGATTTATATTAGTTTAAAGTAAAAATGATGTCACACATTTCATTTTATTTTTGTTTTTGTTCTTTGTAAGACAAGGATGAATATGTTCTCTTTTTAAACAATCATGGTTTAACATGTCAGACTGAGCCAACAGACAATTTTAACAGAATAAACTGATTATTACCATGTTTGATAAGCAACATTTAATAAAAAAATCTAAGTTAGTCATACAGGTTAGAAATAAAAAAGAGGGTGATTAACAGAATTAAAATTTTTGAGTGAGCTCCACTTTGATTACTGGTTTATGTTTACAATTAATAATCATATCTATTTAAAATCTATAATAGAAACTCCCTTTTTTATTACAGTTTTTATTATAGATTTTAAATAGTTATAATTTTGGATTGTAAACGTGAAACCAGTAAAAAGTGAAAGCTCACTCAAAAATTTAACTTCTGTAACTTACCCTCTTTTTATTTCAAACCTATATAACAAAACAAAACTTTGGTTATCAAACAACTGCAGTACGCATTCACTTGCAAACTTACGTTTTAAATAAAAAAATAAAGATATAAATAAAGCAACATGCCATTTGCAGTATGCACTCCATGCTAATTTCCATCATATCCGTCAAAATGAAAAATCTCTGATAGAGGGGTACGCCTGACAAGATAAGATCCATGCCCCCCTCAAATTGGGGACGAGCCATGATAGATGAGACAGAGGAGGCACTAAATGTGCTCTGTCAATCATGCTGACGTCTAACAAGGAGCCAATTACCACGTTCAGCCCCTGGCACGGGGTAGGATGTGATTAATAAGACATTACTGTATAGCCGTCAGCATCACGGGTTTCATAAAAAATGTCAGTAATAGGACTGAAATAGTGGCTGTTCTACAGCACAAGAGCAGGCGGCAGGTTAAAAGTGGCAGTCACATATAGAAGAACAGATACGGTTCTGTCCGATATCACACAACTGTTTTATCAAACTCCCAATCCAGATAAAGCGTCAGTCTCCCAGTTCTGTGATTGGGTTACTGTAGCGATGGAAGAACCTTTTTTTTCCATGCACTTAACACTAGGAATTTGAGAAGTGTGAGCTTATCAGGCTTGCATTAGAGAGAAAACTAATACATGTTAGGGATGTAGCCGGAGTATAAGAGCTTCCTAGAATTTTCAAGAGATGAATTGAGACAACGTTAAATCGTGACAAATAAACTGAGGGATTTTCTTTCCACATCGGTCAGGTGTTTCCAAACCTCTACATTTAACAATGGTGTAACACAACCGTGCTCTCTCTTTATCATCAATTTAGTTTAACTTTTTTCTTCAAACAACCAAGAAAACAAGGGCTTTTGCAACAAAAAGTGTATCATGAATGTTTAACAACTCTCCCATATGTCCAAAGAGATGCTGCTGGATATTCTTCATTCCTTCTGTTTTTTTTAAATCCACCCCCTGTGTCCACTTGTATTTGACTCCCTAGGCAACTGAAGCATATTAAAGTGTTTTGTAGACACTCATAGAATATGACTCGGTTGGCCACTCAGGTGAAGCCACTGTGAATGCTTCTATTCAGTGGTCTTTTCACCAGCATTGTTGTACCTTATAGTGTCAATGCCACTGACATGCCTTGATCATTCTGGCTATTTCTATAATCCCCAGCGCACGTCTCTCTCTCTCTCTCTCTCTCTCTCTCTCTCTCTCTGGCTGATTGTTAACACCGGAGCTGTCCAGGTGCTGAATCTGAAACAAGTCTTAACATCTTAGCACCTTCCCTGTGCAGTAAGCTTTTTAAAGGTGAAGCGTTGTTTGCTGTCAATCTGACAGATTAGCATCTGTTTGGGTGTTAATGATGTCAACTTCAAAACCACTTTTGACTTTTTTTAGGAAAGTACACTGATGAAGTTTGTATCATATGTGAATGAAACACAAATAAGCATGCACCAATGCATGAGTGTGACCTGTCACTTGCTTTCCACCGGACCATATTCACCAATAGAAGAGAAACGCATGCATTATTAAATGCATCTTTTTCTGAAAGGTTTGCACGCTCTTACACACAGACCAAACAGCAACCAGAGTACTACTTGCATTCAGGTAAACTCTGTTAATATGTTCAGCCTCAGATGACAATGCATGCCGCGTTAAAATATACAGATTCCAGCTTTATTTTGATCAGTTTCCCTATTCTGTTTTGAAATATTAAAGCGTTTGTCATGATAAATAGACGATTATATCATAAACATAAACACATTATACTACACAGAAACACACTATATTATACACAAACAAACACACACACACACACACACACACACACACACACACACACACACACACACACACACACACACACACACACTATTTTATACACAAACACATTATAATGCACACATAAACATTATTTTATAAACACAAACACATTATTTATAAACAAAACACATTATTTATAAACACAATCAAATTATTTTATAAACACAATCAAATTATTTTATAAACAGAATCAAATTACTTTATAAACACAAATACATTATATTATACACAAAAACACATTATATTATACACAAAAACACAACACATTATATTATACATACAAAAACACATTATATTATACACAAGTGCAATCGGAGACACACACATCTACATAAAACGATCAATACTCAGACAAACCAAAATAACAACTACACAAAAACCTATTTAATAAACTGTGATCGTTTAAGAGTAAACCTCTCTATCATGCTGCGTTGTGTTTAAAGCATGCAAACATGTGAAACATTAGATAAAACAGATGCACACATTGCAGATCGAATCCCAGCATTCAAAGGAACTTTCTTGCGTGGTAATCTAATGTTAAAGAAACTTTGTAATCTGCATAAAATCTGAACTTTCTCTGTATATGAAAGATTCAATCTTTTTTATTTCGTGCAACACATGCAAGCGACAGATAGAACCCACCTCACAGCTTTCCGATCGGAATGCATCCACTGTATAAAACCGATAAGAGATCGCATCCCAATCAAGTCCCAAAACTGCCGGAGGAATGCGCAGTTCCTCCCGCACGGAGCATCTGAACTCTGACACGAGGATTCACTGATAGAACCTCGTCCCTTTACACGAGTTAGTAGTGAACTTCTGTAAGACACAGGTGCTCTGTTCTATCCTGCCCGATAGAGAACAAGTAACACACTGAAAGCCACTGCGATCTCCCAATGTAAGTTTGAGGGATGGGATTCGAGCCTCAGGTTTGTGTTCTCCGCTGGGTCCTAAAGGAAACCAGCTGATCTTAAAGCTGCTCAGGTTAACCTGTTTAATATCTATAGGTGTATTGTGCTGTATAGACTCTGTTTTGTGCCATTATGCATGTTTGGAACATAGACATGATGGTGTTTAAACGTGCTCTATTATAAAAATGAGCTCACAGTTTGGTTTGCAAAAACACATTTTAATAGCTGATGGTTTGGTGCTTTTTAAACAGTATATACAACAGGTTGATGGGTTTCTTTTGTAAGCATTAAGCATTAAATAAATCCTTATTGAAAGTATGTGATGGCATCTGACGTTCGCTTTCTTTAAAGTATCCCAAATCACAAAACAAGTGTTGCTTTTCTTCAGATTGCATCCAGGAACCCCTATGTGCTCTTTAACCTATACATTTAACTATAGTATAACTTCTTATATAACCAACAAGTCTATACTTGTGGGAACTTGCAACACACATAATTGGGAGATTGGGGAAGGCTGCAACACCTTTATGTGCTTTCTTAACTTTTTTAGAGACTGTCTTTAATGAAAAATGTAACGTAATGTGTTAAAATGCACATCTGTCAGCTACACACCCACATCCACCCATGTTTTGAACAGATTAAGTCAAATGTGGCAATTGATCAATAACAGGAGACACCTTCAAAAAATGTATAAAAGATATTCTATAATAAGAATTTGCATTTTTTCATTTTATTTTCCAGTAGATATGGTCTTTAAAAATCAAGACACATTTTTTGAAAATTGCGTACACACACACACACACACACACACACACACACACACACACACACACACACACACACACACACACACACACACACACACACACACACACACACACACACACACACACACACACACACACACACACACACACACACACACACACACACACACACACACACACACACACACACACACACACACACTTCTCTGACCTGTGTGCTTATGTAATAACAGTAACATTAACTCTGAAAGGAATAAATTACAAAACTTAAAAAATCTAAAGAATACGTTTGTACTATAAATAAATAATGTTGAAATTCGATTTTGCAAAGAAGGAAGGGTCACATATGATAGTATTTTTCCCAGGATTGGACAAACTAAGCATGTTCAACATGAGCATCATCTAGCCCATTCCTGGGGCCAATATGCCATGTGGCAACCTTCCCTATTCTACTCTACAAATTTTAGACAATGATGTTTCTGTAGATTTTTGTAGATGTGATTTCTACTTAAAGGGTTTTTTTTAGCTTCCAAAACACCAAGCAGAATTTCAGGAACAGTTTTAAAAAAATGAATAAAGTGTATTTCATTACTCAATAGATGTGTGTTTATTTAAGAGTGAGATGTGGGATGATTGATTTGCACATTGAAAAGGATGAGATCTATTTTATATAGAAATGATTGTAAAGGATGTATCACCTCCAAATTGCTTAAAAATATATATATGTGCTCATAGAACTTTTGTGTGTGACCCCACAAACACACTTTGTTATTGATTACCTTAGCCATTTATATGCAACATAGCCCTATAAGCCCATTAAAAAGTTGCAAGGCAATTTCCATTCTGATGAAGGGGATTTTACTGCAGCCAAGACCTGAATAGCTATTAACATTGGACTGAACGTGTAGGGTGCCGACTTTGTTTGCAGTCAGTGTTGCGATGAACTTGACATTTCTATTAAATCTTTGATCTGTGAATCAACCTTATATTTACAAAAGGTGTTGGCCAGAAACATAAATCCCTCGCTTGGGTGGAACACAGCAACAACTGACATTTTTTACCCATCCAATTTCTTATACTGGTATTTATAATTGAGACTTTTTTATTTTTACAACTATACGCAACTTAACAAGAGACTTGGCGAAAATGCCTATATTTTTTGCCTATAATTCGCTGTTTTGGTAAGACACCTGTTATGATGGACTGAAAAGTTGTTTTGAGTTGTGTTCAGCGGTTTATTGATAGCTTCAAAGAGAAGCCCACCTGCCATGGCTTTTATCAGCTACAACCTCCCACGCGATGTAAGCAAGAGTAGAGTTTAGACATCTGGGAGTTGTATTGTTTTTCTTTTGTTTCAAGACCTAAAACTTCAGGAAAACACTGATTCAGACAATGCGAAGGCACTGCATTGGTACTTTTCTATTCCCCAGCAGATGTTGTTATCCCATTCAAATGACAAATGCTGTCATGTGGGGTAATATTACTGGATCAGAGGTTATCATGGTGTTTTATTGCTGTGTTACACTTCTTATGTTTATTAACAGTTTTAAACAACAATGACTTGATTATTCTAAATGTTACATTTTGTTATATTAAAATTAAATGCAATTTAGCATATCATAATAATGTATTATACTGTGTTCTGTAGTATCATTTCTTTAAAGCAGAATCAGAATAAAGTGTCAGTAAGCATTCGATTGAATCAGGCAGGAGAAGAGCAGGCATCATGCTCATCTTTCAGGCACCTGAGCCATACTGCCTGCTATGATGGATACCATCATTCATTTTGACGAGTGGAATATTTTAACACTCATATTTGCCTGGATGCTTTCATTCAGGGCTGGTTTCATGACAGTAGTTTGATACCTTATTCTCAAGCTCAACGTACATTTATTTACATCGCCTTCTTGCCGTACTGAATAAAAGGTTTGTTGGAATTACACAATGCAATCATGCATATAGGTTCCAAACAATTTTCTCTAACATAATTTCCATTGAAATGAAGGAAAGTTGAAAAAAGAGGGTATGTTTTGAAAAAAGGCGTGGAACCCATGCAAATGTTTAAATTGAGTAATTTCAATAAAATTGGTTTCAGGCTTTGTCCTATGCCTTGATGGATAATGTAGTTGGCCTTTTTAACAAGTCAAATCAATAAAGTGCTAATAAAAGCCGTTTCCTCCAACCTATTCTAACAACATTATTGGATGAGAATCTTGAAACTTCTCTGAAGAAAGTTTTATTATAATTTCAGCCTAGTTTAATGATTCTAGTTTCCCAAACATTATTCTGATGAACATTTACATACAGCACTGCAAAGTTGCATGGTTAGAACTACAGGTCCGGAGCTGTGGTTAGAAGCATATTCCCTTGTTTCTATGCTCCAGTATTGTGGGAAATCCTGGGTGGAGTGACGTAGAATTAAGCTTATGAATGAGTGAAATATCTTAAAATAAAACAACAGAGGGTAAATACAAATGATTGTGATTACTTTCATTTTCAACTTTAGATGCAGTGTACAGGAATAATATGATATTAAATCTATATTTAGAAACCTGTAAAGTATTACGTTATCAGCTGTGTGACATCAACTATATTGTTCAACCAATGTGGTTTAAGGGATGTGCCCACAGTTACTATGTTTTTTTGTGTTTAGCTAAAGTGAAGGTCATGGCACACACTGTAGTGAAGTGACGTATTGCCAAGTATGGTGTTCCATACTTGGAATTTGTGCTTTGCATTTTACCCATCCAGTAAGTATAAACACACACACAATGTTAACACACACCCGGAGCAGTGGGCCATGCTGCAGCGCCCAGGGAGCAGTGGGGGAGACGGTGCCTTGCTCAAGGGACTCACCCAAGTCATGATACTCCCGATAGTGTCGAGACTCGAACCAGCTACCTTCGGATCACGAGTCCAAGACTCGAACCACCAGGCCACGACTGCCCCTAGATACAATGGTTAGTTTCCTAAACGATACATAGTACGGTACTATGGTGGTTCACCATCAAGTGATGGTGTTGTTCAGGATCTGCATCCCTTGCTAGTGACCAATAATCGAAGTGTATATCATTACCATTTTGATGTACAAAATTAAGAGTCATTTCATGAATTAATAACATTCAGAAAATAAATATTAATTCCAACTACATAGTTAATGTGAGTTAGAAGCATGAGCATAGGAACATTTACTAAATTCTCTCTGGCGGCACCAAAACTTGCATAAAAATCATAGATTCAACTGGTAGAGCATTGAAGCTTTGTGACACTCAACAGTATGTTTCCCGTATATTAAAAACAAAAAGGTAAATAAACACAAAAGTGGACACATGTTGCTCAACACCACTCACCATTTGACAGGTATTTGACCTTCAATGGGCTAAAAAGAAACCAAAGTACTTCAGACAATACAAGCTGTATAATGGGTAGAATTAAGTGGATGTCACCAGTGTAAATAATGAATGAAGACGCCACAGGGGAGAGATGATTGTCGAGTGCATTTGGATAAAAACAAAGGGATTTTGATCTGCTGCTGCTAGAAATTCAACAAGCCCAGTATTTAAATCAGCAAGACCTGTTGTTTTAGTGGTTATTGGTTAAAAGAATCAGTTATATGTGTAAATGAATCATGTAAACAGAAAAACAATGCTTGTTGGCATTGTCAAAAATACCAAGAATGTGTTTTTTGTCTTGATTAGACATTCTTAATATTGGCACATACTTACAAAAAACATCTTATATAGTCCACTTGAGATTCTAACAACAGGAATTTTGTAAAAGTGACCTGCATGGGAAAATTATATTACTATAGTATTAGATTATAATACATTAAGGAGAGCGAACTGCATGAGAGTGGATCTAGTGTTGCTTCCATGCATTTCGAAAACTCCCAAAAATATTGCATTTTGTCCTATTTTTACCTGTTAAACAATTATGAGTATCTAATGGAAAGAAACGCTGAAATACAATCTACTACAGACACAGAACTGGATTTTTTATGCTTGTTCAAAGCTGTATGATGGCCGTCTGATTCTGACAACACTTTTCTATATTAGTTTCTAATATTAATGACCTCATTAGCTCACTGTGCCCATACATTTGTCACAGCAATCACTGTGCTATAACCTGTTCATATATTCAGATTCATTCATAATTCACAGACTTGAGCTATATGGTGACATTTATCAATTTACCAAAACCTTCAAACATTCAAAACAGATATATTTGACCTGTCAGACTTTTAAATATCTCTATTATACTGTTTATTATATCCGTTTATGGAAGTCATGCCACGGGTGACTATGTTTGCAACACCTCTGGGAAGTTATTTACGTCATAAGTCATTTCTATCTTTTTGAATTGTAAAAGTGAGATATTTCTAAAATCCCTGGCAAAAATCCCAATGAAATAGCATATTTCCAATAAATTATTAAACTTGATATGGACTGTACCATAACTTTGGTTTGCACTTCATTTACCACAAATGCATAGATGGTGACAAGTGCCTCACAGGAGACCAATGAGGATATGAGGATCCTCCGTATTTATCGATTGGCGATTGGATTAATTCCAATTCGATTGGAATTTTCTTCGCTAAATTGGCAATCATATTAAGCGTTGCTATATTGGCTGCTTTAATGAGCATTGCGTTCCTCCCCTTTCATTGTAATTCCAGTGGATCATGTTTATAATGTATAATATTTTTGATTATACTCAAACAAATGGCATTAAAAGACTAGACATGGATGATGACAAGTACACAAGGTTTCTGACAAGTATAGATCTGTCCCTGTTAGGTTGTTGGTTGTCAGACATTGGGCTGAACTTAGCTTAAACACTTAATCCTTAAGAAATGATGATGTCCCCAAATTCATTCGCACAAGAGCTGCTTTGACAAGCCTTCATGTTCCAATTTAGAATAAATCAGGGATTAAACTCCAGTCTTTGATGCAGTCACTTACCTCAAATTACATGTCTGTCTCTGTTGCCCTTTTTGTGTGCCCTTCAAAGAAAAAGATAAGCCAAGCAAGCTTGTGCTCTGTTGCTCACTGGGAGCTCTGCTTTCAAAGCGGCTCTGTCTGTATTTAGGCTGTATAAAGATGGTGAGATGGTAATGCTTATCATTGCATCCTAGTAAAAGGAAAAATCTTATAGTATCTTAACCACGGGTATACTTTGAATGTTATTTCAATTGATTTTGCAGCTGATATGAAGGGCATAGTGGCTTACTAATACTGGGAAAATCTGTCATATTGTGCACATTGTAAATGAGTTATTTTTCTTTCTTTTGATTTTACAGTTTGTTAATAATGAAATCTGTGCAATGCCGGAATTAAAAAATATTATTTTGAACAAGTCAGTTACATTACAATTATGGTACCCATTAACTTCTTTTTAAAGTCAATAGGTACCGCCGTTGTTGGGTTACCAACATTGTTCAAAATACCTACTTTCGAAATGACAAGTTGAATAAATTGCAGAATTATCATTTTATGGTAACCTATCCCTTGAAATGATTTTATCAATGATTCATTTGATTGCTTCGGATCTTTTGGACATTCGTGGTTTTTATATGAAAGCCACAACAATAAATCCATCAAAGTTGGTCACAGCCCAACCGGACAAGTTCAAGGATATTAAAGCTTCTGTGCAATATCATTTTCTGTCAGTCAGTTGGGAAAATGTGTCAAGTTTAGATAAAAAATTTTCTGATGGATTGACAAGTTTTCCAGTGGAACAATACTGTCCTGATTGTCTGCTTTCTTTTTTAGTTTTTGTATACTCAATCTTTAGTCAGGTTTTACCAGAGCAGTTGAGGTGTCTAAAAGAATTGTGATTAATGATTCTCATTCTCATTTAGTAGGACAAACCATACCTCACATCATGTGGACTAAATACTTTGGATGATGTCACATTGTTATGATGTATGAGCTTGATACTTTTGGAAGATGAATAGTGGCCTTATCAATAGTAAATTTGCTATCCTGTCAATTTTATCCTGTCCCAACTTTGTTTAGTGTTTTCTAGGGACTTGCTCACTTATAGTTATGGATGTTGTGTATTTTTAACACTAAAAGCCTCACAGTGTTTAATGTTGAAGAGAGGTGTTGATACATTCCTAAGCAAAGAACCCCCAAGTCACTGTTTAGTGACACACAAAATCCAATGTGCCCTACTCAATCTTTGCATTCTGTTTTGTGAAATCTCACAATCCTGCATTCATTTAGGTATTGTGTATTTACACAGTCCTGCATGTGCATAAACAACTTGCTTCAATATGAATAGAAATTTGTTTATGTTCATTCTTATTGTAATGTATGTGATGTGTACTCCAATGTTGTCATCTTTAAAAGCTGGTTTGCTATTGCTCTACAAATCTCACTCACTTAGCATTTCATTTCTTTAGTCAAGTATTTAATTTGATTTAATATAATTCTCCGAATTTTTACTGAAAATACACATTGTTGCCAGTATATAGCTACTTGGTTTTGTCCAAAGCTAACTTGCTTGATTTTTGAGTTTTTTCAGACAAATTCACTTTCTCAATTTAAAAATGACACCTCCAAAATCCACCTTCATTTTGAGATTATATTTCCCAATTTAGTAAAAAATTGATTTCCTGACACACCCACTGCTAAAGTCTTTAAATTATGCAAATTATCTGGAGCCTCCTGCAAAATCCTGTCTAACATGGCTATGATAGACACTGTAAGGCAACGGATATACACATGCAAAGATATAATACATTAAAGATGTGCCACTGCAATTACAACTGTAGTTAAGAAAGTCCCATCCAAGTGAAAGGATCCAATCAAAAAAGACTGAGGATTCTCTAAGGACCAAGTTCTTGTGAGGTGTTGGACAGCTTGTAGACATGTACAGTAGCTGAAGCGACTTCGTAAAAGTAATTAAGGTCATATTAGGTCAATATTAGGTCAATCATTGATCAGATATGTTCTATTTAATTTGCCAGCATTTTAGGAAATATCTGACCGCATATCTGGACTTTTTATAATGGATAGAAAAGTAAATCTCCAATTTGGATTCATGTGTCTTAGGTGAACAGAGCATCACCTTAAATTTGAAGTCCAAAAAAGCTCTACATTCAGAAATTCTATAATTTTTGGATATTTTCATTTTGTGAGCATGTTAACCATCTGGCATTCTCATCAATATTTGCGACAGTCCTTAATTTAGTCTTAAGGATGAAAAGAAATCCTCTTTTATAAAAGGGGACTATTAAAAAGCCATGCGCCATTTACTTGTCTGTAAATGTAGTGGAATGGCATGTTATCTGTCAATGAGTTAAAAACGACCTGTTATCCAACAAATCAACATATTTCCTTTGTTCCAGATCTCATCTTCCAATATTCATCATGACAAGCTCATTACACAATTTTTCCACCTAGTTGTTCACAGTCACTGAACAAATGCTTAATTTCACATTTCTTCTAAATGGTGAGGAAAAACGGCTCCCTCGACTTCCTCTTAAAACTCTTAAAAGTGTGATTCATCCGAAGTGTGTGTGCTTGAACAGTGACGCTGGGACAGAGAGAGAGAGAGATGAGATCAAGGTCATCGCTGTCTTAAACGAATGAATCATGCATGTCCAGGCAGCAGCCGGGTGACTGCAGCACCTGACGTTCACATGCTGATGAAAGGGGATGGCTGACATTTCATTGGTCATGGCAGTGGTGCAAATGCACTTCCAAAGTCATACGAAAAAACTGGCCTGATGTTAATTTTAAAAATCCAGTTCTATATTATCGGAAAAAGCCTGAACTCTTAGCACAACCTATATAAATTTAACCAACCCTCAAGTTGGGTTAAATTAATAAAAAAATCCAATTCGTATTAGTATATTTAGTTATCTGTATAAATAAGTGCAGAATGAAAGTAAACATCCTCTCATTGAGTTATAAAAGATGTTCATGCTGCAGGGCTTTGGCTTGAGTGACAGCAGTAGTTTTGCTTTACCTCTACCCTTAAAGTTCAGCTTGACTTACAGGGACACATTTCAGGTCTTGTCACAGCGACATGGAAGTCGACGGGAAGGACAGGTTCCGGACGTAAAAAGCGTGTCAAAGGCGAGTGGCTGGTGAAAGGTGCGCGCCGCCTGAGATCATGAATTGGCTCCAGATGGGACCTGGCAGCCGGAAAAGGCGGAAGCGAATTGTATCGACAGGCTGTGCTGGCCGGGCCCTGAACAAGACCATTAGTGATGCTGCACAGTCACCTGGGAGAGCTCTCTCACACTGAGATTTCACTTTAGCTAAGTGTTGATTTGAACTCTCCAGCCAGACTGAGTGCGCTGGGAAGTACATTCGAAATTGTTCGGCATTGTGTAAGTAACAATGGGATTTGGCCTGGATTTTTTTTACCAGCAGTATGACAGCACTGCTAAGTGTTTGTTAGCACCTCGCAGCACTCTCCACATTTCACACATTAATCACATGAGTCATGGATTTCAATTATCCGTGCTGCAATCTCCAGCCTCTTGAAAATATTAGATAATGCGATCAAGAGCTTATTGGGATGTTATGGTATTGTCTGGCTCTTCCATGTTTTATTTTATTATAGAACTAAATGCATTTGCATAGAACACAAGTGTGGTTTACAATCTTTCATTCTCCTGCTGTAGAATTAAGTTTTTAATTTTTTGTACACTTTGATGGTAGTTTATATATCAGGACGGTAAGGCCGTCATTGCCTTGTGTTACTATGAGTTTTACCTTAGTTATTACTAGAGGATTGAGGCATGCAAGAGTTTTATCCACTGAAACAGAGGAAACATGAACTTTTAGAGAACGCTAAAAAGTCCCATGTGCCATGTTTCCTCAAGCACCCAGGTCTGGCAGAAAGTTACCTTCGGTCTATATTTGTTTCGTCTGGCCAGGAGATTATAATATAGCAATTTATATTTTGTTTAATGTACTGTACCAGTCATGTATTGATAAACAAAGAGAAAGATATTTGGAAGAATCCATATAAGCAAACTCATTGGACCCCATTGACTGTCATGGCAGAAAAACTTCCTGTAAACTATTTTAGTTCTGTTGAACATAAAATGAGATATTTTGAAGAATGTAGTAGAGCAAACAATTATTTTGGCAGTTAACATTGTCATTTTTTCTACTATGGTTAAAATCATTCGTCTAAAAATCTTTGTCTGTGTACAACCAAACAAAGTAATTTATACAGGTTTAAAAACAAAAGATGGAATCATTTCTTTTATAATTGTTTTTAAAGATAATAATGAAGAAAATCGGTGCCCTTATGGAAGTTCTCAACACTCTTTAAATAAGCTTACCAGGATGAGGCCTCAAGAAGGTAAAAAATGAAATGCCAAGAGAACGGGTTAGGAAATTCTAGCATAAGGGTGGTCACTTTGACGTTTATATTTAGACATTAGCATTTTTTGCAACATAATTCCCACAGTTACAGTTGGGTTACTCTACAGTTTTGATGAATGTACATATTCTAAATTGGGAAAAGATATTTAAATGAAGAAACTTTTTTAACAACTCAAACATTGTGTGCCTTAAAAAACTTTTATAGGTATTGTTGTGATGCTTAATCTGACTATAGATGAAGAAAAAGTCAATTTTGAGCATAACAGCATATCGCTAATGTCCCTATTTCATAATTTTAATTTCAATACTTATCAATATAAATCAATATTTAACAATAATATAAGTAATACACAAAACTTTTATTTCCTTATTTAGTATTTTTTGTCATATATCATTATTATTAGTCATACACAAACCTACTATATCCATATTTAGAATTTTTCACTTTTTACACTGAGTTTTGCATGAGTCTAACCAATAAAAAGTATGGAAAAATAATACTAAAAAAAGGTCATCTAGACATTTAAGGTTTCGTAAGGACAGCAATGGTACGTGGCTTACACAACTCCTTTGCTTCTAAATGCTTTCTCTACTAATACCCCTCATACCTTATGTATATATAATCTCTGAATAACCATAGTCACACAGAGTTCACTGGAAAATCTGTCTCATTGATTCTCTTATTAGTATAAAAACAAGTTTTATTTTGAACTGTTGACCTTATAAATGTGCTTACTGGAGGGCTTCCCACTGTATTTCGGCTGAAGTAGATGGCTGTTTATGCCATTTTAAGGTAGCTGGGCTTATATTGTTTGTTCTGTAACTAGTTCCTGAGGGAGTGAATATTTCCACCGACAGTCTCGCCCTGACAGCGGGCAGAGTGAGCATCTGTGGAAACGAGCGTGTTGCAGACGTCTTAGCATTCAGTCTTCCACCTTCTCATGTCTGGAAGGAGCATCTAAACAAGCTGCAGCTCCTCTGGGGCGGATATGTATCTTTAAACACAACTCCTGCAGAAAGTGCAAAGGCTTTCAATCTGCTTTTTCTTGAAAAACAATTCAGCAATTTAAGTATATTCTCTTTAGGTCTATCAGTCTGATTCTGATTAACTGTATATCATATTTTGTTTTAATGTATAATTAGTAAATACTTTTGGAAAGTGCATGTCATTACCTTTTTTATTTTCAATAAATGAGGGATCAGCACTTTGTAAAACTGTCTAGGTGTGCATGCTGATTAAAATTAATTACATTTGACATCATTTATTACATGAAATTGCGTTAATTTCTCTTAATGGTTAACCACACAGCAAGTTAATTTATAAATGTGAAATGTTAAAGGATGGTGCAGTAGGTCCATTACAAGGTTAATAGCATCAGTTTAGAAAACCTAGATGTATTATGCAGTATTATGAATGTATTATTATACGGTGACTGAACATTGCATGCAGGACAGACTCATTTTTCATTAGGTGAAATATTTTGCTGTTGCTCTTTCACAAGCAGTTGATGAATTGGATCTGACTACAGGCTATACCCTCTCTTAGCTGATATAAATAAATCACTTCAGTAACTGAACACATGTGTTTTTAGGAACCTTTTTTTTGTTGATGTTGTGCTGTCGAGAACAGGTTGAAACAAGCCATCATCAGATTTTTTGACTTGGCATCAGTTCATAAAATGATCTTTTCTGTGGACAGATACTTCATGAGTTAGGAAATTTGATTAATAAATAAATAATAAATAAATCAACACATATTATTTATCAGCTATTTTTATGTATGCGCTTGTGTCATCAGCAGCTCTTAAATGGGCCACGTTCTTATAGCTATTGCTAAGAAATAAAGAAAAGAAAAAAGAAATCAATAGCTTTAATGAGAATTCTTCTCTACTTGTAGAATTAAGCCATAGAGACTTAAGAACTTTCAATTTCTGTATATTTTAGAGATATTATATTATAGCAGGCTTGTAAAGAATGTTTTTAGTGTACTAGCTCTCAATTATACTGAAATGTTAAATGACTATAATTGATGTCAAACTATGAAAGGATTAACATAATTTGTATTGATGTAGGCTGGTGTTAAAGAATACTATGTAAAACATTAACACTTCTATATTTTTTGTAATTATTTTGGAAAAAACTGGGAAATCTTTACAAAAGTATATTTTAAAACATTCATGTCATGTGAAATGAACGGTGATTCATGTCATTGGCTCATTTTTTTGAATTGTTTGACATCACTCTTATTTATTGTAAAAGTTGTGTCAGTGATGGTCAGCGCTTAACAAGATAGAAAAAAAACTTTTATGCAAATGTATTATTTGTACGCAGTCCTGTATACAGTTAATGGTTAACTTTGGTCAAACTTTTGTCTATTGACGTTAATTTACATGGCTTTTTGTTTAGATATATTAAAAATGTATTGAAAATGTTCATGTTGGATAGTTGTACTTGGGAATTCAAGGTAGCTTGTCAAATAAATCTTAAGCTGTTTTGAAGACAAATCATTTCTCAGGGGAATTGCTATGAAATATTGCATCACTAGAGCATCAATAAATATTAATAACAGATAAATTAGTAGTCAATGTTTGCTTTATTTACTGCCAGCCTTTTGATTATTTAATTCGCCATTCCCTGATGTGCTGTAGTTTGCGATTTGCCAAAAGCACATCATATTTTATAGTTTTATCGAACATGATGCATTAAAAGCAAGAGTTGTGAATACATAAACTGTACATAAACTATTTCAATAAATTACAGTATAGGTTGTATTATTGGATTGTATTGTTGCAATATTGCAAAACTTGTTTTTCTCAAGTAAGCAAATTTAAATTTTCCCTTATGTAAGATGAATTACTTACTTAAGGGAAATGTCTTTCTCAGACTTTTTTGTACTTCTCCGTCTAACAGAATTGTGAGGTAATGGATTTGAGGGTTTGGTATAAAGATAACATAAGCTTGTACTTGTGCCGAGATCAAATGTGAAATTGGAATACTGTCATATTCTCTTTTAAGTCAGAGACTTTTAAGTGGCTGAGCCACAGATAAAAGACATGAAAAGAAATGAGGGTTGTCATATTGAATAAGGGGACAATGCTGATACCATATAGGGTTTAAAACATGATTCAGCTGACAGGATGTTAGTGTTTTTGTGTTGAGAACAGGACAAATGACCTTTAAGTACGATTATGACCTAATCATGAGCGATCATCGGTCCGGTCTGCTTTGTTCTTTATTCTTTTCTGAGATCAAATAGACTTTTTCATGTTTGTTTGAAAAAAACTATTGGTGACTCCTGCAAACAAAATTAGACAAAATTGTATTTTGGAAATAGTGACTTTTATCAGCTTTACATTCAAAATCAAACTGTAACTAAAAGCAAATGTAACTAACAGTAGTTCTACAAAACAACTTTACATTATTTCATTTGGCAGACACTTTTACCCAAAGCTTCTTACATTACATTATACTTTACATTTTCATAGTGATTATGTGCATTCCCTGGGATTAAATCCATGACTTCATGATCAGATTCTTGCTCCAAATCTACTGAGATGACTGAAATTGCAATATGTAAGATACATGATATTGTGGAGATGATTGCTATTTGCTATGGAAAGGGTAAAGAGTACAAATGCACATATTTTTGACATGTCAGAACATTTGAATAATGCTAAAGGATTAGTGTAAAAAATCTAGATCAAGTAATCAGTAAAACAAATATGAATTAAATGTAATTATTGATTTAAAATTCTAATACTTCTTTGCAGTACATGTTTATATATATATATATATATATATATATATATACATACATATATATGGCCCTAAGTGAGGTCGATAAGTGCTTGATCACCCTGTGGACATGTAAAGGATTTCTACTTAGAAATCATAGAGGTTTCTAGAATGTTCAGAATAGTTGCATTCCACTGTGAAATACATAATCTAAAAAGATAAATCCAGAAATCACAGATTTTTTTACAAATTTATTTATAAATTATGTTGTCAAATTAATATTTGATTACTTGAGTCAAATAATAATAATATTTGGTGCAGAAGCCTTTGTTAACAATTACAGAGGTCATACAATTCGTGTAGGTCGTTACCAGGTTTGCACACACTGCCGGAGGCATTTTGGCCCACTCCTCCATGCAGGTCTTCTCTAGATCTGTTAGGTTTCTGAGCACCATGTCGCTGAACAAGATGAAGTGTAACCTCCCATCAATAACTTTTAATTGGATTAAGGTCTAGTGACTGACTCGGCCATTACAGAACCTTGATTCTTCTTACGGAGCCACTACTTTGTTTTTGTCTGTGTGCTTTGGGCCATTGTCATGTTGTTAGACCCAACCACGAGCCATCTCTTTTTTGCCCAATATCTCACAATACATGGCTCTTTTCATCCACTCCTTAATACAGTGCAGTCCTCCTGCAGTCATATGTGATTATATGAATGTGAATTGAATGTGAAATATACCAAAGTATTCTTATACAATATACCCTGGATGAAATGTATGGGATAATCTTTCCCAATGGATTGTTTGTTTTTTGAAGATGCACAGTAGTTTGGATTGTAATGATTGTATTTTGTAAGCATCTGCCTCCAGTAATATTTGAGGATTGATGCATGTATGAGTTTTATCCACTGAAACAGAGGAAACATGAACTTTCAGAGAAAGCTAACAAGTCCCATGTGCCAAATTCATTTGCCGTTACACATTTTAGAAGTGTGTCATGATCTAATCTCAACACAGCACAAGGTGAATAATGAATGCCTTTGTCATCTCTTATTCATTGAGACAAGGGGTCAGTGCCTTGCTTCTCTCATCGTTCCTTAATCCAGCTTGGAAAGCCTTCCTTGTATTTTCTGACCTTGAAAAGAAAGACAAAAGTCAATGTGGCACAACACTGACAGCTTTACATGTTCAAAATAACAGAAGGGAAGAGATGACACACAAACAAGATTTAATTCAGTTAAAGACTTTGACATGTATTTTTTTGTTGGACTTACTTTTGGATTGCTGCACATAGCAAACTATACATTTTCACAAATGGTCATTGTCATACATGAAGGCCAATTTTAGAGACTTTTTCTGTCTTTCTTATGGTTATAAAGATAAAAGTGTCTGCCTAATGCTTAAATGTATACCCACTGCCATTTTGGCAAATACCCATCTTAAAGTAATTAGTTGAAAAGGAAAATGTTGTCAATTTATCTACCCTCTTGTTATTTCAAACCTATTAAAAGAAGATATTTTGAAGAATGTTGCAAATGGGCACTCATGGACTTGCAATTAATTTTTTGAATAGAAGCATATGGGTGCCACTGCTGTTTGGTGACAATTACTTTAAAATATCTTCTTTTGTGTTCTGCAGAAGAAAAATCTTAACTAATTAAAGTCTGAAGTGATAAGGGGGTGTGTAAATAATGACTAATTTTTTGTTTTTGGTAGACTATCACTTTGACATTTTTAAAATGTCAAATTTGATGGCTAATAAAGCATTATTTCCAAGATAACTGTTATTTATCTAATGTAATTTAATTATATATTTTAATCAGATTACAAATATTACTCAAGTGTGGATCGAATCTGGTGTCCATGATTGCATTATATTTTGCTCAGATGTCTTCCTTTATTATGAAAAAAACCCAAAGTATTGAAAAAACAATATCCTGCAGATGGAAGAGTTTCTCATTATAAATAAGAAATGAAAAACATAAACAAAAAATGATAGTTATGAAGTGAACAAATATTATACGATAATATAGAACTGTTATCTGTAGCCAGAAGCCTTTTGTTGACAAACTCTTCCGCTTTGTCTTGCATACCCAAAAGACTCTTCCAGGTTTGTCCACATTCTGGTGAAGTTTAGTGAAGTGAATATCACTGCTTAAGGCAATTTCTCAACAAACTTCATGAGATTTTCACCTGGGAAGCGTTTCAAACAGTACAAGAGAAATTCCCACTCTGCTGGCCCTTACAAATACGTGTTTCAACATCTTAACCTACTTTTTATAAACATATATTCAATTTTTATGTTCCTTCAATAACAAGGCCAAATTTTACAAGGATAGATCATCCCAAAACGAAAGGTACCCATCCTCCTGACTGTCTTACTTCTGCAGATCAGAAAAGAAGATATTTTGAAGAATGATAGTAGCTGAACATTAGCGATTCCCTTTTGTTGGAATCAGGCGTTGTTCAGTTACTAACATTCTTCAAAATATATTCTTTTGTGTTGTGCAAAACAAAAGAAAGTCACACATGTTTTAAATGATAAAAGATGACTGTGTTTGTAATTTTGGCTGAACTATCCCTTGAACCCACAACCTTGAGCTGCAGGATTCAATTTCATTCTTCGGGAGAGAACCAAAAGATGGCATGCCGTTATTTGTTAATTGTGAGAAAGGATTGTGTATAATTGTCATAATTGTCAGAGTGTATAGGCAGGTGTGTGGCAGCCTTCGGTGCTACAGACCGAGTGAATGTGTGGATGGAGAAGGAAGTCTCAGGGGATCAGCGGAGGGAGAAAGAGAGATAGAAAAGTGCCTTAGGCTCATCCCAGAGTGTGGAAGCAGTGCTTTTCCGACTGCCCTGAGAGCTCCCATGCATACCTATTCACCCTCAGTGCCTTCCTCTGCACTCACTCACTGCCTTATTCCAGGCACTCATGTCCTTTATAGCACCATTCACACAGGATAATGGGAAATCAACGTCCAATAAACCTTTGTGTGCTGAGAATAATAAACTTTGACAAGTCCACTAAAGTCATCACTTAAAGATATGCACAGGGTAGACCTTTTGGTTGCGGTTGGGGTTGTTTTTCCTGTTGCCTTTATAAATCGTGTGCTCCAATGCTGTGATAGGAGGTAAAGTCTTTGAAGGCACAGAAACATTAGGAGTGAAAATGCTCAATTAAGTTAAGAGGGTCCCAGAATACTGGTCCTGTATTTTTTTTAATTGCAACTGATGAAAGTGACTTTAATCTGTCCTGACCATCACAGAATGAAGCCGCTCAGGTTTCCACCCCTTTGATATCGCTGACTCCTGTGATCTGCCGGACGTGATGTGTTTTATTATTATAGTGCTTTTATATGGAATTTAATGGAGTCAATGCTTGCAATAGTTAGCCATAGCGAATGTGTGTTTAAGCAGTATGGTGATTATTTTTTATATTATTTTCCATATTTGCTTTTGGTTCTTTTTGCTTGATTGTACTGTTTCTCATTATTATAAAAACTTTTGAACGGATGGTGTATGATTAAAGTGTCTATGAAATGGATGTCTTTGACTGAATATAGAAGAAGGAACAGACGAAAAAAGCACAGAATGGAGAGGAGTTCTTTAAAAAAATTCATTACAAATTTTCATTACATTTGAGTGATGAGTTATTTATTTATTTATTATAAAATGTGAATTCATAAAGTGAGTAAGTGTCTAGATTTCTTGGATTATAGTTGTTATTAAACAATTAAACAAACATGAATAAAACTTACCAAAAGTTAATTTGGAGAAAGCTTCTGGCAAATTCCTAATTGTAAATGTATGTGTTTTAGAGAAAAAGAACCAGCACACAATACTTTTTTTGTTTTAGTATTTTATTGGTCACTTTATTCATACAAATGATAATGCTAATGCATCAAAGCAGCCAGT
Source organism: Triplophysa yarkandensis (assembly GCA_033220385.1). Lineage (NCBI taxonomy): Eukaryota > Metazoa > Chordata > Actinopteri > Cypriniformes > Nemacheilidae > Triplophysa > Triplophysa yarkandensis. Next base: position 9,107,500 of record CM065664.1, on the reverse strand, counting down.
AAAGAAGAACATAATTATAAAATATTTCCGAGCATCCTTATAGACTTGCACATTTTGCTTTAGTTACGCCAAGCCTATTCATTTTATTTGGCTTGCATTCTCATTCAAAAAACATGTGTGGATTATTAATGAATATAATTAAGTTTTGCCTTCTTCCCTTTTCACTTTAGCAATCTTAATCTAAGCTGCATGGAGCTGCCTGAGAGGCTGGCAGCTGATTATATTAATAAACTAATTATAGAGGAAAGCTCCCATAAACCAACAATGATTATTCTTCTGTCTAATAAAGCCTGACTCAAGGCTAGCCATCTATAACCGGCCTGTTTTCTATTGAAATAAAGTCGGCCGTGATCAGCGCCATTTCCTTTTATCTTGAGAGAAACTCGCTATTGTACATTTTCTTTAGCTGTTTGTTTTACACGACTGAGATACATAAAGAATCCTACTATTACAGTTGCTATGGTGTTGAATGGAGAAAGCCTAATTGCATTTATTACTTCCATAATGTTTTCTTAATTTTTAGAGAGATGTTATTGTAATTTACTGTACGCATTACTACCAAACTGCTTAAGGAAAAGTTGGTTTTCATATGTGAAGACCCAAACACACAGAGATATAAACAAACATAAACAACATTATTGCATAACACTGTGCAGTCTGAATAACAAACATTTTTCACAATATCTGTGAAGAACCTTAAAGGAGACAGTTCAGTTCACACAAAATGAGATATTTTGAAAAATATATCACAGCAAAAAGTTCTACGTTACTATGGGGTCCATGAACAGTTTGATTACTAACATCCATCTATATATCTTTATCTGTGTTCAACCAAACACCTTAAGAAATGTATAAAACTAGAAAGTAATTCCTAACAGATTTTTCATTCGTGGTTGATTTGAAACAGTAACACTTTAACAAAGTGGAAAACAAACCTTTATGTATAAGTTATGGAAAGAAAGAGATTTATCTCCCAAATTTTTTTCTTTTTATGGCATCACAGTGATGAACCTTTTAAGCACCTTTTTTTTTAAGAGTGTTATATTTCAGATATTACTTTTTTAACAAAAGCTTTAGTCTCACTGAATAAATCTAATCTAATTTTGTTGTGGGACAGAATCACATGACTTTCTGTTTTATTCATTGCTTTTTACAGATATTTCCTGTAATGGTTAAAATGTTTACGTGTAAAACGTTGTCTTTGACATCTTTAATTGTCATCATGAGTTTTCACAAATCATCTCTTAACTCTTTGACAAGAGTAGCTCAATATCTGTGTTCTCTGTGAATGGAATAATTGGAGATTATTCATTCATTGTAACATTGCCTCCTTCATCGCCTGGAGCAAATAAATATGTTATCATGCCACTTCCTTGAACTGACATAGTGAGTTTTCCTACAATCTTATAGTTGAAAACAAAGCAATTATTTCTCTGTCCTTAAATACGGAAACATATTATGGAAATCCAGCCGGTAAAAAATTTAACTACATGCTGTATATACAGTTAAACATATACGATTTCTTTGTCATAATTAAAAGAAATACTGTCTACTGTAGTAACTGATTATGATTGCATAAATATACTGTAGTAAATTCAATCTTTACATATACTTTCCTAAAACGTTTTAGTTCTTTTGCCACTAATAAGATAACTGATGCATTTAACAAACAAGTCTGGGGCACCTTCGACAACAATTTAAAGGTTTTCATTCATTTTCAGATTCACAGACCAAATCACAGATTTGGAACAACCTGAGATTGAGTAATTCAGAACAGACTGTTTATTCTCTCTCTTTAAACCTATAGTACAGTATACCTTCAATATACAGTTATGACAAGAGTCAACAGATTATCTTTGCTTTCAAAACCAACTGACTACATAAAACAATGCTGAAGGAGCACAGCTGGCTAAAAGTGTGAAAGGACATATTCCAATAGTATATTATTGTGTTCTAGTGTCCTAAAAGGACAGAACCCAGCTCCACGTATGCCGGATACCTAGTGTGTTCTATGGTCCACGCTTGCCGACAGCTGCCAACCCTTGAGTTTCTGAAACCTCTATGAATATGGATTTTGTTCTTCACTTCCCAAGCTTGCCTCAAAGACAACCATACCCTGTTCTGTTTCAGCATCATCTGGCTCTGGATTGCACTGTTCCATTTCCCCTTTCTTCATTATAATGGTTTTATAATAAAAGAGCATAAGGTTGTGTGGTGGTAATTATTTCAGTAAAAATGTCAGATTTGGTTAGAAACGTGAAAAAAAGCAGAAATTTTAGATTTTATTATGAATTTTATTTCTGTATGATTGCTGTAGATGATGTCTCCACTGTGCTTTGTTTTAGGCTGTCTGCTGAGAGGTTTAATAAGCTCATCCATTCGGTCTGTCGCTCTATATGGAGAACAGTAGGAAATCATGGCTTTAGTGAGTTTGTGTTAAACCCAGAGCTGCTGCACCGCATTCATTGAGAAATATTCTCATCGCCTCCTTGTTTTCTACATGTCACTGTGAGTTATCTTAGATCTCTGGTCTTTTCAAATAGGTCATGTGATTTAAGTTTTAACTGAATGCACATTAGATTGAGAGGTAACAAAGACCATAACGCTAAATTAATTATCATCCTTAACCTTTGAGCCAAAGCATCTTCAGTTATCATCTTAATGGTTGATATGATTGAAAGGGAGACTTGGTGTCGTATTGAACATATACTATTCATACTGACAGTCTCATTTTGTTACGAGTCCTAAAGTTTTAGGATCTTAGGAGTTTGTGATTGATGGAGAACATGATGTTTAGTTCAAAAGGCGGCACATTTGCATCCACAACAAGATTCTTCTTGATAACTGTGCAGCTGTTCACCGCAGGGAGGCCTTGATAAGAATTTTAATGAATTTTACCTAATTAACCAATTTATATCAGCTTTACGTATTTGCCTCAAGATCAGATACCTGTCGGTGCTATCTGTTGATGTGTGAAAGCCGACACGGAATATGAAGTTGATTCAGCAAATGATCTATAGAATGAAAGGCATTTTGAAATTCAAGCCTGCTTGACTTATATCTGAAGTCAATACACTACATTATAGTTTTGCCTTGATGGAATTCAATATACTTCAGGCTTCCAGATGTTGCTACCTTCTAAATCAATATCACACTACACATTATTTTTTCAAAGTTCTAAGATTTGTGTAAAGTTCACATACATTGTGGATTCTTCCTAGTCCACCTAACTACAGCTGTTAAATCTCATTCCTCATCATGTATCCAATTGTTCACGTCTTACAGAATCATCAAGGTGCCATTTTTGGATCTGTTTCTTGAATTTGTAGACAAGAGTTGTTTTTGGCTACAGTGAACGATCAAAGCCTAACTTCCTGTATTTACTCACCAAAGCTTTGTGGTTTCATTTGGCGCTTGTTTAGTGGTCATTTTGGACCCTGCGCAGTCAGCATTTGTCTGTTTGCTGTTTACCCCTTGTGTTTTAGCTGTGAATGCAACTATGAGAACAGCAAAGAACATGCTGGATTTTGACCATAAAGTAGATCTTCAAACAGATAGCTCAAGCTTAGAAAATGATTAAATGTTTGAAGTACACTTAAGAAAGCAACAGGGTGAGACATGGTCTGTCAGGGGACCTCTGCATTGACGTTACACTGCATATGTTTCTTTTTAAAAACTGGTATTAGTATTTTATTCAAACTTTTCTTATCATTTTGGTATACACAGTATACACAGACGACAGCTAAATATTTATTTCTGTTTGTTTTTAGCTGTAGATTTGGCTTAGAATAGACAAAGCCAATGCAAGCTTAATGAAATGATTCATAAGGCTAACTGAAAATTCAGCGGAACAAAATTGAGTCGACACACAGATAAAGAAAATAAACTAAAAGGGTGAAGACCATGTAAGATTGCTCTGCCATTTAGATTGTAGTTTTCTGCTTCAGCGGCACTGAGGTCTTCAGCTGCGCTTTCAAAGCAACGGATCAACAGCTTTATTGATTTTCTGATTATATGGGCGTTGTTTGATAAAGCAGTGTTTGTGCATGAGATCGGGATTGCTGAATCCACAGAATCGAATGGATGTGTTGATTTTCTCATTAACAAACTTTGGTCGTGTGCTCAACAATTCATTTGTCATATAATCAGTTAGCTGTGTCAGGAGAATAAAGAATAGATGCATCGCAGTCTAAATTTGTAATACAGCATACTTAAAAAAAACTTTTAAGTCTTTGATGAAATATTAACATTTTAAATGCTTAGATTAAACCAGCTTTGCCAAGTAATCTGTGTAAACAAAGCTTCCACCAAAAGTGAATCATTAAATCTTAATCCCTACTGATTAATGTGTAGCATTTAAGAATTTGATATTCTTAACAGAATTGAAAATATATATGCACATCACATGGATGTTGCTTGATAAACAACAAGATTTATCTAATTAATCATGAATATTCATTATAAAGAATACTTAATTAGGTCTCCCATGCCCCTATTTTTCAAGACATGTGTAAGATTCATAGTTTGAGCGCAACTTTACTGAAAGGTGCATCTCAAAGCTGTCAATATCCTTAGTCTCTTGTGAAAAACTTTGCAGCAGTTCCTCATGAATAAACCAATAACCAAATCACTACAAGTAAGAAAAATACAATCATATTATAAACACATTAAATAATGAAGTATTATGGAGAAAAACCTTTTTTGAGTGCACATCAATCCAATATTAATTGAAATTATTTACTGTGGTTTACAGTGATCCTTATCATCTGGCCAGTACAGAATCCATATTTATATGCAGAACGCCTTGTTACGGACAGTTGTGTCAAACAGTGATTTAATTAAAGAAATGTAAATGTTGCTGGAGTATTAAAGTGTGAATTCCTGCTATGAACTCTCTTTTTATTGTGTGTTTAATAAATTTGTTTGACCGTTTAGATACATTTCAAACGAATGTACTTTCAACATTATAACAGCCATTATTAAACATTATTATCATGCTAACAGCATCTACATTTAATAAGTTATCAGAATATATACTATAAACAGCCCAAACAATTGTGTTTCAATAAGTTGTATTTCAAATATTGATGCAGTATTATAATCTAATGTTTTTGAAAACATCTTGTATAAATTGAATTTGTAAAAATTTTTTTAAATATATTATTAGAATCCACAATGAGTTGAATTTTATTCAGTCTGCTGCCTCAACTTAGATTTGCAAACCTAAAAAAATTAACTACTCATATTAGAACGGTGTCATCATGTGCATTGGGATTTAAAACTACAACCTCAGAATCAAGTACAGCCTTGTCTAGCAAGTGTTCCCACAGGTTTGTGGTTAAAGAAGACAGATTTCCACACCACTTTGGGGATAATGCATGGCCATGATGTATTTGGGAATGAATGTGAGGTTGAATGTGAGGTGGCGTGGAGGATGTTTTACATGCAAGGGGCTGCATAAGGATATTGATTACTGCTGGGATCACCAGGCCATGAGCATATCTCTGTCCAACAATGTAATCATCACAACACCAATTGTAATTCACTAGATGCAATAGCCGCATCAAAATGAGTCGCGTAATGGAGCCAGGGAGGGGGAGCTGACAGAGGCTGAACGGGTTTGCCCTCAGATGTCCTTCAGCTTCTTAACATCCCAAGTATATGGTCAAAGTTAACAATGATAAGAAAATATTTTAAAATGCAATCTTACGTTAAACAAACACAATACTCTAAGTGCATTAATTAAACAACAATGGCATTGTTTAATGGTCATGCGTCTATGGAACTTAATGACCTCGTAAAAAAGTGTGTAAGAAGCAAGAGATACTCACCCGTCATCTGCCCACTTGATCCCTTGACAGACATCAACTTACAACAAGTCAATCCAGAAAAGTTGCAGGCTGCGGATTGTCAATACTCAATCAAGAAATGCCTTCTGGTGGTTAATGCTTGGGCTTGATCCCGGATCATAATGATATCCAGCTTCAGGTGAGGGAGGGGGGAGTGTGAAGGTCTGTCTCCCTGGGTGTTCTCGATTGGCAGCAGGAATTAATCCTTTTCACCTGCGCTAGGCCAACTGCCTTATGAAAACAAAGTAAGGATTACGTGACCAATGTTTGGACAGAGAACAGGGAATGGATTTCAAGGCCAAGGAAATAGTGGAGTGAAATATGATTGGACTTTGTATGTTTAAAAATGATTAGCATGAAAATAGTGAGGGTATTTACAGACTCAGTGTTGACTGGAGCAGAATGGATGTAATTATATTTGGCTGGTAATTGGCAGAAGTGTTGGCTGGGATGTGTGAATGTGGGATGGTTTGCTCGTTTACTGGAAAGGGACATACTGTGTGTTCTCAAAGTCAAAGTACTAAGATTTTGTATGTTTGTAAGTTTACAATAACTTATCTGTACAATACATTTGCAGGATGTACATGTTAGAAATATATACATACATATATCAGTATGTGTATAGAAATCCAGTAGAAACCATTAAAGGAACATTCATTGAAAAATAGTAGTGTCCAGATGCTTACTCCTATCATCCCATTCAAAGCACCATGATAGCTGTCATCACTTCGTAATTATTTTGCCATTTTGCCGTAGGAGATAATGAATTTATGAAAGTTCTGTAGAGAGGTTTGTAGATTTAGTGCTGTTGTAGAAACGTGGTACGAATGACATGTATTGTTAGAGGACCTGCACTACATGTAAATAGAAATAACTCATTATAAATTACTAAAAACAAAATAGTTCACTGTGTAAGACCTTTTAACACCAAGTATTATTTAGTTGTGGATATAACACAACCGGTTAAAGGTTAAAATGTTTCTCATTGTTAAAAAAAAGTTTGATTATAAGTCGAATGATTAAATGTCTGAAATAAGACTAAAATATAATTATGTAAACATACATGTTTTCTTCATTACCAAACGTACTTGTTTTTTTAATAATAAGTGTTTTTGGAATGGATGTGCAGAATAGACGGGGACTTCTTTAAAATTCCTTAAAAAAGTATCTCAGTGTGAAACCAGAAGCTGCTTGATAAATAAAAAGAAAATATGAATGACAAGTAGAATACATTGCATTTTTGTTCATAGACCCTTTAAAAAAATACAAAAAGACCTTTGAAATATCATTACAAACAAGTCGATTTTTACATTAAAACATTTGTTTTAATCGTTATTTCAAAAGAATTAAAATCACCAACAGAATCCATTTCATATCAGTAGACAATTTTCTTTTAAACCATTAAATCCATTTTATTTCTATTTGTGTTTTTACTCTTATCTTTATTCAACATGGACATACCAAAGCCTAATAATGTAAAACAAATTTTTACATACACGTTATGTAGTGCTGCATAATTTTATGTTTTCTCTATACAGTAAAACAGCAGCATTTTAACTGTATTGTGGTTTCATGTTCAGCTTTACGTGTTTATTCTGGGCAATCTTCTTCTGCATATTGCCACTTATTTAATCTCCACTGCTAAACCAAAAAAAGCAGTTTGCTCCTACAATTCCCATTGTTTCATATGCTCATCAAACGGCTCTCGTTCAGTTAAACTCTGCCTCTGTTAGCCAGAACTGTCAAAGGAAAGTAAACAACCCTGAAACACAGCTGTTCAAACTCATGCTGAAATACACAAGAGAACAGAGCAAAGCAAACTGCCAATGCAAAGCCTGTAAAGCTGAGATTGTTCCAAGCATGTAGTCCGTTGGTTGAGTATGTTGAGCTATGGATGTGATATGTCATGTCTCGTTGCGGACTAAATCACACTATCTTCAAGCATTATATATTTTTACAAGCATATACTTAGAATTTGAGTTTAATGTAGTCAGTTTAATTTGAGTCATTTTAACATTTACGTCTTTTATTAAGTGATTCAAAGTTTACAATTACCTGACTGAACTTTTTTCTGGTGATTATATATTTTTTTTAAAAATGGATTTGCCTTATAGAATGTATTGTTTTTTTGTAGAAAAAAATATAAAGCTATATATAATATCTATTTTAGTAATAATTTAACTTCTTTAAAAAACGAATTGTTGTTTTTATGTAAAATTATTTATGTACATCTCTATGTATGTTATATTCTCTGCATCGGTTCCTCCATGGTGGGATCTGTCTCTTGCTTCACGCTTGGCAGACTCGGCCTCTATCTTTAAAAAACACCTAAAGCTCACCTTTTCCGGCTACACCTACCCCACCAGGAGTGACTCTTTTCTAACCTACTCACTCTATATATATAAATAAACACCCCATATCCTCTCCCCTACAGGTTTTATTTCGCTTTGTGTAACTACTGTTTTATCGGCTATTTACTGCTTCATTGTCTCCTCGACTATTTGGATAAAAGCGTCTGCTAAATGCCTAAATGTAAATGTAAACGTTATATGTTAGAAAAAAAATTAGGTAAGCCTGATTGACTCAAATGTTTTATGTTCACCAATAATATCGTTGTATATTACAAATATGCATTTAAATAGCTTTTTTCCACTATATCAACCTAACAAATATTTGATTTAGAGAATATAATTGTTGGATCTTTACTCAATTATTTTTTATATTCCACTGAAAAAAATCTTAATTTAAAGATGCAATTAATTTGTAAAAGATTTCAATGAGTTAATATAACTTTTGTGACATTAACTGATCCATATAAAATATTTTTATAGTGAATTCAATTTTATTTACAAAAATAAATAAAATAGATGGGTTTACTGAATATTGTGGAAAAGAGTAGTCAAACACATTGTAAAAAACATCTCAGATCTAATATACATTTTGGTACATGTTTAAATGTACACATTTTAGACAGGGTTTACACAAAGGAAAGGATAAGGGAGTGTTTATTATGATATGTAAATGCGTCTATCACTCTTTTACTTTTACTAGATGGTTGCATGCTTTGGTGTCGATTATTAAACTGGCAGAAAATAAACAATTTGGATAACTATCTACAATAGATTTCCATTTATTAATATGAACAATACATTATAAATGTCTTTTTACTTTTAGTTGATCTTAATATTTACTAAGACATATTGTTTAAAAAAATTCTGATGAGCAACTGTGCTTTCACATTAATAACTGTAAGTGTTGCCAAATTGTGTCGATTAAACTCCATTAGAATAATCTAAAATGACCTAAGATATGACATCACATAAATCTACCCACAGCCGGTCATTCCTTTGTGTATATAAATAAGGCACCTCAACCTGACAATGGATAAGAGCCAAGGCCTAATGAAAACTTGTTGAAAAAAAGTAGTTTTTCAGTCTCTGGAGAGTTTTATCAGCTACTTATGTCTCTTCTCTTTGGAAAGCCGGAAGAAAATCACCTCTACCACAATGCAATAGAAAAGCAGACAGCTGTGAATAAATAGATTCTGCAGGGGGGTTATGTTCTGTAACATATTGATTGAATGGTTAAGTATGCAAAACATCCACTAGACTTTGAGAAGAAAAACATCAGAGTATACAAGAAGTGACTGTGAGATTAATAGCACCCTCCACAGGTATGTGTCAGCCTTGCCAACTGAGTGGGGCTTCAGTGGGAATATTATATGAGATATGAGCTAAACGTTGAATGTGCTTCTCTGTATTACTTTTAGATTTAGTAATTTTTCATCAGCTATATACTTGAATTCCTGTGTGAGGATAGCTTTTTTCTTAAAACATATATTGATCTATATAATTACATTTTAAACTGTAAGTTAAAAAAATTTACATGTGAAGTGACTGTCCTGCACAATAAATATGAGGTTAGAAAAGCAATCAGAGACATCTGTATAAAGTATATTTATAGAAAGTATATCTACAATGTCAAAAAATACATCAATATTTTCATGAATTTAAATACTAGAAAATTGAATCTAAAATTTAAAAAATCTTATATATAAAGTCAACATTGTCACCGTAATAAATGTTTTAAGTCAGTTATTAATGACAGTTAAAGTAGTGTGTCATTAGAAAAATAAGTGTACATGTTAAATATTCATTTTAGCAGTAGTTGAACAAAGTTAGTTAGATTTATGTATGCAAAAACTTCATGACAATAGCCAGTGCTCCACACAGAGATCTGATGTCATCAGTATTACATCTACTTTTGCATGACAAAAAGAGAGAAAAACGCAGTCCTTAAAATTCTCAGCAGTGCATAAAATTGTTCGAACTTATTATAAATGAAGAAATGGTTAGAAATGTCAACCCATAATGACACACTGCTGCAAGTGATGTAAATGTTGCCTCATCCTATTGCACCTAAGAAAATATGTAAAGTGTAAAATGCTTATTCTTTTATTTGTCCTGTAGTAAGAATATTTAAGTAATAAAGGAATATATACAGAAAGAGTCTTCTAGACATAATATATTCCCTGCCTTACTTCCTTCCATGTATTTCCATGTGATCCCATGATTTCTCGACCTTGGGCCACTGTGTCTTCATCTCATCAGGGAACAGAGTTGTGTCGTGTATGTGGGATGAGATCAGAGTTTGGCCACTGCAGCGCTGGTACTGATTCATCTGCTCACCCAGGTGGTATTAACATCAAGCACATCCCTGAGATGGCCTGCAGATGGAACCTCCGCTCATCTGCTGCTCAGGAAGCCATTGATTCTGCAGCTCAGCGTGGATAATGATAAACATGATCATGTATTCTCTTTGTGTGCTTTTGCCACCTTTCTGAGATGTTTTTAGTTTTGGAGTTGGTGGTGATGGTTGTATAAAATATGATGCAGTATTTGAAAGATTGAAAAAATAAGACACTGTAGGAAACTCAATATTATTTTTGTCAACAAATTATTACATTTCTATTAAATGTTTGGAGTTTTTTAATAGTTCATTATTATTGTTCATTGTGACCCAGAAAAGACTTACTTCATGTTGATGCACATTATTTAAAAGAGGGCAGAAGGAATGAATGGACTGAATGCATGACAAGTCACTTCAATCTGAAGCCTGTAATGGGTCCCAAGTGGCTTTACCTTGCAGAGAAGATTTGCTCTGTTTACCTTTCCCAGCTCTGATAACATGCTGTTTTCAAAAACTTGACCTTGGGCGTTCAGGCGTAACCAGTCAAATCGCAGTGCTTCAGTCCAGTTGGGTAACATTTTATCTCAGGATGAGTCGGTAATAAATATTTGAAATGTTGTGGGGACTGCAGTCCAGACTCTCTGGTTGTCTGATATTTGTTGTCTGATTGTCTGATATTGTGTGTGTTGCTGAAGATCAAGTTCACATTGTGAACTATAATTGTTCGGCACTTATTTTCCAGGAATATAAATACCCTAATGAATCCTGGATACTCATTGTGTTACGTTTGAATTCTTCTTTTTAAATAACTGTAAATTCCATAGTGACCATTATAGCTATTATATTAAAAGAAAAGAACGATAAAGTAATTGATTTGGTACTATAGAAGGAGTAAATTTCACCATCTCTTCAAAGCACGATATAACAGTCTATATTTTATATTTTAAAACATAATATACAGAGAAGTCTTAGGTATTCAAGTCATCTAAATCATGTTTAATCATCGGTTCTCATCCTGCTGGATCCTGCTTTTGACACAGTTAACCATTGTCTTATTCTTTCCACTTTTAAGACCATGTCTGTCTCCAAAATGGTGCACTAGTGGATCCAGTCCTACAGTACCTCTCAGGTAGGCCCTTCAGGGTATCTTTGAGAGGTGAAGGCCTGGAATTGCAACAACTCAACACCGGTGTACCTCAGGGTTAAGTGTTTGGACCAATGCACTTCTCAATCTAGATGAAATTATTAGAATCCTTCATTCAGAAATGCACCTTTTCCTATCACTGTTATGAGGACGGACCTATTCTGCACTTCGCATTCCATCTTGAAGACCAGGCGGTTTCAGCCCGCATCTTCACGGATCATGTTGCCAGCCCCGCCAGGTCCTGCAGATTCCTGCTCTACAACATTAGGAAGATAAGACCTTTCCTCTGGGAGCATGCTACACAAACCCTAGTGCAGGGTCTGGTCCTGTCCAAGCCAGACTGCTACAATACTCTGCCTGTCGGAATGAAGCATCAAGAGTGGTCTTCAAGTAACTAAAAAGAGCGCACAGAACACCTTTCTTCAACAGGTCATATTTGCTCCCAATGGCTGCTTGCATCGAGTTCAAAACTCTCTTCACAGCCTTCAAGACCACCACAGGTTCCGCATCCCCATATCTTCACTTTCTGATCCACACAAATGTGCCCTACAGATTCCTGCACACCGCTAATGAGCAGCATCCAATTGTTCTGTCACAAAAGGTAAGAAATCATTCTCAGGCACTCGGCTCTCTGGCTCCTTTCCTTCACTGCACTTGGATCGTATGTTGTGTTTTGATAACTAGGACTAGTGTTATTTTATGTGCTCTACCTCTTGTACTGATTGTTCCTTTTTTGTGAACCTCAATTGTAAGTCACTTTAAATGAAAGCATCAGGTAAAAGGCAAAATGTAAATGTACCACTTGAAGATAAATAATTCATGATATATTTGCGTGAAGTATCCCTTTAAGGGAGAAAAACACAAATGCATTTAAATGCTGATTGAAGAAATAAACGAGGGAGAGACTGGGGCCAACTTTTCTTTTTAAAAGTATCTCATTAAAAACAGATTATCACATCCGTCAGAAATCTAACCCAAACTGTTTAGCTGCTAAAGGACTGTGAATAATTTACAGCATTGTAATGAAGAAAGACATAACACATTATAAACTGACCTTATAGTAAAATCAGTGAAACAGTAAGTACTACACACAAAAAATCTGATAATTTTATTTAATTTCTATTATGTCTGAATGCCTGTACATATTTTACATTTCATTTTTACTTATTTCTGTGTTTTTACATCTGCTTTTGCAGATATAGAACTGACATACAGAACTAATAATAAATTACTTTGTAACATTTAGATGAAACACATGCACAGTTCACATAGAGGTAAAAGCATATATGCTTTTCTAAACAGATTTTCTAAAGCTGAATCACATTTGGCTTAGTATTCTACACGATTAGCACAGGTATGCTGGAATTATTGTGAGTTTTCATTAAAATGTGTGTCATATCCCACTTCCACCCACTCCTTTCCTCCAGCTTGCCCTGCTGTAACCATATGGACCCCATACAGAGTCACATAATACTGGGAAAAGTGAATTAACTTCCAGAAGAGAGAGCGACATTACGTTTGCAGCACTATACTTATATGCATTTTCTTTTTGCTTTTTAACAGATTAATTTAACCATCTTTTCTTATCATTGCATCACACACTACTCAGTCTCAACACTTTAAATCTAACAATATTTAGATCTAACAATATTTATGCGATTCCATATCTTTGTACTGGAAAATGGTAGCCTTTAAAGGTCATGCAAAGACCATGTTTAAGGTCTGAATAATTTTGAAAAATAAAGAAATACTTTTATAACCATATTGTATTTCGTATATCAAGGATCGTCTCGGAAACAAACAGCGTTGTCAGTGACCTGCCAGCAAACGTTGCCCTGATATCTCATCCGTTCGGACACCTGTCACTGAGATACCAGTCCTCTTATACCTAATCAATCAAACTGCCTCCATCCACACAGAATTGCAAATCTCAGCAGAAAGACAGAGACAGGCACTGTCACCGAGGTAGACACCTTCTATAAAGAGATCATTTAACAATCAGTAGAACTGTTCAAAATGAAGCTGTCAAAATGTCTAAAAAGAGCCTTTAAAATCCACAGAATTACTCTTTTACACAAAGTATGTTCTTTGTAGTGGGGTATAGTTTTAAAGTGCATATAAATTTAATTTTTTAAATGAAGATCCTTTATGGCATTGCTGTGGAGAAGCCTTGTTGAATTATTCTTTTTAGATGAGTTTATATGCAATTTAAATTTTGATACATTTTGAAAACAATAATTTTCTTCTTTTAGAAGGAAAAGAATAGTAGGGTGTAATTTCAAAGGTCCTATTATAGGTTTATGGAGTGTCAAATAACAAGTTTACAAACAAACAAGGTGGGAAAACACTTCCATTTTTTAATAATAGGTTGTCTTACTTATATAGTATGATTGAATTATAATTTAAACTGATTGTATTTTGTTAAATGCTGAAATTATGTTTACTGTGATTTTTAAAATCAATTCTTTGAAATGCACTGATATTTATTTAACAAAGGGAGATGCAATGAAATGAAATCCCAAATAAAAGATATAATGGTCACGTATTTCTTTTACATGGTGTTATGGGTATCAACTTTTCTTTGTCTACATTTTTTCAAAAATCATTGTGGATAGTCAAGCTCAGATATACTTTGAACAATAAATCTTTGACTCTATGACAGTTTGTGGCAAATCTGAGCTTTTATTTTGTAACAATTATAAGGTTGACCTTAGTCGGCCCTTTGAAGGACAAAAACTTAAACCCTTATTTACCCTCATGTGAACCCTGTGAAAGCCTTTCATTTATAAAAAAATTTAATGTAAAAAAAAGATATCCCATTGACTTACATTGTATGGACACAAAACCACTGAAACAGTTCTCAAAATATATTCTTTTGTGTTCTAGAGTAGACAGAATCATATACAGGCATGAGAATATATAATGAAAGAATTTTCATTTTGGGAAACCTATACTTCCTAGTTTTTCATACTTTACAGTATGATAATGAAAATGGAAAAAGGTGTCTATAAATGTATTGAGTTACAGTATATAAAGTATGTACCTCAGAATACAGTATGCCTGTATGCACTGAGTGAATATGGTCTCATGGATGTGGATGATGTGCTTTTAAGCACATAGGTAATGAGTTCAGAGGCTGTGATGTAGTCAGGGGTGGCCGCACGCTGCCACACTCATGCTTCCATCTGCTATGGCTCATCTTTGTTCGCTGTGTGGCTGGCTCATCGGGCCCAGGGAGCATTTGGAACCGGGCCCAGGGTCCGCCTCCAACATCGCTGGCAATTACTGCATAAACACATTTGAATTAGTGCCTGTATTTGGGCGCTGCTGTGTTATCATATCAGCTGCTGTCGGCTGTCAACAAACAGCTCATGGAAACGGCTGTTCAAACAATAGAGAGGGAAAAAGTGTGGCTAGATGGAAAAAAAATCTGTTGATCGCTGCTCGAAATATTTCAAACCTGTGTTGTGTGAATGTGTAAACATTTGGCAGGACATTTGACGTTCTAAATTTAAAGACAGGAGAAATTTCCATCAATCATTTATATTTAGCCAGTAAACTGCCAATTTACCGGTGACACCAGTAACAGCATCTCTCCTCATTTGACCCTTCGAGGGATATATAACGAAATGTTTGGGGATGAGGTCTTATAATTGAAACAAAATACTAAATATTTATATTGTAACTTAATTCACATTGATTTTCACGGGTTTAATTTAAATTATTGTTGACAATTTTACCCTTAATACCGATTTTTGACCATCAAAATCGGATAACTTAATAAGTTTTTCCTGCCTTAAAGTATTTAAATGTAAGTCTATAGCTCTGCTCTATTAAATTGACATGATTATGTAAATTAGCCAGTTTCCACTCATTCACAGCACTGCAGTGACATATAAACAACATTAAAATATAAAACTTCTTAACTTATTAATTAGTTTTGGTGAAACACAATGTTTCAAGCCTGTCTGGTTGTTGGACTTCATAATTGAATTTTGTTCTACTCTGAATTTGTTTTCTCAAGCTTTACCCTTGAATGTGTATTTTAAATGCAAAAAAAAACAATAATACAATATTTGTTTTGCTGTTTCTTTTTTTAGCGATCAGCTTGGCTTCACCTTTGAACACTATGGTGTCTCTAAAGGAGGAAATTGAGCAGATGATGTAATTAAACCAGAGCCGGTGGGAGGTATAGAAGACTTCTGAACACCTCCGCCCCTGAACACATATACACACACACATTTTTCTCTTGCACATATGTTACACACAGAGAATGTTTTCTACGGGCTCACAGCAGTTTTATGGCCACTGTAGAGTCCCAGAAATACACTTTCTGTAAAAAGTAATCTATTACTCATAGTTTGTGTAGCATGTGTGTGTGAGAGAGAGAGAGAGAGAGAGAGAGAGAGAGAGAGAGAGAGAGAGAGAGAGAGAGAGAGAGAGAGAGAGAGAGAGAGAGAGAGAGAGAGAGAGAGAGAGAGAGAGAGAGAGAGTTAAAATATTCCATGTTTATAAGCATAAATTGCAGCGGTTATGCAGGTCCTCATTCGGACAATAAGGGGGGAAAGTTTCTGGTCAGGCAGTCTACCATATGTGCACTGACAGTCAAGTTCACTGCAGGCATAATAAATTATAGAGTAAGCGATGGAGGTGTGGGTATAAGGAACAGTGTTGACTGCAATGTCAAAAAGCATCAGCAAAAATGACAAGTCCAAGCTTGTGACCTGCAACGGTGACACTTGAGCCTCTAATCGGATGGTACAGCTCTCCCCACTGTCCGGCTCAGACTGATGCAGGACACTTTAATAATTTATTGACCAGAATATGGTGATGTAGTCTTTCATATTCGTAGGAACACACATGCATTATGTTATATAGGTCATAAAAGTTGTGCTGCTGTGTTTATTATAAGCATTCCAGGCTTATAGATATGACATGTGCTGTCAAAACCTAAGAGAGAGAATGTATTTATGACCAGTTTTTTAACCTGTTTGTTTATGTTTTCCAAAATCCCTGTTGATTCTATACATTTGTAAAAAAATACAAGTCTATGCTCAAGTTGATGGAATCATGGAATTACTCAAATTAATAATGTATTAGTTCTATATGAATTCATTACAACTCTTTTTAGATTTCAACTGAATTCAAGAATATTTTTGTTCATGTGGAAATGACGTATATCATAAAATTTAGTAATTCAAACAACTAATTTTTTTATTTGACTTATAATGACACAATTTTTGAGAGATAATATCTGCAGGATTCATGTGATTAAAGTGCAAAAACAGGAAGATAGAATAAAAAGTATGAACATAGAACATGTAACAGTTATTATATTTTCCAATTGAGAAACAGTGACCATTATTATTATATAAAAATCCTGCAAAGGCTTTAAAACAGACACATTTTCAAGAGAGACCTTACTATTAAACCCATGAAAAAATCTTTATTTTGCACTATAAGGTTACATAGAATTTCTTGTATGTGTTTGTTGTATATTTTATATGTGCATATTTAAATATGAATAAATGTTTATGTATATTGAGTGAGAGAGGAAGTGAGAGGGAGGTTGAGTCACTCGCACACTTTATTTGTATATAAAAAACTTATTGTTTTCCAGATTGTCATTAGACTAGAGTTGCCATGACGACAAAGTGGGATGGCATGGTGAATGTCACCTTTGCTGTCTGAGCTCTCATGTCTTGAGCTCAGGTCTGTGTGTGTGTATTTGTCGAGCTCTTGAGTGTGTGTGACGGGGCGCGGAGGGTGGCTCCCTGGGCCCCTGCTGCCCTGACGGCCCTGCCACAGCTGCACTCAGGTGAAACCGATGTGGTGGCAGCAGCATGAAAGCTCCAAAAAACAGTAAAAAAACGGCTCTCGGAGATCAAAGACTTTTGTTATGTGTGTAGTTGTGGCACTGTAGTAAAAATCACTGGAGCTAAGAGTAATACTGAAGCATTACGTTTGTGTTTTAGTGTGTTATTATAAATTTATCATGGGTAATATTCCTTGAATGTTTTGTGGGTAATATGGATATGTGGGTAAATCCGGAAAATTTAATTAAATTGCGACCTGTGAAAACCCAACTGAAGTAATCTTTTTGGGATTGACTTTTTTAATGCATGAAATCATTCTACACAATGTAAAGAACTTTCAGTGAGAATATAACATGTATATTGAATATTTACTCGAGTAAGATCATGTCAAAAATTGAAATCATTGTAAATTAATGAGTAAAAACTTTCATTCTTGTTTTCTCAGACTTAGAATTTACGACTTTAGACTGGTTTTCACAGGAAGGGGTCGCAAGTTATTGCATTTAGATTACAATTTAAATAAACAACAAAATTCAGAGCTGAATCTATTCTCTGAAATGTTTTTAAAAGATATTGACTTACTTAACCAAGCAATATACTTGGATCCTATGGGATTTGGAGGAAGCAAGTTGGCAAACTGATGTAATTTAAGTTTCACAGATTCTTTATTTCAATGCTTTGTGGGTTTCTTATAACAATATGAATTTTATCACATTTATTCAAGCGCCGTGTATTTTGACATTTAGGATTCATCAAAAGCAGGTCTTTGGGCTATATTGTTTAAGGGAATATGTTTGTGTCACTCTTGATGTGAAGCGGGTAATAGATTATGCATTATCTCAGGCCCTTCGGGTGTACTAGTCTGTATCAGCATTTGTTAAGGCAGAAGGCCTCTGAAGACCTGCTGCGTTCTGCTCTGCAATGTGTGGCCAGCATCACTGAGAGGTCATTATTGGCCATCACGCTGAGTGACGGACGGCAGTGGCCGTGCTTGTATTTATTTCATTCATTGTTATTGAGAAAGAAGCTGCATTTTCTGCCTTCAGAAGGATCACAGAAAAGGATAAAAAGTAGGCACTTGTAACACAAGGGTGCTGGTGCTGATGTATGAAGTGGAACCATGGGCTGTTACTGGACACACAGTGTTACATTGTGTTTTACTTAACATGTATTAGGTTTTCATGTCATTTTTGTATATAACTGAACAACCCCTGTATGAGAAACATGAGAATATTATTTTGTGAAAGTTCAACCAAAAAAGAAAAATCTCCAAATTTTAAACCTTTATGACCTTCTTTTTTTATTAAATATTTGTGTAATGAGGAATGCAAATAGTAACAGCACCTATCCATTAGCATTGATTTTCTATTAATGAAAATAACAGGCTTGGATTACTTCAATAGGAACATACTGAGAAAGGATGTACTACATTTCTCTTTCTAACTGGTTTATGAATATTGATTTTACAATTAAAAGTGTTACTTTGCACGCATAATGGTCTGTATCCACTGTAAAACCTAGTGGTTACTATGATACGGTGAGCATGAGAAAAAAATGGAAAAGAACTTCTGGGGCATGCATTTTCAAAAAAGGCACGTCCTTTAAAAACAATTGAAAGCACCCCAGCCACTAAACACCCCAGCCACTAAAAGAAACCCCTTGGTAGACACAGCCCCTAACAAATGAAGATGCAAACCTTACATTTTTCCCTTTTAACATTTGTTTCATAAACAGGGTTTACAACAATTGCCTCGATTACGCAAACAACCGATTTAGTTCAAACAAGCCAAGATGAACAAGTGCGTAAAATCCCAGGGACTTAGGTAAAGGTTGGAGTAAAATTCTAACTGATAAAACTCTACTATTTGTTTAAAAACCTGATAACCATAGTGGGCACGCACTCAAGCTGTTTGTTTGGTACATTTACTACAGAAATTGATTACAGTATTACTGCTTCACTTTATCAAAACTTTTTGAAATTAAAATAATTAATTCGAACAAAAAAAACTCTTAAACTTTATAAAATCTAACAACATAAAGAGAGATTCAGGGCCCATTTAAACGACTCCTCCTAAACCATAAAAATACTTACTTGGCAGTCATTGGCATGTTCTGTCAAAGAAAGAGTTATACAGGTTTGAAGTGGCAAAAGGATGATAAAAAATGATGACTTTGATTGGACTGTCACTTTAACTTGAAAAAAGAAGACTGCAGTGGTAAAACGTTCTATGTAAATGTTTTTATTTAATAAATTATTAATTATTCCAAAATAGAATAACTTGCATATTAAACAACTGAGAAAAGCACAATTACGTATGCTGTTAATTTATCCACAAGCTTACAATACATGTCTTATACTCATATGCTCTTATTTGTATCTGCAATGAAATGCACAGGTAATAATGTCATACAAAACTGGAAAGATATTAGAACATACATTTTATGGTTTTATTAGTATACGATATGTTGCCAAAATACAGCCTTTAAAAACTTGTATGTAAAAATATGAAATAATGAATACAAACTGTATTGATTTGATTGGCGAGAAAGCTGGTCAATATTATTGCATGTTACATAATTATTACAGAACTGTGAGAATATAACACGTGTGCTTATCAGTTCTCTTTAACCCTTGGAAAGCTGGTGATTGGACAGGACAAAACGGTCCTCTGTATATATAAATTGCCTAAACAACATGTTGTTTAGCTGGTTATTCTTTCAACCAAGGAGAGATGAAGCTTCTAATCTTGGCAGCGCTGTTCGGGCTGAGTTTAGCTCAGTTCGACCCTCACACGAAAAATGGAAGAACTTCCATTGTCCACCTGTTTGAGTGGCGCTGGGCTGATATTGCTGAGGAATGTGAGAGATATCTTGCACCAAATGGCTTTGGTGGAGTTCAGGTGAGTACGAAATTGCAAAGAGGAATTTGAGAGGTGTTTCACAAATAACTCATCCATTCAAAATAGTAATTTTATTGTTTTCCCATTTAAAGATCTCCCCTCCGAGTGAGAGCATTGTAGTCACAAACCCTAGGTATCCTTGGTGGCAGAGATATCAGCCTATCGGCTATAATCTGTGTTCCAGGTCAGGAACGGAAAATCAGCTGAGAGATATGATCACTAGATGCAACAATGTTGGGGTAAATACAGCTATATATGTCCACACCGGCTCTCCTGATTAACCGGACGAGATGTGAACTTGACTCACTGGGGAAATGTAAAATGTAATGTTTGTTCAATAGGTGAACATCTACGTTGATGCAGTCATCAACCACATGTGTGGAGCGGGTGGTGGAGAGGGTACGCACTCCAGCTGTGGTTCATATTTCAATGCCAACAAAAAGGATTTCCCATCAGTTCCATACTCAAACTTGGACTTCAATGACGGAAAATGCCACACTGGCAGTGGAGACATTGAGAATTATCAGGATGTCAATCAAGTATGAACAATGTGCTGACATTTTTAACATCAGTTTTATCTTGGTATGTTTATGTTTAATCTGACAAAGATTCATAATGTTTGCAGGTCAGAAACTGTCGTCTGGTTGGTCTTCTGGACCTTGCTTTGGAGAAGGACTATGTTCGAGGTAAAGTGGTCAGCTACATGAACAAGCTGATTGACATGGGTGTGGCCGGATTCAGAGTGGACGCCTGTAAGCACATGTGGCCTGGTGATCTTTCCGCTGTTTACGGAAGTCTCCATAATCTAAACACTAAATGGTTTCCCTCTGGAGCCAAACCTTTCATTGTTCAAGAGGTATTTTTTGTTCATTTTACTTAACTTAAAACACAACAGTAGTGTAAATGGGCAATATTGAGTGGAGATGCCCCCTTAAATGTCTCCACCAATATGATTGACCAATACTAAGACGTGGTTTTTACGAACACTAATAGTTTAGTGGTTTAATTTATTTACATGAACCAAATTCTTAATGTTAAATCAATTTATAACAACTATTAATATTGAACATCAAATTAGCAAATGGAATTTAATACACACACTGTGCAAATGTGTTTCATTTTCCTGTTCTTTTCTGATGGACAGTAAATATTGGCCTTAGTATCGATCGTAAGTACAGATTATGTCATGTTAAGTCAAAATGCACTTTTCTTTTTAGGTTATTGATCTTGGTGGGGAGCCCATTACATCAAACCAGTATTATGGACTTGGAAGGGTCACTGAGTTTAAATATGGCGCTAAGCTGGGCACTGTAATTCGCAAATGGAATAATGAAAAACTGTCCTACCTGAAGTAAGATTTGTATTATTGAAGAAATCAAAAGCGTGGAAGAGTTTAAATGTTTATGTTCAATTAAATTGCTTATTTTCCTAGGAACTGGGGTGAGGGTTGGGGTATGATGCCTTCTGATAAAGCTCTGGTATTTGTTGACAACCATGATAATCAGAGAGGACATGGAGCTGGAGGGGCTTCTATTGTCACATTTTGGGATTCCAGGTACATGGTATAAGCATGGTATATGGAAAGCTTACATATTATACTATTAATGTATTTCTTTATCCTTAAACATGTTTGTTTTGTCTATAGACTTTACAAAATGGCTGTTGGCCTAATGTTGGCCCATCCATATGGAGTTACAAGAGTAATGTCCAGCTACCGTTGGAACCGCAACATTGTCAATGGACAGGTGATTGATTAGGCTTTGTCAATAAAAGATAAGTTGTTTTAAGTTAAAACCCAGAAGATGTTCTTTCATTGATAATTATCTCGTTGTTTAGGACACCAATGATTGGATGGGACCTCCCAGCTTTGGTGATGGAACCACCAAACCAGTTCCCATTTACCCAGATTCCACCTGTGGAGATAACTGGGTTTGTGAACACAGATGGCGTCAGATCAGGTGCAATAAGTTCTTAAACTTTCATTTTAATACCTTAGAATCTAACTAAGATTCTTTAGTTAGAGGGTTAAAACTCAACTTTTCTCAACAGAAACATGGTTATCTTCCGTAATGTTGTTAATGGACAGCCATTTTCGAACTGGTGGGACAATGGCAATAACCAGATTGCTTTTGGCCGTGGCTCTCGTGGGTTTATTGTCATTAACAATGACAGTTGGTAAGTGCTTTTTGCTGGAAGGAAATCACATCAAAGAGATCATTTAAACAGTCAATCTAAACACTAGTGGTCAACAATCATTTTTTTCTATAGGGATCTGGACGCGACCCTTAACACTGGCATGCCACAAGGAACCTACTGTGATGTCATCTCTGGTCAAAAGGAAGGAAGCCGTTGCACTGGAAAACAGGTGCAGGTTGGAGGAGATGGACGGGCTTACTTTAAAATCAGCCACATGGACGAGGACCCCTTTATTGCCTTCCATGCTGATTCAAAACTGTAGGAATTCCAGATACAGAAATATAAACCAATTAAGCAAACAAAGATGTTCCATGTGTATGTAGTGTAAACATAAAACAGCGGTCCCTTGAGTCACAATTATTTGAATTAAAACCTTTTAAAACCACAAAGCGTCCATAATATAAAAGTAAAATGTATCACACTCTTAAAATAATTATATTTTACATAAAACAACACTTTATAAACTTTATTTAGGCCAAACTATACATTAATAAATCCACCCATTACCTTATTATAATTAATTTTTTTATTTAAATAAGAATAATTATCATCAAAACTCTAACTTCAACTGAAACCTGTTGCATGATATCAAAAGGCAGGCAGGCCTACAATAAATACATCTTAATGTAGTAGTTGATCTCAGTGGCTTACATTCTTCCAAATATCTATCATTGAATTCAATGGAACAAATAAAGTTGTACAAGGGTGGAACAGCTCCAGGGTTGATTATTCATTAATCAATTTGTGGGTGATTAACCCTTTAACAGACGTAACAGACACTTGATGTGAGGTCATGAATCAGGAGATTACATACATCATCATTACAACACAATTATATATTTTGTTAATCAAGGTTGTAGCAATTGAATAATACAGTTGAGAAGTTGTTATGTCTGGTACTGTAAGAAATCTGTAAGATTGTGTGAAGGTTCACTAGCACCACCATGAGGCCATGTTACAGGCTGGGTAACAAGACCACACAGGAACCAGAACTGCTTTCTGAACTCAGAGAATTTAAAATGCAGTTTGGATATGAATTTAACAAATAGATCAATACATGTCTAGAATGAGAAAGTGAACAGTTGTAAGATGTCTATACACTCTAAACACCCATTCTTTTGAGATCTGGGTTTGTTTGAGACAAAAAAAGCATCCATAAGTCAAGAATATGTAGTGAGATGATGGAATTAACATTGAACTTTATAGAATGAGTCCAGTGAGCTTTTGTTTTTCTTATGTTGTCCCAAAAAGCTTTGAAACTTCAAAGCTCAGAAGTGTCCGTTGAAAATTGTTTAGTAAAAAAAATGAACAATTGTTCATATGGCAGATGGATCAGTATCTGTAGTATGCTGTAGTACTTTATAATAGCACTAGAGCATTAAAAATGATATCACGTGTTCACTATAAATACATTATTCTGCCTTTCTGCTTTTGGTTAAAAGGGAACCGGATTTTTGCCATATGAATTACAGCATGAAGAAGAAAATGTTCAGAACTATTAATAAAACCATGGAAATCATATCAAGATGACAGTAGGGGGAGGATTTTTATTTTTTATTTGATATGGATTTTTGGTGAGCAGACTCATATTAATTTAAATGAGGATAGGACTAAAGCACGTTTTTGCGGATGGAAAGTTGTCTACAGAAGTACAGATGGAATGAATTTTATGATCTCGTTTCACAGTAGTCAGCGAGAAACAATCTTCTCTCTCATGGGTGCAACCATAAAGACATGATGTTCTGTTCATTTCTTTTATTCCCTGTCTCTGTATCTCTCTTTTGTCTCCTGTCAAAAATGTGTCCACTAATGCCCCACTGATATTAAATATACTAAGTTGTTGTCATCTAACTGCAAAATTAATTTAAAGTTATAAATTTGAGATAGATGTACGGAGGATGTTACACTTGACTGAATATTTCACTCAAAAATAAAAATCATGTCACCATTAAGTCACCTTTGATACTTCAAAATCTGTATGAATTTCTTTCTACCTATGAAAAGAGATAAATAAATTCAAAAGAATTTTTGCTTACAACCAAACAGTTATGGAACCCCATTGAAAAGAAATTACTTTATTTGTTTGGTAAACAAAAAATTAGTGATTTTAGAGAATTTAGGACCAATACAATTTCTATGTTCCTTTTGAGTACTTGTAATCTTTTTTGAGAGTATATTTCATAAATTTTTCAGTAATTCATGAAAGAATTTTCATTTGGGGTATTTTAAATGCACGTTTGTATAGTGCAGTAAAAGTTTGTACTGGTTTAAGCAGGTCAAAATAATCCATATGCAAATACATAAGCAAATTACAGTAAAAAAAAAATGAAAATGGTGAGTAGGCAGCGAGGTTTCTGCTTTTCAAAACATCTCCCCCAAAAATCTGGATATAAGATGACTCTCAGCAGAACTTCCAAAGTGGAATAATTTACCCAAATGCATGATCTGATAGCTGTTTAGATTATTCACAGCATAAACTCCAAGGCCAGACTTAAATGTTTTGTCTTGAGTGGAAAGGGTGAGAACAGAAGCTGCCCAGATGATTCAGTGACTGGAATTTATTTGTTTTTGATCATGGACAAAGTTCACAGTATATTCACAGTTTTGACTTTTTTTGGACCAACTTTCTGTTCATCTGGACCCGTTCTGCTTAAACTCATGGCCATAACGGTAGCCAAGAGAGGTTTCTCTTGGAATCAGTGGCACCAGAGCTTGGTCTGAATCAGTCTGCTACCAAAAAATTGTCCGGTGCAGAAAACTTTGCAGTACTCTTTAATTTCTCTCTTCTTTTCTATAATTTTTCTCCGTCTCTTTAATTTGTGTATTTAAATATATTGTATATATCTTGTGCTTTTCTGAGTCCTGCTACTCTCGGGAGTAAGTAAACTGTTATCAAGGCCAATAATAACATTGGCTTTGCTCAATGTGGAGACATTAAAAGGAAAGTTCGCACAAATTTAAAGAAATCTTTCATCATTTAAACACATTTGTTCCAAACTTCTTTTTCTCTGTGTTACACTAAAGGAAAATTGTTTAAAGACCTTAATTTACAATTAAACTGAGTACATTTTAAAGCTGTGAATCTATGCATTGTTTTAATCACGTTCATATTCAAATTCCCCGAAATTGGTAAATATAAATATAAATGTTTAAATATAAACATATGAGTATAAATATTTAAATGTATTAAAATAAATTTAATGGTTTAATTTAATACTTACACAATTTAAGTTTATTTAACTTAAAGAAATAAGTAATTTTTTAGCGAAATTCAATTTTGAATTTTAATTTTTTTATTTCGCAATCAATTAACTATGATTTTTACAGATTTTATCAACGTAAGACACTCATTTATTTTTGTAATATTTACTAAGCCACAGGATTATTTTCGGAACGCCATTAATATAAAAAAGCAACAAAGTGTGATTAAAGTAGTGCATTTGATTTTTTTAAGTTCAGTCCTTTTTTGCAAATATTTTTTCCAGCTTTTACTACCATGAGTCATTGTTCATTAATAATGCTTTCTAGTGATCTGTTAACCACTGTGATCAGTCTGTGACAAAAAAAATTGGTTTAATTTCTATCTGTAAATGAATCATTTCAGTGGATTTTGTGAAGATCAGATAAAAGTCAGGGTAAGTTAGAGGTACGAGACTGCCAGCATATGTAGAAAGTGTGTAGTTTTCACAGTCAAACCTTTCTTCTAGTGCAGTCGTGTGTCATATAAGTAGAATTGAACCAAATGCTGTTGTAAAAGGGAGAGATTTTTAGCGATCTGAGGAAGCCCTTGAAGATACAGGAAGTTAACTTTGGCACAAGGCCATAAAATGTTGATAGATCTCTTGGAGAGTAGAATTAGGAGACAGAGATGTGAGAAGGATGTACAGCTGTATGCAGAGCTTGTTTTGGCCCTGCGGCCAGCCAGGGATTCCAAACCACACAAAAATGCACCACACTTTCCTTACAATTATTGAACATTTTCAGACAAAATCTGCTGATGATAATATTGTTGAAATGTTGTTATGGAAAATGCTCAGATATTGTTGTGCCATCACTTTCCACTAGGAGACACTCCACTCACTAAAATACCATAATACTAGGTAAACAGAATTATTCCTCACATTGCTATTCAAGAATGACTGTTTAGTTATTTTTACATCATGCAGTAAAAGATTCGGCTATCTTTCTACAACAAAAATTCTAAAGAAAACGAATCAGCTCTACAAATCTATTTTCCCACTGACTCATCTGGAAAGAGTTTGTTAACTCAACAAACTTCCGGACTTGCCAGGTTTTTGGGAGGTGTTGTCTAGCTTGTGCCAAACACTCTTTAGCTTGGCACCATAGGGCAGGTCTCCAACCCACATGCAGAGCAATTTGTGTGTCTTCGCTGACACACTGAACCACTGCACCGCCTGACATTAGGCCTTTTTCATGACTGCAGGGTTCCCAAGCATATTTAAGACTTCAAAACTAAACCAACCACATGTATTCCATCTTTGTCGAGGCATTCATTGACTCTGTGACTTTTTTAGCTAGATTGCCTGTCGCTGAGATTTTCAAACTATATAAGCGCAGATTTCCATCCAAGACCGTCATTAAACGAGTGTGGCATGTATTTGAAGCAGGTTTGACAAAGCCACAGGGTTTGAATATGGTTCTGTGGTTTCATACTACTAACTGAAGGTTGCCTACTTTGACATCATGCCACCAATTGCAGTGCTTTGATTGTAGGCTGTAGAAAAGCATGTGCGGCAGAAAATGCAAGACATCTATAAGATCTACTGCAAAAGAGTGACACTTTATTTTTTGTGTATATAATATAAGCACTTTAAAAAGTTATTGTATTACATTGGTATTATACCCATGATGTAAATCAAAATGCTAATTCTGTCATGAATTGCTCATTATAATGTTTAATAAAACTTTTTTATTCTGGGGCACCTTGACCCCCATTTAATTTTTTCTGCTAAGGTAGTCAATGATGGCCCAGAAATCACAGTTGCTAACATTCTTTCAAATATCTTACTTTATGCAAGAAAAACAAGAAAATTTGCGTTTCTGGGTAAACTATCATTTTAAATGCACAATTATATGTGACGTATTTAAAAAGAATAAAAATAATGCAAATATCACACCATGACAACATATGCTTTATCATTTTACTTAGTATTTACAAAATATTAAAATAGAATTATTAGATGCTTTACATCATGAGAATAATGAAAACAATATATACTAGAAATATTTGTGTTGATTATACTGTACACCTTTTTGGGTAAACTATCTCTTTAAGGTTTGTTTATTCTCCATAATCATAAACAGAGTTCCATCTATAGGTAACACAAAACGGTGGTGCCTATGGAAACAATGACAATCCAAATGGGAAAAACTGATTCCTTTTGAGGGAATGTGCTCCCCCGTTTTTCAACAACTTCCAGATACACTCCATAAGCTTCTGCTCCCTGTCACAGTTTTAAATCCGTAACATTTGTTCTAACAGAGCTTTGTCTTATCTGACACATGTCAGCAAATTGCTGGCATGGCGGAAGGCCATACTGTATGGAAATGCTGCTGTTTGCATATGGTGGATCACATTACTTGAGATATTCCTTTTGTGAATCTTCAATTATTAGTAATTATTAGCATTATTGGAACTTCTTGTAAATATTGCCTTACTTAGAAAAATCACTTATTGTTTTTCATAATTGTAGGTAACTTTTAATAAACATGTGTGCAAAATGAAAGAAGGTAAAATGTAAATACATCATTGGAAAAACGGATTCATGTAATGACGAAAACAATCCTGTCTTGTCGATCGCCAGATAGAGAAATCGAGAAAAAATCTGAAAGTGACTGAAACTTTTGATGCAATTGGATCTCTGTGGATCATCAGAATGGAAACATAGCTTTGACTGCACTAGTAAAGAGCAGACTGGAAAACCTGCGTGATTTGTTCAACTGTTCCATCCCAATGTTTTAAGCAGATGCTTCAGGATAAGGATAAATGTCAGCTGGTGACTTTGGCAGGATCCCAACAGATCTTCCGCTATCATCACATTATTTACTGCTACATAATCTCTCTATACTGTAACACTGCTTATGGATATCTCTCTTGTGCTACACAGCTGCATCATTTGTCTGTCATAGCATCATTCATTTTAGCTTCTCTGATAAATAAGAATCATTTTCTTTTGTGGAATGCCATTGTTTTCTCCAGATCCCAGGTCCAGATATCAGACATTCCACAGTTATTGGATTTTTTCTGGGGGACAGTCTCTTTTTCCTCATTATCTGCAGGTTGCAGATGACCCGTCACAGTTCCATTGAAACTTATATGGTTGTGATGCAGCTAATGAAGCGCATGTGTTTTTCCGAACTCTTGTCCAGAGACGCTCCTCTGGTTCTTGGCCTGGCTTTACGGCAATAATTGAAAAGAAAATCAAGGCAACATGTTTTTAATTGATGTTGTCTGGTGCATAGAGAAAGTGACATCTTTTAATTTATGTATCGCTGTCTGACACAGAGATCACACGGACGTCTTATTCACTTTCTTACTTACATTTGTAAAGTGTAAACAGACGTCAGAAGCTTATTCCTTGACTTAAGAAGAGACACCACACTGATGGAGAAAATAAATCAAAACATCCGAACATGTATCAATCAGAACATGTATCAAATCAAATTTGGGAACATGAACAGATGGAACAAAATGTTTCAATGTAAAGATGGAGTATTAGAAATCACTTATAATATTAAATACATTTAAATGTTTAATGCAGTTGATGTTTAAAGTCTGGTATTGAAATGTGTTACACTTTGAGGTGGATGTATAAACTAACACTGGATTCTGGTCATTCTTGGACTTCCTGTTTAGTCTAGAGGATGCTGAAGTTGATCATTTAAGGTTTAATGATGGTATTCAGTTTACAAATCACATAGTCTCTGGACCTTCAATGTTCTTCTAGGTATGCTGTTTTTCTTTCATTGCCTTCAATGCAATTTCAAGCAGTTGGATATTAATCAGCCAAAGCAAACAAGCTAAATGAAGATGTTATAAAGTATGGTTTACTCCTCCAGATATATGTGGTTTAACTTTAGACACGCTTGCGGTATCCTTAGTCATTTACAAAGAACTTCTCAAGTATGAACTTTGTGTATCTGCACCTAAGAAAACAGATGAAACCGGCCAATGTTAATAGATGCAGACTGTTTCATCTATCTGTTGATGTCAGTGGGTTGACACTATTGTAGTCAAAGCTGTTTAAACTTATGTGTGCGATCCTTTCAAAAGGAATTACTCTGGGAACAAGCATTGCTGTAATTAATGTAGAAACTCACATGCTGAAAATCTGCCGGTGATTACAGAAATCACACTGATTTATCGCAAACCATTTTCTCATTGAATATTTTGACATGCTTTTCGTTTCCCATCATTTCAACATGGAAGATTTATAGAGCATTTGTTTATACAATGCACTGTCTCTTTGAGCTACAAATGAAAAGACATCAGTTGTTTGTTTTTCAAAGGCAAAATAGTCCAAACAAAAGGATAACAGAGGACTAAATGATGACTAGACTAAAAGACTACATTTAGCCTCAGTTAAAGCTTATGAATAACATGCAGACAATGAAACAGAGAGACATTTCCTTTAAAGAGGAGAAACATTATTGCATTTTAACCATGTTTCAACTTTTGTTTGTTTTTTATGGTTTATTGATTCAAACTTAAGTATCGGTGTGAATGAAAACCCAGTAACGGAAAATTTGCAAAAGCATTAAGTGTATTGGGAGCTGCTTTTAATGAAATCTATGTCTTTCCTGAGGCTTGATCCAAGTATGCTTTCTCTGTGTTTTTCAAAGAATGAAAAACGCACAACCAGTTTATTAAGGTAAAAACAGGCTTTTGTCAGTTCATTGTGTAAGATTTCTGCCTTTTTTTACAGATCTTTCAAGTAAAACATCATTTGCAGGCTCAATCCGCTGGTTAATCCTCACATCATGCATCTCAATTAATGGAAGTTTGAATACTGTAAGATCAAATATTTTTGGAAAATCCTAATATACACGCATGACGTAATGTAAAACCACCGGGTCCAACAATTCTCCCC
Source organism: Triplophysa yarkandensis (assembly GCA_033220385.1). Taxonomy (NCBI): domain Eukaryota; kingdom Metazoa; phylum Chordata; class Actinopteri; order Cypriniformes; family Nemacheilidae; genus Triplophysa; species Triplophysa yarkandensis. Next base: position 9,076,795 of record CM065664.1, on the reverse strand, counting down.
AAAAAAATATAATTACTTTTCAGGAATGTTGGAGATTCTGCAAGCCTGCAGAGAGTATAGAAGGATCTGAATTGCTGATAATGGCAAGGTCGCACCCATTTTATTATAACATCACTTCATCTCCTGCCCGCTGGTTTTCCCTTCTTCTCCGTGTCTATCGGATTTTCAAATTTTGGATCTATAGGGTCTGTAAGTCATATCAAAAGATGAATCTGTCTTCAGGATTCGAAAGATAAAAAGAGAAATCTTACCAGATCTTTACAAAGTGTACACCCAGAGCACATAAACGTTCATTTTAAATATTTGATATGAATCATGGTCATTAACAGCTGTTAAAATAATATCCTTTATTGAAGCGAGTGGTGGCTTGGACCCGGAAGCAGTACTCCATATGTCACGACTTAACAAGTTGCTCAGTTTACCCCTGCTTTGGGGGCAGTCGTGGCCTAGTGGTTAGTGAGTGGATCTTGTTATCACAAGGTCACCAGTTTAAAAATTCTGATAGGTAACGACTGACATGCCTATGAGTATAGCATATACTCATATATAGCAATATATAGCAATATATAGCATATACTCATATATATACAGTTCTGTATAGCAATTTGTCCATTTAGTGCTACTGTAGAAACATTGATGCCAGGGGACAGTCCCTGTGAGTAGATGGAAATAGCTCATCTAAGGAAATAAAAGCATAGCGGTTCCCTATGTAAGATCTTTATAAGCCTCTGAAGACATACTTATGTATATTACATTGCATTGCTTTTTTAAAAGGTCATTCAAAACAATACACACTTTGAGAAAATACATTTTAAGAATTCACAATCAAAAAAACAAATAGTTTCACCACTTTAGAAAATCGTTAAAACAGAAAGTAAGAGTATTGTATTAAGCTGCTTTTGCTCTTCAACAAATAAACACATCCTCAGACTAAAACACATTCCAGAGTCTTGTGGTTAAGCCAGTTTTCCAAAGCCTACCGCAAAGTTTTACTGTAAGTTCTTCCTACTTCACTACAAAAGTGTGACTTGATTATCAGATAACACTAATACTGACTGTATTAACCATTTTAATCTTTGACTGTATGTACAACTGACTGTATTAACCATTTGGATCTTTGCCTGTATGTACAACCAACTGTATTAACTATTTGGATCTTTGACTGTATGTACAACTGACTGTATTAACCATTTGGATCTTTGCCTGTATGTACAACTGACTGTATTAACCATTTGGATCTTTGACTGTATGTACAACTGAACTGTATTAACCATCTGGATCTTTGACTGTATGTACAACTGTATTAACCATTTGGATCTTTGACTGTATGTACAACTGAACTGTATTAACCATTTTAATCTTTGACTGTATGTACAACTGAACTGTATTAACCATTTTAATCTTTGACTGTATGTACAACTGAACTGTATTAACCATTTGGATCTTTGCCTGTATGTACAACTGACTGTATTAACCATTTTGATATTTGACTGTATGTACAATTGACTGTATTAACCATTTGGATCTTTGACTGTATGTACAACTGACTGTATTAACTATTTGGATCTTTGACTGTATGTACAACTGACTGTATTAACTATTTGGATCTTTGACTGTATGTACAACTGACTGTATTAACTATTTGGATCTTTGACTGTATGTACAACTGACTGTATTAACCATGTTAATCTTTGACTGTATGTACAACTGAACTGTATTAACCATTTGGATCTTTGACTGTATGTACAACTGACTGTATTAACCATCTGGATCTTTGACTGTATGTACAACTGAACTGTATTAACCATTTGGATATTTGCCTGTATGTACAACTGACTGTATTAAACATTTTGATATTTGACTGTATGTACAACTGAACTGTATTAACCATTTTGATATTTGACTGTATGTACAATTGACTGTATTAACCATCTGGATCTTTGACTGTATGTACAACTGAACTGTATTAACCATTTGGATCTTTGCCTGTATGTACAACTGACTGTATTAAACATTTTGATATTTGACTGTATGTACAACTGACTGTATTAACCATTTGGATCTTTGACTGTATGTACAACTGACTGTATTAACCATTTAAATCTTTGACTGTATGTATAACTGACTGTATTAACCATTTGGATCTTTGCCTGTATGTACAACTGACTGTATTAACCATTTGGATCTTTGACTGTATGTACAACTGACTGTATTAAACCATTTGGATCTTTGACTGTATGTACAACTGACTGTATTAATCATTTTAATCTTTGACTGTATGTACAACTGAACTGTATTAACCATTTTAATCTTTGACTGTATGTACAACTGACTGTATTAACCATTTGGATCTTTGACTGTATGTACAACTGAACTGTATTAACCATTTTGATCTTTGTTAACCAGCAGGATTTTTAATGCCACCACCAGCAGTGCTGTAACAGAGCGAAACTGGCTTTCTCTCAAACCTCAGAGTCCACCATAAAGCCAAGACAGAAGTCGGGACAAAGCCTCAAAAGTCAAGCTGTAATGATAATTTGGAGAACAGAAATGTTGAGGTCAAGATCTAAAAGACATACAGCCCCTGGCAGTGGAGTAGACCAAGACCAGAATATAATGTGCATCTTGGAGCATGAGTGAAACTTGACTCACGTCTCAAAACTTTTGGAAAGTAAACCTATAAATTCATGCTTTTGAAGAGCAAATATAGAATACATTTAGCAAGAGGGACTATTTTGTTGGGTTTAATTTGAACTGTATGTTAAGGCCAAACAAGTTGAAAGGCTTTCTACAGTATGTCCAAAAACGAAGATGAAGTCTGTTCATTTGTCTCTTAAACAAATATAAATAATTATACAATGCATGGATTGCACATTGATGTCTAAATAGCATGGTTATAAACATGTGGCTTTTTGAAAATTGTGCATTGTGTGTGGAATTTTTTTTAAATACATTTACAGCTGCTTTTTATACTTAAGAACTCTTTTGCTTGTCCCTGCAAAGGGTCAGCATATGTTTGTGGTTCTACTGTATTTTTTTCTCTTTTCTGTCTGAGAGAAAAAGCATGAGAAAAATTTGGGGTAATAAAGTACAATTAGGCAGAGAGTTTACATAACAAGCATTTACAAACTAACAAACCAAGGTATGGAACTTATATACTTAACATCTGAAGACCAGATAAGTCTGGCAGTGGTACAACTCAGGTCATCCATTTCAGTATTATGTAAAACATGGATTTATCTAAAAGGAAATAATCTCACATTTTATTCATGATCCAACCTTAATTTAAATTGAAGTGAGGTGACATGTGGCCAAGTATGGTGTCCCATACTTGGTATTTGTGCTCTGCTTTTTACCCATCCCAGTGTACATACACAGTAAGAGAACACACACACACACACTGTGAACACACACCCGGAGTAGTGGGCAGACATGCTGCAGTACCCGGGGAGCATTTGGGGGGAATGGCGCCTTGCTCAATGGACTCACCTCAGTCATAGTATCCCTGCTGGTACAGAGTATCGAACCTGCGACCTTTGGATCACGAGTCCAACACTGGAACCCCCAGGCCACGACTGCCATCAAAGTCACATCAATTTAAAAAAGTCACATCAATTTTGAAGAGAGATGTATGGTGAAACCATTTCTTTGTTTTAAACGCTTAATTTTTCATTTACATTTAGACATTTAGCCACTGCCTTTATCCAAAGCAGCTTACATGCCGTTTACACAAGAAGCATTGAGTACAAGAGGTAACAAAGCAAACATAAGAGAAATAATGCAGTTTTATTTAGAAAAACACAACATACAAGCAAAGTGCCAATATATATATATATATATATATATATATATATATATATATATATATATATATAGGTATATATATTGCAAACCCCTGAATGAAATGTGCAATGAATTTCAGTGACAATTATTGTGCTTCTAAAGTTTAAAAAGATACTAAACGCAGAATTATAAGAATGCCATCTGCCCATCAATGAAAGAGTCAAATGACTTGTAAAAATGAGTATCAGACATCTGCAGGAATCCTAAAGAAGATTCTTTATCTGGAAGAAATTCCATCTTGAAGTCCAGTCTGTTGCTCTCCTTCAAGGTGATGGGATCATTGTCTGGAGTTCTCTACATCTTGAAGAATTTAAAACGGGCCAATCCAGGCCAACGCTTCCCTTTGTTTTAAAGTGTTTGTCTCTCATGAGTACATTTCCATTGAACATTTGCATCTGAGTTGAATTCCTCTGTCAATACTTGCAAGTTTAGGTTACATTTAGTATCATTTCAGGTAAATATGCTGTTTAGGAAAAATGCAATTGTTTAATTGTCAAACATTAAAGTTTGATTTCACCCAATTTCACTATGATTTCAATCTTTGACATGGTCTTCTTACTCGTCATTAGATATGTCAATGTTATATTCTCACAGAATGATCCCTACATTATGTGAAATGATTTTAAGTATGAGAAAGCACAAAAATCACTTCTCACAGGCAGGATCACAATTGTTCACAATTTGCATTAAACAAATAAATAAGCAGTATTACCAAACTGATTTAATGCAGTTATGCCATCATCACTATATCATAAAGTTACATAATGTTGTGCAAATAGTCCTTATCTATTCCTATAGCAATGCAGTCATGGATGCAGGATGATAATCCAGGGAATGATGTGACTCTCTCTCTCTCTCCTCCAAAAGACCTTTCCCCATTCCCATTTGGTGTGATGTGTAGGTACACCTAGATCTGAGATTTGGGTAAGTTTGAAACTTTTGAAGCACACCCCAACATAATGGGTGGGTCTTTCCAAACCTGCTGTTCCTTTCTATCTCCCCACGGGTCAGATTTAGTGCACATGTCCAACCCTCCAAAAGAAGACTTGAGCTCTTAGGGGAACAAACGGGTTTCCTTTTTTTCAGGAGAGCCCGTTTACCTTCAGTCTGTGTGCTGGGCGGAGGGAGAGAGAGAGGACTTTGTTCAAGAAGAAACCCATTGACTTTTTCGCTCATGGCAGTTCAGAAAACGTGAATAACAAGAATCTGGATTGTGGAAGGGAACGATTTGAAACAATAAGACGCCCGTTTTTGTCATGGATAAGGAAAGGTGGTCCACAAGATGGAAAACGAAATCCGGTGTCTGGAAGTCCGCTATCAGTGCTCTCATCAGTGTAACTTTGGTCCTGCAGACGGCACATGTGACCGCAGGTAAGACAAGTTACGGGTCATTGACAGCTCTCAGTGATGTCTGCAATCAACACTTATTTTATTTCCATTATTTTTATTTTATTTTAATACACTTTATTTAAACTGTGAACATATGTTGCATATAGGATGCATTCATAGGCAGCATTTTTGAGCACATTCCCAAATTTAACATCAGCTCTGGAGATGAAAAAATAGAATTCTGATATTTTAATATCTAAATCATTAACTTTAATTAGTTTAAAAAAAAGTTTGATAAATTATCATAATTTTTACCATTTATAAAATGGAATTACACTCAAGCTCACCAAAGTTACTTTTGCCCATGTACAAACTAACATGAAGTATTTTACTGTTTTTAAATTTGTGTTTAGGCTCAAAATGACTTTTTATTGTTCACGGAATTTGGATGTTTACAATTTAAATGTTAAGGGTTAAATATTGAAGTTTAGAATGGTTTAACACAGATAGTTCACAAGAGTTAAAAAGCATCATGTTTTATAGCTCTAATTATATTGTAGTGTGTGACCCGCTGGTGCAATACCACACAGGCACCAGCGGGGCGCTGTTGTGCACATCGTAGGGTGTAGAATTTGTATTGCTTAAACAGAGAGAGAGAGAGAGAGAGAGAGAGAGAGAGAGAGAGAGAGAGAGAGAGAGAGAGAGAGAGAGAGAGAGAGAGAGAGAGAGAGAGAGAGAGAGATTTCAACACACTGTCCCTGTCTATATATTGAGTATAATAAAGGATTTAGATCTTTTCCAAAAAAGTAAATTTTCATATGTACATCCAACATTTTATGAATAACGATTAAATACAGTGCTCAAAGAACAGGCCTACATCGTGCAAACCAAAAATGTCAATTTTTAGATTTTCTTACTAAACTTTAACTAAGCTGAACTTTTAAAAGGAGAAATGGCAACATTTTCTGTTGTGTTTTTTCAGACATCCTTCTCTGAAACGTAGCGTACCTTTTTTTAAATGGCTGCCTGATAATGCTTTCAGCAGATTGCACATCAACACGGCAAAGTTGGGGGAGAACAGTGTTCAGTTTAAACTTTTTAAGTATAATTCCCCAACCACAATGTCATGCATGAAAGTTAAGTTTTTTGCCCTGATTTTAGAAGCCATCACGTGAGATATCCAGTGATGAAATTATAACTGATGTGAACTGATGACACGAAAAGGGCAGGGCCTTATTTCTGCATTTCGCATGTCTGCAGATTGAATAACCTTTGGGGAGATTTTCGATATCTCTAGTATTTGGACACCTCACCAGAAGCCGAGTGACTTAGAAGAAAGGTGTGCCAACTTGAAACATCAATGCTTGTTTTCTGCTTAAATCTTTTACCATATTTTGTCCCCTGGCTATTATCCATCACCCTCCTATCGGAAGAATTGGTGGAAAATATAATTTTTTAAAAATATGTTTATCGATGTTGATCAAATATGCACTTACAACAAGTTGAATTAGGAACAATATGTGCTGCCCTAATGGTTCTGGGATACTGTGTGATTTTTTAAAAGCTTCTGTGAGACGGGGGTCCCATGCCTGCCAATTCCACATCTGGAATATATGAGGCCTTTAGGTATGCGGTGATGCTGAGAGGCATTCTGACGAGCACAAAGAGACCTTTGGTTTAAAGTTTAGACAAGAAAAAACAGTAGCACTGCATTCTGAAAGAGTCTCATAAGAGTTATAGACTATTGCCTTCTGCTTTATTAGTTTGGATGCCTTTTAACTTTCTCAATTAGAATGATAACACAGAGGGCTGCTCTTTTTTGTCAATGGGGGTTACACTGAATGGAAACTCTTCAGAGATCGTTTTTTCAAAGCTGCATTAAGAGCTCACCGCATCATTAAGCTCACAAGAATACACAAAGATGTAGACGTACAAAAGCTTTATAGCATTCAGATGTTATAATGTTATCACGGAAAACAAGCTTTCCATGCATGCTGTTTTAGATTTCTGGACTTAATATATAAAACCCAACCATACACAAATGTAGAGTACATTTTTATATCTAGCATATTCGTTTCGTAATTTCAATAAAATAGAAGTAGACTTTTCTCAAAGCTGTGCCATGCAGACACCATAATGTGTTCTGCATGCTCACTAACCCTAAAAAGGCACTACCCTTCAGCTCCTTGCCACATATGTGGCACAGGAACTACCGAATCAGCACTTCTCGCATACTTCTGCCATATGGCTGAATACAATAATTACCCAAAATATATGTTACGTTCCACCTCCCGGTATTTTCAGCTTCGGCTTTTAATGCAAAAAGGTCGTAGGATGTGTGAGAAAATCAACCCCGTAAGAACTTTTAGAATATTTCGGTCTTGTGGCTTTGTTGACAAAATGTCTGCGTTAAGTTTCCAAGTGTCTTCATTTAGCATATTTTATAATGTTCTTAAAGGTTTATTGCACCTTATAATACACATTGTTATAGGGCTGGTCTATCAAAAGTAAAAAAAAGACTATTTAAATAAAGTATAATTCTACTAAAGTGCTTTTCCAGTCCTGGTCGAATGGGATGTGATGGAAAATGAGTCCTTTTGTGACTTCAAGCCGTATGAAAATAAAAACCCAGTTTGAAAACTTAAGAAATCCACTCAATTGTTAAAAAGTCCAAAGAGAGTGAGTAATGAGTCTTAGCTGCAAGTCATTCTTGGATGCGTGGTTTATTGTTTTTAGGGCTTTGAAAAAGATACTTCCTGTCTGCTGCCTGACCAGCAGACAAATATGTTCAGTTGACCTGACATTGATGTTTATGCAGTCTCTGGTGGTGGGGGTAGTCAGAAAATGTTGTATTTATGTGCTGGTCGTCTGATGAGCCTCTGTTGACCTTTCCTTGAATATCTCTAGAGATTCAATGACTCTAGTTTTCAGTATCGGATTCCACTGTTCAGAACCTTCAGCGGTTCATGGTGGTGATGACGAACAGGGAAAGGCCAAAAAGTTGTGTATGGATGTCTAGTTTCGACAGTGATGGATATAAGTAGGTGATTTTGGAAACCCTTATCTCCTACACGTTGTGTGTCTTCACATTCATCTGTCTAGAGTGACTGCAAAACTTTTCCTTTTCGAACAGCATCAAAGAGAAAGCTTAAAAGGCTCAAGTACAGCTATAAATCACTTTGACATTACAGTCCACTTTACAATACCAGCCTCTAAACTCACGTATTTATCATATTGTAAATCTCTTAATCTGTTCAAGAATTAGCTTAGATGTGTTAAGGATCATTAGAAACAAGACGTTTGTGGGGTGCAGGGTGAGAACATGTTATAGGCCATTGGTGGCATTGAGGACCAATGATGGCTCCTTGCGTAGTAAATGGAGCTCAGTGGAATTCAGCGGCTTTAAAACCTTTAGTGGGATTCTCTGAGCTGTCATAACTAGAGGAGCAACGGTTAACTCTAGTGACTTTTAAATGCTGAAATGTTTGGCTTTGTGGATGGGCGCCCATATAGGGGGGAGAAGGTTTCATATAATAGAACATTGTTTCATTGACAGTTATACAGTACAGCAGACACACCATTTTCAGGGCATTAGGGAGAGTATGGTAAACCTGTCAGTCAGCATTTGTGTGATTGCAAAATGACATCTCTCAATGGAATACAGGGAGGTTTTATTTTATTGGTCTGTATTACAATTAAAGAAAGCAAAATCGACCTCATAAATGCCATATTTTTGGGCTCAAAAGACCTAACACAGTGCAATTGAGGTTACCACTGAAGGCAAGAGAAAGACAAGGAAGCCCTATTGCATTAAAGAGAGGTCTAATTCATGTTAACAATGGCTCCCAGTTTTCCAACTGTGTTATAAAATTATATAATAACCCAATGGTTCTTGGAAGGAATTGCGGAGCTTTCTGAATATTTCCTGGTATAGATGAATACATTATTCTACTGCAACAATAGATCAGGAAAAAATGGTGCAATACCACAATTTTCTAACCAATATCACAGCACAAGACGAAGAGAAGTAAATAGTTCATAAATACTGTTTAATGGAAAAATGTAAAGAAATAATATAATAAATACACCGATTAGGGCAAGGGTTATTGTCATAAATCATTGAAACTTAACATGATAAGAATAAATTAAATAATGTTAAATACTTCTTCATAGCCTTTACTGCAATAACTTAATGACTTTTTATTGAAAAATGTTGTTTTTGTTTTGAAAAGTGTTTGTTATTGCGTGAACTAATGAACCAAAGATGAATTTTAAATGAAGTATTTTATCTCCTTTAATACATGTATTGCCTTTTTCATTACATATATATTATAAATGGGAAAAAAATCTATATGTTTCCAAAATTCTTCCCCACAGCTGAATCAGTCGACGTGCTCAAGGTCTTAGATTTTAAAAGTTCACCTGAAGGAATAAAGAAAACACAAGGCTTCTGCACCATCCGGAGAGGATCTAAACCAGATGTCGCCTATCGAGTGGACAAACGCGCTCAACTCAGTACCCCGACCAAACAGCTTTTCCCAGGTGACTATGCATGAATTGTGGTAAATCCTTTCCTCTCATCACTATTACACTTACACAGAGCGACTGTTCAGCATTGACAAGGCCATAAATCAGCTCCAAAGGATCAGATAATGTGACATTTTAGGTCTTTTCTTGGCTAGTTTTGAAATAGATTTGAAGTGCATTATGCTGCCTTATCTTCTGAACTCATTTGGACTGTTGACACGGCTGCTAGTTGTATTTACATAGTAGAATTTATTTTTAGCTAAAATATAGTGCTGAACACATTACTTAAGACTATAATTAACAATAATACAATATTGACAACCCCAGAGACTTGTCACAAAAAAGCCAGTCTATACTTACTTTAAAGGTGGGGTAATATCTGAAATTGCTTTAGGAACTGAATACCAAAACACTCGTAGTCAACTAGCAGTGATGGGCATTAGAAAGACTGTAGAAAGAGCTATTACAATTGGGCAAAGCAATGCAGGAAGGGTGTTTCTTATGCATAGTAATGTTTTGTTGTCGATTTAAAAAACAACCGTTTTCAGAGATCAGTTTCCCCACCTTTAACACTGCCATGCAACCCATTCCCTTTATTTTTTGTTTAATCCTACCTTAAAAATGTGATGTGGCATTGGAAAAAGTGTGTAGTTCATTACATTCAGAGGATGTTACAATGAAATGGTTTAAAAAAATGGTCATTTCACATTCAAAAGACCTTTTTGATCACTGTCTGATATACTGTAGTCTGTGCTCATCTCATTTATTGAAAGCAGAACAAACTTATGAATCACCAACAACAGCTGATGTCGAACTACAATGCCTTTTCTGTGTCTTCAGGAGGAATGTTCCCTCAAGATTTCTCCATCCTTATGACCATCAAGCCAAAAGCGGGTGTGCAGTCCTTCCTGTTGTCGATATACAATGAGCAGGGCATCCAGCAGTTGGGTGTGGAGGTCGGCCGCTCTCCGGTATTTATGTATGAGGATCAGCATGGGAAACCAGCTCCTGAGGATTACCCCCTGTTCCGTGCCATTAACCTCGCAGATGGAAAGCAAGTTGACTCTATTACATATGGTCTTCATCTGTCTTTAATTTTTAACCCAAAGCTTTATCTTGGCCCTGATTGTAAGATTTCGGTAATTTGTTAAAAAAAATAGGTTGTCCTGAATGCATCAGTTCACATGTATGTAAAACAACCTCCAACTATGGCTTAAGTGATTGGATTACTAAACCTGTTACACCTGTATGGAAAAAGTCATTTTATATTAAACTGTCTTTGCCAGCATTTTATTTGTTGGTTTCGACAAACTTGGATTTGTATCAAATATTGTTGGGTTGGTTATGTAATTATTTGCTAACAGTAGACCCAAATGTAGATATAACTGTAAACTGTGTGCTGGGTTTAATGATTTACACTGTTAAATAGCCTCTATAATCCTCACCAAGACATATGTCATAGGCTTTTGAGACTTTTTTTAATTTAACACCACATTTTTAATAGGCTGGCTTTTAAAATATTTATAATAGACCCAGTATGACTTACAGTTTTGTAAAAGCAGTTTAAAATGGCATTAGTCATTCTGTTTGTTCAATGTTTTTAGAAAATTTTGTACAACCAACTCAAATCAGCCATAATAGAAACAACCTAGATTCTCTTAATGTAAAGTACCAAATATGTGTTTTGGATATATTTCAATGGTCTGTAACATGCATTGGCACCAGTATAAAATTCATCCTTTTGTAATTTTTCCTATTTTTTGAGCTAATGATTGTAAATGAGCTACCAAATTATTAAGCACCTTTTATTGTTGAGTGCAAATCAAGACCAAGTATTTAACCATCAAATCCGAGTCCAAGTTGAGTCCAAAAAATAATTAAGTTAAAAACAAATTGCAAAATTTGACTTTTACCTTTCAACTAATTAAACCAATGCATATATATATACATATATATATATATATATATGTATATATATATATCATCATCATCAGTTTTAGGTCATCAGAACATCAGCTGCTGCAATTAATTTCTCAATAATGTATTTAAAAAAAGGATATAGAACTGTATGAAATTACAAAATTAAGCTTTTTTGTTATTGTATTACACATCATAATTTAGTTCCTGCTTACATTTCAATATTATTTGATGCCTTTCCCCAAATTTCTTACGTCCGAGAAAGAGAGAGTAGAGAGAGAGTTTATAAAAAGGATCCAGTACTCAGTTCTGTGTGTACTTTAAGTATACACGCAGAGCGCCCATTTCTGCATTAAATAGAGGCATATGAAATAGAGGATGAATTGCAGATGAATTGATTTTTAAAAGCAATTATTGCTGACTTTGAAGACATCATGCCAGGCAGCCATGCATTGCAATCTTGTGTATGATGTGTAATTTATCTACAAGCGTAAGGTGCTTATATTGACACCTGCAGGTGAGATGTCAAAATGACATGTAATTAATTTTTATCTTAATTTACTTTTTATCATGTTACACACAATGTGCACTGGACTGTCCTCGGAAATGAATCCGAAATGGCGTATTCCGTGTCAAGTCCAAGTACACTTTCACCCAAGTGGTTACAAATGCAAGTTCATGTAAAAGTCCTAACTCCAATCCGGGTCGAATTTTGAGGACTGCAGTCCCAATAAATAATTGTAATTGTTATTGTATAAATAACATGCATTGTGCCCTAATACTATACAAGCTAACACTATTTTCAATTTTCCATTAGTCCCATTAGTTCCAAAAGCTTTAATGTTTTCTTTTTTTAATAAAATAAAAAGGTTAATTGAGATTTTCAAAGTGTACTCATACTTCTAAACTTGACTCTATGCTTATCACAAACTTATTTATTTTACTCCAGATGGCATCGTGTGGCTATTAGTATTGAGAAGAAGACCATCACTATGATTGTGGACTGTAAGAAGAAGATCACTAAGCCACTCAACAGAGATGACCACGCAATTATCAATACCAATGGCATCACGGTCTTCGGTACCAGAATTTTGGATGAGGATGTTTTTGAGGCAAGTGCATTATGTTTTTTTTTTAAAGACTTGGGTTCAGGACTTTATGCAGTCAAGTTCTTCCACCTAATCAAAAGAGTATAAATACAGTTGTCCGTGTAGAGTATATTTTGCTTATAAACCTTATACTTTGGCTGTGGTTTCTATGACTTTGGGTGGCAAACTATAAGTAGAGATCAAGGTGGCTCTTGGCCTATATAACATTGAATTTAACTATTGTGGAAATCCTTGGAAAATCCTTTGAAGAAAATGGCAGACTGAAAGCATTGGTCAAGATTAAAAACAGTTCATATATAGGGAGAACTTCTGAGTTCAGAATGAATTCCCCGGATTTCTGTTTATAGGTAAACTCACAGTCCAAACATTACAGAAGCATTAATCCACATGAGGGTTTTACTATGTTGCATTTCACGTAAAATACTACACAAAGCTATAAATAAAACCAAGTATTTCATTCACAAACTTATATTTGCTGTTTAAATAAATGCAGCGGTCTTACGTAATGTTGCATGCCCGATTGTGAGACAATATCTGCAGAGTTTTCTTTGATCTGAGCTGAAGGAATGTTGTCTAATAAGAACAGCATGCTTAGATTTAGCCTCCAGGTTGGAGATGTTGTAGAACAGAGGAATCTTTAGAAATTCTGATCCTATTTCTTCCCCTTTTCTTCCTGCCTCTGTGCTAGTAAGTCAGAGAGTTGGGCTCGCAGAATATACAGCTTGAGAAGTAAATCTGCCATAGTTAATGGGCTCATTTTCAACACTCACTTAACTTTTCAATCCCAATTCTTTCACATCCCGCTGCATGAATGCCTCTAATGTCGGGCACTGTGTCAAAATATCGTTGCCCAGTGATAAACACACATGTTTCAATTAGGAAAGCTGTTTTTCATACTTATGATAAAAGCGCTGGTCTTGAAAAAGCTTCAGTAATGAGATTTAGTGCTGTGAAAAATGGATATGTTAATACAGATTCAGGGATTTTGTGCACACATATATTTTGCATAAAGAACAAAGTATTATGGAGTTTGGTGGAATGAATACCAACCATTATATTTCTATCTGATAGAAAGCGTTTTGATCTGTCAAAATGTTTAAATTTTCAGATGTCATTCTGCATGAATGACTCATAAATTCTTTATTATATTGATTTTGAAGACCGGTGAGGATTTTATTCTGTTAAGCATTTACAGTAAGAATGTTATTTTATTTACTTAGTGTATTTGAGATTCATTTTGTCTTTATAGCTAACTGTGATTTACATTATGTTTTTGAGTTAGCCAGTCTTCTATTTTAATCCTCAGTCTATGGTTCGTCAAACCTGTATCTGCAGTTATGATGCATAATTGTAGGTTTTGTGTTTAAATGGGGTTTATACAATTTGAGTGGGCGAATAAGAGCAGATTAAACATTGAGGAAACATGCATTTACACATGTTTTTTAATTATCTAATAAGGAGACATTCAACACTCAACCAATGACAATAAACTTTGCTCTGACCACTGCAGGCCCAACAGCTGTCTTTAATGCAGTAATGACATAATATGTGTTTGTTGTCGTTTAATTTAATTTGTGGCTTCACTGTTCCACACTTTGAGTGTTTGCACATGCTTATACGGAATCATGTTCAGGTGGGGCTATTTCATGTGTAAAAGGTAAAAACTTACTTTACACAAACACTGCATGGCAGACGAGAAACAGACATTTCTGGATTTTAAATTAACATCAGGGAATTGTGGGTTTATGTAAATGCAGAGAAGAGTGAGAGAATTTTGAAACAAATATCACTAATATTGTCGTATGCAATTCCAGTGTTAAACTTTCAGAGAATGTTTTTGTTGCGAATATAGTTTACAATCTCTTTAAAGTTTACTTATCTCTTAACACTAGAAAAAAACACACCAAAAAAAATCTTCGCGCTTACATTGGTATTTAAACCACCAAATGTTAACATCTGCATGGATTTGCTCGGCCATATACTTATGTTAAATAATTAAATAGACACAAAAGCTAATTTAATGTTTCGGGGCATCTCATGTTCCCAAAAGTTTGTTCTCCACTAGACAGTTTTTTTTCTTGCTGTATGTCAGAAGATTGATGTCTGTTCATTTCTTTTAATTTTTTCGGAGTTGTTTTGAAGGATTCTTACTTAAGCTGGAAGCACATCTTTCACTCTTGGCCAATGTAGTAGCCAGGTTTAGCAAGCCCATCAGACTTGTCTTGTGAGATTTGGCACAGTTTAGAGAATTGCTGGCGTCTAACATGCCAGAATCATTCTAATTTGGTTCTCTTCGAGGATTTGTGTTTGACTTTGCATGGATGGAAAAATCAAGTTGAATAATTCTGATTAAACGCAGAACACTCTGGCTGTTTGATTCTGGCTCGAGGTTCTTAAGAAATATGATCATATGTTTGTATAAATCAGTATCTAATGTCAAAACTCTAGGTGAGATTTTTCTATGCTCATCTGTCAATGGCACCCATGACATTCACTTACAGAACCAACTACAACTTTCAAACATCATGTCAAATCAGGCATAACAAGAAACCTGTTACAAAAATGCTTCTCAACTTTTACACACCAGCTTAAATACATTAGTTTAGAGTGTCTGTTCCAACGAGAAATTCAACCTTAATGAAAGTCAACGCTTATATCACTTTTAGGCTACAAATTTATTGGTATTAAAGTGCCTTAATGATAGTGATAAACATTAATAAGTCTTTTCTTTGAGTCCTCAACTATACATAAATGCTAATAAATCGTCTTCATAAAACACATTATTAGTTTTATTATTTACCTTGTTGCTTCATTGTTTATTAAACACCCGTTTTAGTTGCTGACTCTTTAAGCCTGCAGCCTACAATCCTAGTGTTTGCTGTAGTTCAAGGCATCTGATTCCTTTTAAAGACACTAACTCGCTCTATCGTCAACTTTGGAATTTGTAACTTCACTGATCGTTTAAAGTTACTACTTACACACACAAACACGTATAGAAAATGTGAAGTGATGTTTAAGGTCCAACGGGCACTTTAAGTAAATGTGGGATGTGTCATGATTTTTGTTAACTTTAAGATTGGCATCTTAGAATTTGATTCAGTGCTTGTTGTCCCTGTATGTCCCCATGTTTCTGCGGTGTTGGTTACTAATAGGCTGTGACATTATTGGCCATTTTAATTAAATATTTAAATCTTTTGTCAAAACAGAAACATTTCAATGGTGCACACTTCAGAAGTGCACAATACATGATACTATGAGCAAGAAGAACGTTTGTCTTGTCTGTTGTGGAAAAGCCGACAACTCCTAACACGGTTTTCCATGTTATCATTTTTATTGTGCAGAATCATTGCTCAGTGTAACAATACTGACTTTGGTATTGTTTTTCTGACACTTAAACACAGTATCTCCCAGGAGTCATAGTATGTGCACTACAATGTCTCACTCCTCTTGGTAGTTGCGGTTCATTTACAACACCTTTTTGTAGTTCTTTTCATATCACCTATTGGATATTAATGACTTGGTCTCTTGTGTATGTGAACACCTCTTAAGACTGATGCAAACTATGCACCTCATAAAGGCGTATCTCTGTTTGCAGCTCTTTTAGATAACATAAGCAGGTGTGAAACTGGAACCAGCGGCAAAGAGGAAAATATGATCAGTGTGTGTTTGGCCAAGGCTTTCCAGCTGTTTAAGAGATATTACCTCCAGATCATTCTTTGTACTGAAAGACACACGTAGTACTCAACATATATATTTTTCTTTCAATAATTCAAAATTCTGAAGCTGTTTTGTGTCAGAATTGTCCAGGAGAGCTTAATTTCTCTTCTTATACTGGCAGTCTGACTTAGGAAAAACAGGATATTTTGGTTTGATGCTTGAATGCTTGCAAAGCCAAGTTAAGTCAGCTTAAAAGGCTTTCTGCATTTTGGTTGGAGTACATTATGAAAGCCTTTCTTGATACGTCAAACTGTTGTTACCTATATTTTAAACAGCAAACTTTATATTCACATGTTGATTGTGTCTGCTGTCTTTGCATACAACTTATGACGTGTAGAAATGTACTCTAGGGTGATTAAATCCTCCTCTTTCACCTCACTGACGCCAGACCTCCTGTGGACCTTCTACACCAACCGTTCATCAAAGAAGCTTTAGTTTTCCCAAAGATGTTAAGTTTTTACACCCCTGGTCTTTCTCACTTATCTCTCTGTATCCTCTGCTCCCTCCGATTGGCCTCCTCCTCTGTCTCGCTAACTGCTGAGAAACATATTTTAGTGTTTAACAGCTCCCAGTGGGGTGATATGGTAACATTGGAAGCCTGCTTCAGTACTCTGCAGTGGCTGCTGGTTGAAAGATTGGTATGGAATGGACAAGCGCACCGGGGGTGGGGCAAACTAATGTTTAAACCATTATTTGTTACCATTATAAGTTGCACCCCTGTTTCCTCAATGAAAAAGAGAGAAGAAATGAAATAGTATTAAAGTGAGCATGGAATCTGTCTGCCCATGTTTAATGATAAGCTTTTTCTCAGACTTTGCCGCAAAGGATGTCTGCCTCTTCATGAAAATGTGAAATGGGATCTGTGGTGGATTAAACACAGTGTTTTCGATCAGTTGGTCTTTCAGCAGTTTTCGAAAAATGTTAATTTTCCATGATCATTTTCTTCTCTGCTTTGTCCTCTGTTCAAGCCTCCTGCTGACTATCTAGGTTAAAGTGTAAGGGGAGATATCTAACGCCTTGAGGTCTAGGAAATATGTATGTACAAGACTATAGGTTGGAATGTTAACATTTAGGAAAGTATTTATGCATTTTGGAGTTCATATGAAATACGGATGCACAAATATTCCACTGGGAATGTTTAATACATTATGCATCAAGCGCTGTTCATTATAAAGACTTCAATGTTGATCCCCTGGTCAAAAGAATACCTATGGTCCTTTTGTCATGATTATACTTGGTGCCGACAGTGATAATGATATGCACTTAAGGGGCGTTTCGTTTGGTGAATTCTCAGTGGACACATAATGAAAGAACCTTTCCCTTAAACTTCTCAGATTTTTTTCATCAAAGTGTGCCTCTCAAACAGCAGGATTGAGGCATTCACACTAGTGGGGATGATCATAGACATCATTTGCAGATACTGGGTGGATTTAACAGACTAAAGATAAATAGGTTGTCTGGTGCTGCTGAAGATGATTGCATTTACGGTTTTGAATTTGCTCACACCTAGAGTTAGATGTTCAAAAACTCCTCCTGCCATTTGTGTTAAAATTATGTTTGGGATATGTTCTTAGTATTCAAAGCCATCCAACTTTAAGGGAAAGTTCTCGGAAAAATGACAATTCTGACATCATTTACTTAGTTGTTGCAAAACTGTATTAATTTCTTTATTTGGTGGATCAAAGATATTTAAACAAATGCTTGTAACCAAATAAATATTGGACTCATGGACTCATTGACTACCATGACTGGAGTTTATGCCTTCATGCTCTCTTCAAAATATGTAATGTTAGGTTCAACAGAAAAAAACCCAATTATAAAGTTATTTTTCCTACCATGGTAGTCAAAGGGTTCCAAGGACTGTTTTCAAGCATTCTTCCAAATATCAAAACAGAAAAATACAGATTTGAAACAACTTAAAGGTGAGTAAATGATGACTATACTTTTTTGACTTTTATAAGTAAACATAAGTAAAAAGAGCAAATTTAATTTAACTAATAGCATAAAGGATGGTTCAGCATTGTAAATGGGGAAAGAATTTTCATTTGTGGGTAAATTATTTTTCATTTTGGTCAGCAACTAGCACCCCTGACAGTTTCTTATGCAAATGTTTATGTAAAATTTAGTTTTCTCCATTACTCCTTTGCTTAAATTAAACATTCTTAGTAAAAATGCATATTGAAAACTCTTGACTTTTTTTTCTTGTCAGAAATTGAATTTGTTAAAATAGTATATAAAATATAAAAAATATTTGTCTGGATGTATAGCAGTGCTATATAGTTATGTCTATAAGTTATGGTTTAAGGTTTTGTATACTAAACTTTGTTGACACAGTATTAGTGTGCAAAATTTAAAGACTGTTTTGCAGAACAATGAACTTGTCTGCTGTCCAATAAACAGGTCAGTTTTTGGGTCACTATACTGTGTGCACAATTATTAAGCAAGTGAATATTTTGATCATATCATCATTTTATCCATAATGTCTAACTCTGAACTTTTTAAACTTGAATGTTATAGGCATTCATGCTCATCACGTGATGTGTATTTATTTTACCAAGGAGGGTTAAGCCTAAGAAGATCAACACCCTATATCAAGGTGTGCATAATTATTAGACAGTTTGTTCTCCCCAGGAAAAATGGGCCAATAAAGACATTTTACTGACACAGAAAAGTCAAACATTTTAAAAAGTTAAAGCTACCAGGAACCCATTATCCCCTAGTGCTGCTTTATTCCACAACTGCAAACCTACCTGGACAGTCAAGAAGTATGAGGTGTTCAGTTTTGGAGACATCCAAAATCCATGGTTGGTTACGGACACAGAGCTCTACTTTGACTCAGATGCCACCAAGGTTGAGTTGGGGTACTGGTATGGACAGGTTTGACATTTTCAGGTTAATCTGGACTCAAAATCAACTCTCAAACCTCCTGCCAATTTTTTAGAAAACTTTCTTTCAAGCAGTCTGCATCTTTAAAGACTTTCATTTTTATACCAGACAACACTCAATCAAATGCATCAAAGTACAACACTTCATGGCGGGCCAGTAAAGGCCTTCAAGATAAAAAACGATTGACATGGCCTTCTTCACCTTACTTAAACCCAATTAAGATAATTTGGGCCCTTCTAAAGCAGGTAATTTACAGTAAAGGTAAACAGTACACATCTCTGAACAGAGTCTGGGAGGCTGTAGTTGTGGCTACAACAAAAGATGATTCTGAATTAAGAAACTGACTTACTCCGTGAATAGAAGGCTGAATGTTAGCTAAAAGAAGGGTGGATATGGTCGCTGGGGCTTTTTTTAATTTCAGAAATCTTTTAATTGTAAATTTGGAGTTGTAACAGGTGAAAATAAATAAGTGAGATTGGAAAAGCTTTGTTTTTCATTTAGTTGCATAATAATTCTTCACACTAATAATTGCCTACAATGGTGTACATGTAGATATTTTCTTAAGAAAACTTCACTTTTACTACTTAAATTTTAGAATTTGGAGTTACTAATTTTGTTAACATTTTTTGTATAAAAGTCAAAAAGTGAAAATTAATCTTTTGTTTTCTGTGCAACATTTCTAATGTTTAACAGCTTATCTTTACTTAGTTTATGAGGAATACAGCAGGGCACAAGAAAAATAGTCGCTCTTAACCATCCAAAATTAATCTTTATAGGTCCGGTTTCACAGACATGGCTCAGCTGAAAGGAGGGGTATCACAGGCAGTTTCTGCTAATCTTAAACTACTACCTGTAGTATAGGATTGCATTGTTCACATAGTTCACACACGCAGAGAAGTCCTTGGTTAACTCACATTTTCAAACAACAGATAAAGTTGAGTTCCTGTGGCTCAGTGGTGATCAGCTCATGTGACCAAGTTTCCTACGAGGGCTTCTCCTGGAATGTACACACTGATGCTTGTGCTCTTCCCTTGCTCTTCCTGTGCTCTCTGATGGGTGCGTGGGTGGGATTTTATGGACGAATGGCCAGTAAATAAATTGTTACCTACTGACGGACAAAAGTTGAATATTTCAAGTACCTTTCCGAAGCTTTTGGCTGTGTTGGGATAGGGGATTGAGCGTAGAAATATGACGTTATGCGTCTAACTCGGTTGCATGAAACAATGTGATACCCCTCTTTTCAGCCATGACTAAGTCATAGTTATATTAGAATTTTTTGTTTTATCAAAATATTTTAGCAAAAACATTCCTGGTGCCTATTGAAACTAAACAATGGCACTGATATTTTGAAGATATGCCAGGGCAGGTAGTTGTCAGTTTAGTAAGCTAAAACAAGGCAATAAAAGTTATGACGCATTTTAAAAACCTATTTGGCAGTTTAGTCTGTATTTTCCTTCTTTTCATAGTTCATATGCACAGAGCCATACCTTCAATATAACTTGTATTACTAATGCATTCAGAGATTTTTGGGCAGACCACTCGACTTGACGCACATAAGGAAAACAAAATCAGAACAAGCGAATGGTTAGGATTTGGATTCTGACATGGTGTGGAAAGTTTGGCTTCTCCTTCAATATTTTTTTTTAAATTAGGTCACTGTAGATGGACTTTTTCTTCTTGAACAGTTTTCTGTTATGAATCAACATGATGTGCAGCAGTCCTTGTAGGACAGGTCATCCCAGTGGACGCTGAACTACTCCAAGTCGATCTCTCTCCTGAAGCTCAGTCTAATCCCATGATAGTATATTATCTGGATTCTCAGTAGTAATCAAGAGGTGTTATACGCTTAAAATAACTTAAAATAATCCAATGATAAAACATTGTTGGATGGTCCTCAATAGGAATGAAGAGGTAAAAACCTTGGTGGGTATTGACAGCTCTCAAAAACGTGCCAGCACTTTTCCAAAGTCACATTAAACTAGGTCAGATTTGTGTGTGATGGGTTTTCCTGAACAATGTTTAATAGCCCTATGGCTATGTTTACTAAGTTTTTAATTGGCGTTGAGAATTGTATTTACTAACAGATGAAACTCTTGAATTCTCCTGTACAACTGGAATGATTATAGACAGTACAGGCAGCTAACCTTTTGTAGGGTTTAGAAGCATCATCCAAAATTAAGATTGACAGTAAAATAAAGCGACTGTAAGGTTTTGGGTTAAATCTTCATTTTGTTTATGTTTTATAATCAAATTTAAATCAAATAGCCACCTTATAACTTTGTTATGTATTAAAACGTACTCACATTTATTTCATTTCTAACTCTTTTGCAGAACACATAGGATCCGTTGACACAAACAAAAAACCACTAAGACATTTCTCAAAATATCTTGTTTTGTGTTCCAGAGAGGATAGACCTTATTAAATACCAGCAAAGCAACAAAACACCATGGTGCTTGCATTCACATATATTTTGTGGACGTACTTATCACATACGCTTATCAATGTGTGTCGGTACCTTAATGTAAGGTGTTTCTTGTACAGTATTGGTCGTGCTTGCAGGAAGTTTCATTTTGTCTTCAAGTACGATAAGCCCCTACAGATATAGACTGTATAATTTAGCAAAGTCTGCATAATACTATTCTCTCAGGCCACTTTGTTTGACTTGACTTTCACCCAACAGTCAACACTTATGCTACATTGATTTTTAGTACTCTTTTAACTTAACCTAAGATTTGATTTTTCTTAAATTCTCTAGTTTTCTTGCATTATGTTTCATTATATTTACATCAATTCCCGAATCAATCGTTAAGATTCCTCAGGTTTTCATAGCGCTGTTTGGAATTTATGTCAAGGTGGAGGCCGAGGTCATATGTTCTTTTCATTTTCATAAAAAACAGATAATCTCAGATATTTTATAAGCGGTGCTAGTTATTTTTCTTGCCATTCCTCAGCCGTCCGAGCAGGGCTGGTCTGTGAAATGGGACTCACGGTGGAGCACAATTGCACTTTTTGAATGGGATACAGATGATCAGATTACAGATCCCGACTCGCGCACGCGTAGAAATGAGCCGAATGCTTCGGCCGTGCTTGTTTTTTCAGCTGAGCAATGTGTCTACCCTCTTCCTGTCTGTGAACGGGTTTAAGAGACTGGGAATGCATCTTTCAGCAGCATGGGGGTTTTACCACTCAATTCCCAGAGGCGTGCTTCCGATGCTATCGCACATATAGCTCTCTGTGGCACATGCTTGTTTGATTTAGTGCAATATCAAAAACTCTGTGCTTTTGGTGGTGAAGCAGCTGTTTATTGTTACGTGGCCTGATTTTATTGTGTTTAAGTATTTTTAATATGTACTTTTCACAGGGATTTTATTGGACTTAATGAATAAAAAATATGTTTGGTTTCTGTAATTGATAAAATAAGCATTCCTTTTCATTAAAAAGAAAGCAAAATCAAGCATCTTTGTTGGCCAAGTTAGTTGTGCTCACAAAGAATTGTCTCAGACGTTTGTGCCAACAACTTTTGGGCACCTTTGGTGTGACATCGCACAGCATGCAATTTATACACAAACAATACATAACCAATCTGGAATAATGGTGATAATGCCTTTTACTGTGTTCATTTCTATACAGGGTGACATCCAGCAGCTTCTTTTGGTGGCCGACCCGCGTGCAGCCTACGACTACTGTGAACACTACAGCCCTGACTGCGAAACTCCCCACAAGGACACACCACAGGCTCAGGAACCCGAGGAGGAGGTGAGCGTGTGACTAGATCTGACCCAGAAGAACATGTGTTTGTGGTGACAGTAATAAATCGATATCTGGTGATAGATTGATGGATTATATAACTGCTTGCTGTGTCTTGCTTGGATTTTCTTAGTTCTATCCCAGAAGTGATGCCAAATTTTAAAATGATAAATCAGCATTAAGTAGTACAATGCCTGTATTTGTTTTAGAATAATTCTATACCAGTGTTTCTCAATTTCGTCAACTCTCAGTACACCCACACAACCCCATCAGTGAGGCTCCAGTGGGATGAGTAAAGCTGTCATTTTCAAATGCTTTAATGATTATTTAAATCCTAAACTCAGTTTTAATTCTCAAATGTATCCCTGCTGTGGATCCTCAGCGAACCAAGAGTCCACTGACGTATATGTGCCCCAGAATCACTGATCCAGAATGATTAAACACTCCTGGTAATCTCATGTAGAAATATAGTGTGGTTTGTCTGGATTTTGATATTTCAGCTTTTTCAGAATGTCAGAGTTTTCCTAGCATACTTCACGGAATGACTAGTGAGCTCACCGTGGAAACTATTTCCCCCCCTGCCACAGAGTCTGAGACCACTTTTGAGTGGCGTGGAAATATATTTTTCTTTTAATGACTCCTGCATGCTTGCTGGGAAAGCCTAGTTTCTCCCCCTAAAGCAAGTTGTGGAATACCTGGAAAAGTGAAGTTATGCATCTCAGCTGTTAAAGAACTCCTGAATGTAACATGAGGATAAATCACAATAACTGCTGCACCGGGGATTGAACACCACAACAGAGGAATGGAAAATGTTATTTCATCGCATATTCTAGAAGATACAAGAACAATTGGACAGATTAGTGAATAGATCCATAGTGATAAAATTGCATTCAGATTTGTGACAAGCATTATATTTTTAGTTCTAGCATCAGTCTAACATCTATATTTCGTTGGAAGAGCACTGGAAACATGCCCATTTTGAATCCCTGCAATGCGCGACCCTATGCAGTACCAACTGGGGGACACATATTAAAGGGCTGAGGACCATATTTATGCCTTCCATCCAGCTCGCTGCCCACAGCCATGGCAGGCTTCGAGCTTGGCAAGTCGGTTTAATGGCGTAAACTGACTCACAGCTGGATGGTTCTTCCCTTCGCTTCTATTCTTCAGCCAGTGGAACGTGGCCAGTCCACCAAGCCTCAGTACTTTTTCCCTGTTATTTTTATGAGCTCAGCTGCTTCACAGGGATTTACGTTCTGATGGACAAAGGCATATCACAGATTGCCTGTTAACTTAATCTGCTCTGCCTCACTTTGGACTTGTGCGCCTTATTAGAAAAAGAGAGAATATAAAGCGTTTATGATTGTTTAACAAAAGCAGGTTTGTTGAATTGCTGTATTGACAGAAATTTAGGAATATTTAGAAGTGGATTGGGGTCATTTAACTGTTCTAGATTCTAACTTGTCCCTGTTCAACTATTTTAACTGCTCGTATTAAAAGTATTATCCATTATTACATTATAAATAAAGTCCCACTGTTTTGGATAGTTACAAATGTTTTTTTTACCATAAAATGTATATATTATAAGGTCTTTCCTGCCCTAAAATGGCCAAATATATGCGGATGTATGAATATGCAAATTAGCCCTGTTTCACATTTTTAAACCGTTGTTGATAAAATTTAGTTTAATGAATTCTATGTTTAAAATGTTGAATTTGGACTGTGGGCTAATAACATGGCAATATGCATGGGGACATAATTATGATAGGGTGCATAATCTTGTTAAGATACCATCACATTAGCTTTATTCCGACAATATGACCTATACATTTCAATGTTCAAAAAAGGAATCCTATGATTCCAAGAGCATTCTTACGGGTGGCAAAGATAATTTACACTGTTTATTTCTGTCTTTCTTCTCTCTGAAACGGAAAGGGAATGACGGTGAGGATTAACACTGTTGTTCCCTTCGAGCATTGAATCACACCAAATAATAAATTCTGCATTTTGAACTTTAACATGCTTTGGATGAAAAAACATCTGCGAAATGGCAAGTTAACTTGTTCAAAATGTCACACAAGACATCAAATCAATCTAAGCTGTTGGCAATGTTTCAAGATCATTTGCTGTTTTGATCTTCCAAGCCATTGATTTGATGGATCTAATATTTTAAAGTGATGGAGAGGATTGAATTAGACAGCATGATGGTTCTGCTTTGAACTAAAGAAGCGTTTGTAGTTTTCTGTTCATGTTTACATTGTACACAACTCAAAGAAAATTACCTTTTGAGTGATGTGGTAGTCATCTGTCTTACATTGCATCTTCTTTTTAATTTATACAATGATTCTTAACAGCATTTTTTTCTCATACATTCATCTTTCAGTACAATCCTGAATACGCGGATTATAAAGATTTCTATGAGTACACAGATGAATTGACTGCCACTAATATTCCCACGGAGGAGGTCCATACTGATATCAAGGTAAACACTGCCCATCTGTATGGTCCGGGTGCATGTCAATCACTGTGATTTGTTATTTTTATAAGCCTGTCGTTTCTCTCATCATAACCATGACCTTTGCCACATGACATTACTTTGATAACCTAAAGAGATGGATCTCACAAAAACTCTGTCATCATTTATACACCCTCTTTTCAACCAATGCAAGTCAATGGATAAGCGCTGTTTGGGTTCCGACATTCTTCAGCATATCTTTTTTCTTTTTGTTTTCTGCAGTATGAAGTCACACAGGTTTGAAATGTCTGGAGAGAGTGAGAAATGATGACAAAACCTTCACTTTAAACTATCACTTTGAAAATGCTATCTAAAATTAACATGCCAGCGACAGCAAAAATGGAAACACACACAAACATTGCAGATTTTTATCATACTCCAGATATGTCTCTTAGCATACCTTCACCTGTTTTTCACAAACATTAAAACTTGCTTTGATTATGGTAAAATTTACCATCAGGTGATTCATTTTGACAGATATGTTCCTTAGTAGACATTTTAAATCACTTACAGCAGTCAGGATCAGACTAGAATTAAGCAATTTAAGACATGCATTGTGGTACAGTCTCCAAACAGTGATAAACACACTTACTTAATTGCAAAAGTAGACAATTCTCCCATTTAGAGTTTGGCAAGTGTAAATTTTGGACCCTGCGTATGTAAAATAATAATAATCTGTTCCAAGTCATTTGTTATTTTACACAGTCCAGCGAATAAACATTATTATACAGAATTTGCTTCCATTCTAAATGAAATGAACCTTTTGTTTAATGTTTGCACAGCCCAGCAATGCTGATGCTGACTACTATGTTGAACAGGACTATGGCACTGAGGCCCCTTCCGTTCCTTTTCCAACTAATGAGGTAAAGATCTCTCTGCTCCCGGACAAATATTCTTTTCCATTTACTCTTTTAAAGGTCCACTTGCTCATTTGTTCCCAATTAAACAGTATTACACTTAAAGAAAGAATGAATAGCATAATTTAAAATGTTAAGAATATTCAGCTATATACAGATGTCTTCATAACTTAGAATTTTTGGGAGTTGGTTCATTTTGAACTGTCTGGTAATGCATCAGTCTGACTTTTATAGGTACACAAAATCAAATAAAATCATTCTGCCGTTTAAAGATATTGCCATGCTGAATTAACTCAAATCATTGCATCTTTCCTGGTATTTCCAAAGTCTGGCTGTTCCATCACAATCTTTTCGAAGCCATGGCATAAATAAAGTCTTAATGAAAAACAGCCTGCTTTAACTAGAACAGCATGTCTGTGTTAAGGCCAAACGTCTGCTTTAAATGATACACCTAGAGGGGATGACACAACCTCATAAACCACTTCTAGTATACAACACAAAGGCTGGAATTAGCAGGAGAAATGTTAAGTGCATTTGTTCACTGCATAAAGGCCTCTGGGTTAGGAAGAATTTGAGAAAGAGTAATATCTTTCATTAAAGAAAAATATTGTAATGGACTAAAGTAAAGAGGAAAGCACCTGAAATTTCACAGTAATCGTTGGTTTTTATCTTGATTATGTCTTATTTTAAAGTTATTGCCATAACGATTTGGATGAGTACAAAAGAGACATTGGGTTCAATTGGATTGAAAGTTTAAAACCAACACACTAAGGTGGCTGACACAGGACAAAGATGTCGTCATATATTTACTTCTTTGCCAAAGGAGATATAAGGAGCTATATTTAAGAAAGCACGATCTGTAGATACGTTTGACTATTTAAGGCTCCTGTAGAAACATGGTTGTGAATTCCATGTAAGAGGACACACACTGTATGTAGATAAAAATAGCTCATTCTAAGGTTATTAAAGCATTACAGTTCAATATCTGATAACTTTATACACCTCTGAAAACATAGTTATGTATATTATTGCAATTTCTTTCTAATATATCCTCTAAAATTGTTACACATTGAACCTGTAGTGTCTGTTTTATTGCAAATTGAAAGTTACAACAGGTTGTCAACCAGAATCAGACTGTGAGTTCTAATATTTCTTTTGATTTAACGTGTGCTTTGACACTCTGACAGAACGCTGAAAACAAGGAGGAAGTAGTGTATGACTACACAACAGGACTAGAAGTTGGAGTGGATACCACTGTTGCCCCCAGTGAGAATGAGGAAATTGTTGAGTCCAAAAGCACTACAGAGGGCGACATTCAGGACTTTAAGGAATACGACATTAACGAATATGAGGCGAAAGAGCTAGACCCCAACCATTATGATGATTCATTCTATGAATACAATACCAATGGAGCCAAACCCACCAGCTCTGTCTATGAGGACGAGTTTGGGCCGGGCCGACCCGCTGAAACAGAGGTCACAGAGAGCAATGTAAGTCTATTTCACTTCAGTTATTCTTTTGCTCAGACAGGAAAACTTTACAAGGCTTTTGACTTCTTTGCCACCATATTATTGCAATACTATTACTATTGCCATAACTTATAAACCCCCTTCATCTTACTGTCAATTATATTTTCTGCTGATATAGAAGCACATGAAGCACTTTCATTTAGTTATTTTACGTTGGCTGCGTAGAACTCAGGAAATGAAATTCTAGATGTATTATTGTGGTATTTTAATTTGATTCCTTATTTTTACAGTTTCACACAAGCACACAGACACTTAAAAACACTTACAAGCACACGCTGACCATGATGGCTTTCTGGTCTTTCTTCTCATTCCTGGGGAGATGTATCATCCTGGTCTATAGACACTTAACACACACACTACAGCACTGGATATCTTGGACAACTTTTGTGGGGAATTGTTGTATAAATATACTCAAATGACAGGGCACTTTTCTCCTTGGTTGTGGAGGGTTTGGTGCTTCTCAGGATTTAATTGAGAAAGGCTTTTTACATACATTTTCAATTATGAAGTTAAAGTAAGGTTGCAAACAGGATGTGGAATTTTAATTTTAATTTCAGTTGAAGGAAGAGTTATATGTTAAAATCACAAAACTGTTCATCTAAATGTAGCTTTAAGTTGTAGACTTCATTAAAAGATCAACCAGGGACATGTTATCTTACGTATAACACATAAGGCATTTCTAGAAACTTTAGATCTCAATACATATTTTATATAACTCAATCTTTATATAATTTGATCAATCACAACATTCTCAGGTTTTTATGTAAGGGATTATGACAATGTATGTCAAGATGGTCAGAATTAAACTTGACAGGGTGATTCATGAATAAGAGAGACTTGTAGCACAACTTTTTTGATGTACATTATACAGCTTACTGTATGCTTTACAAGTGATTAAATTACTTGACAATTAATATTCATTTGAAATATTTTACTAACCCATTTGTAACAAATACAAACCAGTTAGAAACGATTTTTCTGACAAAATTTAACAATGAAACAAAACAAAGATGGAAAAAGTTGTTATTAATAAGGCATATGTATTATAAATTTATTTTTAGACACATTTTTTTTAAGGTCAAGATGGCTTAAGTGTCTGGATGATTTTGGAATTTGGTGTCTGGCAAATTCCAAAATTCCTAACTCCAAAACTGGCCAACGAGAATCAAGTGTATTAAAAAATGTGTATTAAAGCCTAATAACAACCATTTCAACCTATAACACAGGTTTATACACTATAAGTTATCTTGTAGTTTTCATATAAATTCTTAATAGTAAATGACTTAAAAACATGTCCTATTTCAATTAATATAATATTATATCTCCTATATTCAGTTTCCGTTTTTGATCCCCCTGTAGTTGAAGTTTTACAACTACAAAGTCTATATGTCTGTTTATGGTATACACATTACTATTCCCTATGTGTTAGGCATATGTTTTATCTAGTCTTTTTTATCACTATGTGTGTTCCCTGGATAAAAGGTCCATGGTCTGTGTGCTGTTAACGCAATGCAAAAATTATCCAACTGAGCTATAGTAACTCTTTATACTATACTCTTTATATTATACTCTTTATAAAATTCAAAATTAGTTCAGTTTACAAGGGGGAGTAAAAGTTAAAAGTGTTCACATTTCATTTCTAATCATCCTCAGTAACTGGGCATACTGCTCGTTCCCCACTTAGCTTTATAGAGTGATGTAGTCCATTTTGAGTATTAGCTGTAGTGTTTAATGTACTGTTTTACAGTTGTTTGGTCTAGAGGAATATAGCTTCCCCCTCATTAAATCTGAGTTTGTTTTGCCTCTGTTGCAGGTTGGTGGCGGCTATGGTGGTGAAAAGGGGCAAAAAGGTGAACCAGCAGTCATTGAGCCGGTAGGTAAACTTTCTGCGAGTTGCTTTTACAAGGACCAAATAAACTACATGTATCCTTGAAGAGTGACAGCTCATGATGTTACGGGCTTGTTGTTAATGTATAAACAACTGGGCTTTTCTATTATGGCAAAGCAGTTGCCCCCATTTAACTTTGAGCCATTTTTACTTGACAAGCCCGGACAAGAAGATGATAGTGATCCAGGAAAAACGTTATAACATTAAAGCTTTTAAAGTAATGTACCGTTCATCTGATTTTTGACAGCAATGGCATTATTCACTTTTCTGGACTATTGGAAATTGATCTGTTGGGTCATTTGGACTAAATGAGCCACATCTTTAAAGTTCCTCTTCATTCTTTAGCTGGTTCTATGTCTGTATTGCTCGTATTCAACAATGTACAGCCTTCCCCGAACACTACCATACTCATGTTTTTCTCTTTTCTTTCTCTCTCCCCTCTTTTAGGGGATGCTTATAGAGGGACTCCCAGGACCAACAGGACCCGCTGTGAGTATCACAATTTTCCACTCTTTTCACACATGGAGAAACTCTGTGGGAAAAAAAATACCTTTGTGGAAAATGAATCTGCGGCCGCCTGAAAAGCCAGCAGGAGTGTTTCTGAGTGTCTAAAGCTATTACATCTGAAGTATTGCATGTCTTTGTCAGGGCGTCCCTGGCACACCAGGTATACAGGGCTCCCCAGGCCCCCACGGAGATCCTGGCGAGAGGGTATGTTAAATTTTGCTGATAAAACATATTTTATCTCCACTAACTAATATATGTTAATGTGTTTTATTGTGACTTTGTAAATATCACAAAAATAAACGGTTATATTAACTTACAAAATAGATTTTTTTCAGTGAGAAATATTAAAATAATAGTTTTTTATCAACAATAATTGAAAAATAAACAGTTGATTTTAAGGTTTATGTAATTAAAAAGAAGTATTTATTTTACACACATATTTGTAATATATACCAATATTCTGGTAAATTCATATTCGTTAATCGAAATATTTTACATATTCAGAGTCACTAATTTATTTTACCTACATATACACGAAATATAAAAGGTATATTTACTTAATTTCATAGCTTTAAAAATAACCATTCTTTGTGTAAATTGTTCCAGGTATAAACTAATTTATTGAGTGTAGGCAAGATAAAAACTTTATAACCTCTCTTACAGATTAACACATATTGATTCTGCCATCAAGTCCTATATTAGCGTTTTTTGTATTGTAAATGCTCTTGATTTCACATTGAATGGATATTCCCAATGCAAACAAAATACTTTTTTTCCCTTTCCTGTGATTCCTCCAATGCTCGTGATTGTTTCACATTGAATGGATGTTCCCTATGCAAACCATTTTTTTTTGCCTTTCCTGTGATGTAGCTTGGCCTCCTTTTACATTTCCCACAGGGTTAACCCTCCCAGCATTCTAACGGCACTTCCTCCACCAGTGTCCTACATCTCCCAATACAAAGGGTCTTTTTGTCCATGATGGGAAACCGTTTCTCACTTTACCTTTGAACTCCCTCAGTTCCTCCTGAAGCAAAGCAAAAAGTCCAGTATACAGTAATTAATGATGGCCACTTCCCTTTGCCTGGGAGGTCTTTAACTACTATACACAACACGTCATCCCCACTATATATTTGGGAGCCCGTGTGCTCTAAGTGTCAGAATAAGTGTTGCATGAAAGGATGTTTGCCCAGCTTGCAATATACTCGTGCACACACATGCAATTACTCCGTCATATGGGAACCATTTAAAGTGAACCATTTAAGAGAAAAGCGTGACATGCCTGCTAAAAAGATTCCTTCGCAAAAATACTCGCCTAGCATTCAAGCATATATGTGTGTTTGCAGTATAGTCCTCCGAACTTTAGGTTCATTACAATTGCGCACACAAATAAACAGTGCAATACACTACAAACAACACAAGACATACATAAGCCTCAGTATAAATACAAAAGGAAATAAAAGTAACTCTATCATTATGGGATAACTATGGGTTTAAGACAATTAGCTATTTTTGTGTGGGTTGCAAGAAGTGCAAGAAGCTGGAAATTTTCCGGTGTTTAGGTGCAATTTTAGAACATGCAATTTAAGGCGCATTCTAAAGCTGTTTCCACAAGCTTTTGGTTTTTAATATTTTTTTACCACTCTGTTTAAGTAAGCTGAATTGCTTTTAGATTTCTAGAAGTTGGAACCAATTTCTTTTGACAACTTTCAGCCTTCCATACCGTTACAATACTTTTTATGCACCCGTTTACTCACTGTATGTATTTCCCAGACGCTTTACGCCTCATTTACGTCTCTCTCTCTCTCTCCCTCTCTCTGTCTCTCTCTCTCTCTCTCTCTCTCTCTCTCTCTCTCTCTCTCTCTCTCTCTCTCTCTCTCTCTCTCTCAGGGACCTCCTGGTCGTCCTGGTTTGCCAGGCGCAGATGGAGCTCCAGGGCCCTCTGGCACCATCCTCATGCTACCGGTATATCAAATCAAATCATATATATATATATATATATATATATATATATATATATATATATATATATATATATATATATATATAACTCAAATCAGCTGGAACTTCCTCTGACATCTTACAAATTACTAGCATTGTAAAATATCTTTTGGGTTATGAATTCTTACAGCTGTTAGGAACTCATACCTCACCCCATAACCTCGCAGTACTCACTGTATACCCTACTGTAACTCTATACAAACTGCCACTTTGAAACCCAATTGTAAAGCCATAATGACAAGGCTGTTAAGGCAACTGTATGTTAAAGCAAGTCCAGAGGCTCCTTTAAATTCGTGACTGTAGTAAAACTACTGAAATAAACCAACTATTTCTGGGTTTGTGGATTTTTCTTTGACAGTTCCGAGCTGGTGGAGAAGCTATGAAAGGTCCAGTGGTTACAGCACAAGAAGCACAGGCCCAAGCCATCCTTGCCCAGGCCCGGGTGAGAACACCTGTTGTTTTTGGATACATACTAATATGTTAAATGTAACAATGTACGTAAAGAATTTAAAAGCTGATGTGTGTGATTTTTCAAGGTAAACACACAAGTATTAACAATAATCCTTGGAATGAAAACATGTTTATTGATATTAGGCTAATACTACAAATACGATATTAAAGTTGTTCAGCACCTGTTTAAGATTTTGCCATAAAAAACAAAATCTTCTCTTTATGTATTTGTCGATTGATTCCTTGAAATGTTATACAACTAAGTATGGGTGTTCGATACAGATGCACTGACTGATTGCCTGGTTTTCGTATTATCCGTCGGACTGGTGACTGGCCCGTCAGTCTCGCATCTTTCTGGTTCTGAGCCTATTCCTCTTTGAAAATGGCAATGTAATCGTACTGTGTCTCGCAAACTAAATTTCTAGTTCTTTTGCCATTTCATTTTATAGAAACTGCTGTCAAACTGCATTGAAAACATTGAAAATCTAAATAAAAGACCACTCTAAAAATTAAAAAATTGGTTGACCTCATAAAAACTGCTTTTATAAATTTATAAAAATAGTAAGATTATATTTTTCAAATTTTAATTAAAGAAAAGTAATATCTATTGATTCTATTTAAGTAATTACTATTCTAAGTAAAAATATCAAGGCTCACTTACAAAAACTTGAAATCGATGCAATCAGTGCTTCTCTAATGTTCGGAAAAGCATTAATGATTTCATTTGCATGGTCCTGGACCAGTTACTCAGACATTACACAATTCAACCCTCACGAGTCCACTGTTCAAGTTTATAGTTTTCATAATGTTATATGCCATGTGGATTTGTATGATTTTACTCCATTTGCCAAAAACTTAACTGAGTTGGAAAATAACATTTTCCTTTAGTGATGATGTCAGGTTTGCCATCCTTTCATTTTGAGGAACTGTCAATGTTTTGTCAGTCTTATGTATGTGTTTTGACTGCTTGTATGTCCCTGCAGTTGACAATGAGAGGACCACCTGGTCCAGCGGGATTGACAGGACGCTCAGGCCCTGTGGTGAGTCTCACGTCTGCAACATCTGTAGATGAGGAACGCAGATGACCAGCCTCTTACTTAAGTACACATGATGTAAAAGCCACATGCCAAGATGTACCTTCTCAAATTACTTTTTGTGTTTTGTCTTTTTTGCACTGATTTAAAGCCAACTTTCTCTGGCCCTTTAATGTCATTATGCAAACTTTGTCAGACACGGCTGTTTTTTAAATGTATTCCGCTTATTTTCAGTGAGACTGTGTGATCGTGTTTACTAAATTCATTTCATAAATTTTATTATATAAATGTTTATTAAGTTTTCCTGAGAGTTCCCTAAAAACACAATCGTCCACACCTGCCTTCAGCTTGAAAGTAATTTTAAATATTACGGCGGAGGAAAATTGTATCCATGGAGCTGTGTTTGGGTCACACATGTTAAAATCCAAACATAGCTCCATGGATATGATATTGGTGTTATGAAATATGTGTCTAGTGGGTTAAATTGGTGTGGTTTTTTATCTCAGGGTCTTCCAGGTCCATCTGGTGCTAAAGGAGAAAGTGGAGATTCAGGCCCACAGGTGCATTAAAAAAAACATTTTAAAAAAAATTGGCAACCACCAATAATACTGTAGCCGGTGTTTGTTCTATAAAAAGTTTGTATTTTTTTAAGGGACCCAGAGGACTTCAGGGCCCTACTGGACTACCTGGAAAACCAGGCAAGAGGGTAAGAATTCAAAATGCAATGTCACCCAATATGTATCGATATAGTATCATTTTGGCATATAGCCAACACATTTGCTTCCAGTACTGCTCAAACACATCAAGTCAGTTTATTCAGTTTCAATATTAATGAGTCATATTGTGCAATGTAGACTCAACACCTTTTTTACTGAAAGGCATCTCCATTAAGTTTATATAAGCACATTAACTAGCTCACAGCACATAGAATTAGACTGAAGATTCAACCTGGTTTTTCAGGGCCGAAATGGAGCCGACGGAGCCAGAGGAATCCCCGGTGAATCTGGAGCCAAGGTAAAATCATCTCTGACATAAACATTAATTTTCCCACACATTTAGCCCTGATCATGATTTTAATTTTTGAGCTGTAAGTGTTCGCGTCTTTAAGGAATTGTGTTCAGACCCATAGTTTTATGTGTATTCTGTGTATCTAATGGTTACTTCCTAATATAGTTACAATATAGTTATATTTATTATAGCTACTTCAATAAGTGAGTAAAAAACTATAAAATAATGATATGCTTAATCTAATAGGGAGACCGTGGATTTGATGGACTTCCTGGCCTACCTGGTGAGAAAGGACATAGGGTAAGTTGTGTTATTCTTTATAATAAAAAAACATTCTTGATTTCTAAGCCCTATAGTGATATTTGATATGAAACCAAATTGTTTCAGACAGCAGAAAACGTTCTTTATTGATCAATTATCAAACTTTCAGCATGACCGAAACAGCACTTTATGGTTATAGGAACAATTTTGCCTGCTTTTATTTTTATTCCTCAAAGGAATCCTCCATACAGAAATCTAGCTGTTAACTCTGTTTGAACAGCTTCTCATTACATTCACCAAGAATGAACCAGACTTGTACATTTTTATAATGTTCCACTTCTTCCGCTGTAAGTTTCATTTAGGGTGCTGACAGGCAGACATAGTGGCAGAATGGTAAGAGATGTTGACCTAATTCCAGTGACGGCTCAGTTAAGGGCAAAGGGGTTGTGTGGCATGTTAATGCTTTTCTGGCTCAGCAAGAAGCCCTTTGGAGGCGTAGCAGTGTGGCTTGCATAGTCTAAGCTAGCTCAGTGTAAACGGCTTTGTGATCATAGGAAGCTGTGTGTATTTCCGGCCAAATGGTGTATTTCTGATCCAGCCCTGGGTAATCACAGGCCTCACTATGTTATAGCCTCTTCTTATAGAGACGCAGTCTTATAAATAATGGTCACGGGCCCAACAATGCACAGAGCCAAAGGCAGGCAGCGACGATAATGATACATTTACACATTTCATCCTCTATCATTTGATGTTCTCTCTCTTCAGGGTGAGGTGGGTCCCATCGGTCTGCCAGGTCCTCCGGGAGAGGACGGACCAAGGGTGGGTTAACATAATATCTTAATTTTGAATTAAATGTGATATCCATGTGCCAATTTGTTGGACTGAAGTGCTGTTGGTGATCGTGTTTGTGCTGTCGTCTACAGGGCGAGGATGGTGAGATCGGACTGAGGGGAATGCCAGGAGAGAGTGTAAGCAGCTTTATCCTCATTTCAAGAAAAATGAGACCTTAAGACCATAATTACCCATTATAATCACTTTTGTGAACGAGCCCCACCCCTTTCCTGCATTGAATCTCCATATTTGTGCTTCCTGAGCTAATAGCTTTATGCTAAGAACTGCAATTTTCAGTTTCTCTCTCTTTCTCTATCTCTCTCTTTCTCTTTCTCTCTCTCTCTCTCTCTCTCTCTCTCTCTGTCTCTCTCTTTCTCTCTTTCTCTCTTCTCTCTCGTTTTCTCCTTTTTCCCTCTCTCTCCTCTCTCTCTCTGTTCCCTCTCTCTCTCTCTCTCTTCTCTCTCTCTCTCTCTCTCCTCTCTCTGTTTCCTCTCTCTCTCTGTTCTCCCTCTCTTCTCTCTCTCTCTCTCTTCTCTCACTTCTCTCTCCTCTCTCTCTCTCTCTCTCTCTCTCTGCTTTCCCTCTCTCTCTCTCTGCTTTCCCTCTCTCTCTCTCTCTCTCTCTCTCTCTTCTCTCTCTCTCTCTCTCTCTCTCTCTCTCTCTCTCTCTCTCTCCTCCTCTCTCTCTCTCTCTCTCTCTCATCTCTCTCTCTTCTCTCTCTCACTTCTCTTTCTCTGCTCTTCTCTCGCTCACCTGCACTCTCTCGACTAGGTTTCTCAGGGAACACTCACGTTCTGACGTACGGCACTCATGCTCTGACTCAATACTTCCATTAACAGAGAAATACACAAATAACAGGCATTAGCCCTGAAGATTTGAATCTTGAAGCACCCATGACTGATGTGAATTATAAAAAAATTCGGCCTAAATACCTTTGTTACCTTTTTTTGTGTTTGTTCTTAAAACTATTTTCTATTGATAAATATAAATCTATGTTAGTAGCTGCAAGTTGTCTATTTTGATGCATGAGATTGACTTTGTTGTTATTGACTGTAAATATAATATGGTAGTTTCGCCTTGACCTTGTAATCGGAAATCGGGCAACTTGTAATCACAAAATAAATCCTGACAGGTCAGATACGTGAAGCTACATGCAAGAAATTGGAGAAAGAATACAAGTTAATAATAAGAGCTAAGATACTAAGAAATAAGACGAAATAAGAACACCCAATAAACTGTTTTGAGAACATTTGATTAAAAAATTAAAAAGTCTTCCAGGGCAAAAACAGTTTGTAAAACATAAAACATCAGTATTACAAGTCAAGATGACTCGCAGTGCCTGTATAATTGATATGTTACATAGTTGCTGGTATCAGAAGATGGTGAAGTTAAATTAAAAGTTTACAGGAATGCACTGCTGTATTTGCAAAACAAAATATTTTAGCAAATAATTACTAAATATTTAAGTTTATTTATTCATTTTTAAATATTGAAATTAACGGTACATGATATCCACAGATAAACAAAATATCAACCAAGGTCAGAACAAACTCAATCAAAACGGCTTAATATGTTGTGATAAAGTTTTAAAATGTATTTTACATGACACAAATTAGATTCATTTTTGGGTGAAATATCACTTTAATCAACTTACTCTAAGTCTTTAATTTGAAATGAGTATATATTCTCATTAGTTTCTCTTGTGTGTGTGTATATCAGGGTCCAAGAGGACTTCTCGGCCCCAGAGGATCCCCTGGTGCATCCGGGACCAGCGCGTGTGTACCATGAACATCTAACCATCTTTTACTATCACCATCCTCATATGATACTGACACTTATTTATTTAAATACAGGGTCTTCCGGGATTGGATGGACCACCTGGCCCTAAGGGTAATATGGTAAGGATTGAAACTCTTTCTTTCCCAATCCAAAGATCTGTAAGAATTCGATAGACAGGTTTTATCTTTGAAGAGTTTAGCCTCTTAAGCTCACATACCCCTGACCTCTCTGAATGGATTTGTTGTTAAGAGCAAAGGTTACAGCCAAAAACCGCTATTTAGTTAAGAGGACACACTGACAGGAAAGGGATAATGCCAAGTTAAATCGAAGGGTTGAGATCTTTGACCTGGAAGTGTTTGAATAAGATGGGTTCATTAAATGTGCCACCAAAATATGCAAGACAGGAATTAGAATTCATCTGGGCATAGAAGTGATGTCACTTCATCAGCAAAAGTTTTGTGTTGGTTGCTTTTGTAAAAGCATGTGTGACATTTATTCTACATTTAAGGTCAGTCAAAAATATCTAAAAAAAACTGTCAAAAACATATTGGAGACCTATCTTTCATTTGGTAGTTTTACTGTTTGTACATGGCTGTAGATTACTTAAACTGTCGGTACGAACACAAAACAAATGCTAGTCAATTGGTGCCAAGTACCAACATTCTTTAAAATATCTTCATTTTGTTCTGCCGAAAACATAAATCATACAGGTTTAAATGGCAGAAGGGTGAATAAATGATGACATAATATTCATTGTTTTAATGGTTTAACAACTTACTTAATTTTTCAACATATCTTCGTTATTCATTATCAACTCAACATATCATCTCCTTTTCATACTAAGCTGAGTTTGTTATTAGATTCACTCATCCCCATGTACATTTTTCCTTCGGTATAAAGAGACTGTAATAGGATTTTATTACAGGAAGCTCCATAATTCAGCAAGGATGGCCAATGGAAAAGATGGATATGCAATACACACATGTCTGTTGTTTTGAGGGATTGGGCTTTAGCGGTGGGAATGTTTCTCATATCTTTAAAAACAGTTCATACGCTCACAGGAGCAGTGAAGTATATTAATAATTTAAAGTTTACTTAAAAGTTTTTCTTTGTATCCCACAGGGTCCTCAAGGCGAACCGGGACCCCATGGGCAACAGGGTAACCCCGGGTCCTCATGTGAGTGTAAACCCCACTTTCTGATATAGATGTATTTGGTATGTTTAGTAGGCCTTGATATTTTTCTAATCAAATTATTTACCATTTGGATGTTTTTTGTGTTTTTTCTCCACTTTCTACTCTTTGTATTCAGTTATTGTAAAACTTAATGAACTGCCAGTGAATGAAAGAGACAGTGTTAAGCAGCCAGAAAAAAATGTTGTGACGAAAGAGGGAGAGCTAGATCCATTCATCTGTTTCCAAATTGTTGAAAGTAGGGTACAATGGACTAAATGCCTGCTTAAGGAAAATTAAATTTTTTCCATCTCATAGTTACAAAATTAAACTGTAGCTATGAGGGTGCGAGTTCACAGAACAAGCAACTTAGTATTTTTTTTTTTATAGCTATTGGTTCCTCGAACTCTAATTTCATGACATATTAACTTAATTTGGTTATTATAGGCATTTACAACCTGCAGGATTCACACACCGCACACACACACACAGAAAAAAGTGTTTCCTGTTTGACATTCCTTCTCAGATTTTGAATGAGAGGTGCTCGCACAGCTTTTTCCAATAAAATCTCAGATTTCCTCACCCCTGAAGACTCCATGTTGTATTTTCATCACTGCAGTATATCTGACTTCTGAAATCTTGTCTTTCAGGGTCTGCCTGGTCCTCAAGGCCCGATCGGTCCACCTGGAGAGAAAGTGAGTTTGAATTGAGAGTTGGGCTTCCCACCAGCCGCCCCCTTTGTTATTACAGACGGCGTTTTGCTGCCCTAACCCTGTAAATGATTCAGCAGACTCTTCAGTTTCCAGACTTTAGGTTGCTAGTAGATAACTGCTGACTTGAGGAAAACCACACACACACACGCACGCACGCACGCACGCACGCACGCACACACCCACACACACCACCCACACACACACACACACACACATAAAGACAGGCTAATTCTGCAACAGGCAGGAGATATGCTTACACATACCTGTCATTGGTTAGTCCTTCAGACAAGCGTTTTGTCAAGGCTTCTGGAAGAAGGCCAGAGGAGTTTGAAATGTGGACTCCATGAGCGGTGGAGTGTTTCCAGACATACCGTGTGATTAGATCTTTCTGCGAAAAAAAAGATGATAGTGAACCTCTTAGGGTTGAGCTGCTCATAAAAGTTGCCCAAAGAAACGCGAGGGCACACCAGTAATTGCCATCTTAATTGTGGGCGTTTTCATCCTTCTTTTCATTTCCATTTCATTTTCTCACTTTAACCATTGCTTTTTCAATCTCTTAAAGGGTCCTTCTGGAAAACAGGGGCTGCAAGGGCTGGCTGGGGCAGATGGGCCTCCTGTAAGTGGATTGTTTCTTTTTTCATTTCCCTGTCTTCTAAAGCACCATGTCATGCTTAGGTTACATTGTCATACATCTACATTGGCTTAGGAAAACATATACTTTTAAAAATCCCATGTGTCTGCTCACAAAAAAATTAAATACATTGATGTTTAATATTGTGTAAAAGAAACTTGAATAAGATTTTTACAGATTTTGTGATGTAAAGAAGCACACATGCGTTTGAAAAGTTTAAGCTTGCAGGAAATCAATAAAGATACTTTTATTTGTAATCCTTGAACAGGGTCATCCTGGTAAGGAAGGTCCTCCGGGCGAGAAAGGAGCAGCTGTGAGTATATTTTTAGTATGGCCCAAAATTAATTGTCGCTCAGAGTTCTTGTTATTGACCACATTTCATGTGCAAAGCCACTAAATGCCCGTTAGGTGTCATTTTGCAGCTGTCTAAAAGCCCAGTGAAGCTGGGGGATTGGAAAAATGCTTAAAGACTTTAAAGATAATATTTCTGTCTTTATAGGCATAGTTCAACCAAAAATATATATATATATATATATATATATATATATATATATATATATATATACTATATATATATATATATATATATATATATTTCTTTGTGTTTAAACAAACAGATAAATTTATGCAGGTCTGGAACAACTAGAGAACACAATTAATGACAGAATGTTCATGTTTAGGTTTAACTATCCCATTTATCAACACTTAACACCCTATTGCTTAAATATTATTTTAACAGAGTGCTTTTAAATTTAGATTTATTATTTTTGCTCCTTACTGACAGGGTCACCCAGGCCCCCCAGGGGTCCCATTGGCTATCCCGGCCCAAGAGGTGTTAAGGTAAACAATATTCTCGTCATCACTTGAACAAGCTGTGAACTGATCCTGTGCTGTCCAGATTTTTTCATCGATTTGTCTATTATAGGGTGCAGAGGGTGTTCGCGGCTTGAAGGGCGGCAAAGGAGAAAAGGTGAGTAAACTATTAAATACTTAACTTTGAAGCTATTAAATCTGACTCTGAAATGAGGAACACAGATGAGAGTCAAACAGTCCTTTGAGTGAAAGTCATTTACTGTCCTCGCTGTAATGGCTTTAATAATTGGTTGTGAGTGTATCATTACAGAGATATTTTGTTAGATGTAAAAAAAAAACACCCCCCATTCAATATCACTTGTATAATGTACATAATGCACACATGTAATGGATATATACATGGTCAAAGATTTAAAGTCTGTTTTTACTAAAATTTCTCGGCTTGCATCTGTCCTGTGAGGCTAAAGGTACTGATCTTTCTCCAAATAACTTATCTTCTCCAAATTCTTTAATAATAATTCTTTAATAATTTTTCTCATGAAAATAGAAATTAAAATCTTAATTAAAATTAAAAAATTCAATTGGGCTGCTCACAGATGTTTCCTAAAATGTGAATCCTTTAATCTGTTTTTGTTAAATTGTAATAAATTTATACACAATAAAAACATTGGGTATGATATTTAGGTATCAACAGGGGAAGTCATGGCCTAGTGGTTAGAGAGTTTGACTTCTAACTCTAGGATTTAGGGTTCAAATCTCGGCCTGCAAAACCAAGACTTAGGTGCCCATCAGCAAGACACCGAATGCCCATCTGCTCCTTGGGCGCCGCAGCATAAATGTCTGCCTACTGCTCCGGGTGTGTGTTCACTGCCATGTGTGTGCACTCTGGATGAGTTAAATACAGAGCACGAATTCTGAATGTGGGTCAGCATATTTCGCTGTATGTATATCACGTCACGTAAATTTAACAGTTGAGTCTGTACAACTACTACAGTTCAGACAATCACAGTGTAGCCCTTTAAAACAAAGGGCTAGTCTTGGTAATGGATAAACAAAGCAACATTTTCTTGAACTGGAAACATTTGACCAACATAAATAAGTGGAAGTGTTTGTGGTTTGGGAGGCAACAGTATGTGTGCTTATGAATGTAATATCTGCAGTGACCACGAGGTGTCAGCATTTCGTTTACACATGAATCAAATCCAAATCACACAATCATCTCACAATATTTCAACATTTTGAAATCAGGATCCATTTATTGCTTGTTGAATGAATATTCTGGCAGGGGTATTCTAGATTTACATTTATTTCAGTGCCAGTGTAAGCCAGGTGTTACATGAACACTAGATGTCAGCATCGAGCTGAAAAAGACATTTGCTGGAGCATGCTGTGAGTATTGCTTTGCACAAATAAGTGACCTGATTTGATTTGATTCCAGGGAGAGGATGGGTTTCCTGGATTCAAAGGTGACATGGGCATCAAAGGTGACAAGGTGTGTGATGACTTTGATTGTGTTTAAAGTTGACCTGTTTGGGTTTGAGTATTGGTAAATTGTTGTTGTTGTTGTTTAGGGAGAGGTTGGTGTGTTGGGCCCCAGAGGAGAAGATGGACCAGAGGGCCCCAAAGGTAAATCGGGTCCCTCTGGAGAGTCTGGACCTATGGGCACCGCTGGAGAAAAGGTACATTTACCTCTTATCGTAAAATAAATCTTTTATTTTTAAAATTATTTATACTCATTAAACGCTTTGGAAAGAGCCAGCTCTTCCTTTATTTTCAGATATCTTGGTGTAATGCATATGAATTAAAACAAAAATGACATGATGTACTGAGTCATAACTCATAAGTTAGTTCTACAGTCTTGTTTTAAAGGTCAGACAAATATCTCATTGCAGTTTTTGTATAGGTTTGTAATTTGTTCAGGGTGGTGAAATACTTATTGTATACAGC
Organism: Triplophysa yarkandensis; assembly: GCA_033220385.1. NCBI lineage: Eukaryota > Metazoa > Chordata > Actinopteri > Cypriniformes > Nemacheilidae > Triplophysa > Triplophysa yarkandensis. The sequence goes on along the minus strand of CM065664.1, from coordinate 9,033,787 downwards.
CGGAGCTTTGCAGTCAGAACACTGTACAGACCTTTTGAAGAGTTTCTTCTTTTGTCATTTTGTAGGGAAAACTTGGAGTTCCTGGATTGCCTGGATACCCAGGAAGACAAGGTCCTAAAGTAAGTCAATAAAATATCTAACTTCTATATATTATCTTATATAATATCTAACTTCTATATATTGTATATTATACATCAAGTAATTTCAAGGTAGTTTACATCTTAAGCCATATGTTTTTCCACTGCTTTAATCTGAAGGTTTTGTTTACAAAAATAAATATTTTATACATTAATATGAATCAATGCCATTGACATATTCACCAAAATCATAGACCTGGTCATACTGGTGGCAAAACCTCTTTTGATTGACAGGATGGATCCGTCCTGACTAATGGCTGTTTATGCATGTGGCATTGATACATTACTGAATCTTAACATTAGAAACATATCAGCCTATGAAGATTTTTTATTTAAAGAAAGGAAATTAACATGTGTTATTGAAGTGACCAAAAGGGACATGGTTTTATGGACATACTTTGCTGGGTTTCTGTGAATTAAAATGTACAAACCAAAAGCAATAATACCCAAAAATATTAACAAGGAACAGCTCTTATTGAAAAAACATTGGTCCGAATTGCCCATGTATTTTTTTCAAGTACACTTTTATATTTGACTGTATTTTTACTTTTTTGTTGCCAATTATTTTATACTTAATCAGCTATGTTTACTTTTCTCTTTTAGTTTTTCATCAATGGTGTTTTGACATCCTCTCAAGCTTGTTAAGGGCTCTGTCAACCCCTCTGTGCTTCATTTTTTGTGTATTTGCAGTTGTCTGTTTGACTTCTGCCATTATCTCGGGCAGCCGCCTAGCCCGTGAAGTAAATTCCTGATGCATATCCCTTGTTAGGCTGGGTGCATGTCCTTCTTTGCTTTTCCCAAATAATGTGACCTTCAATTTCAAATCCTGTCTTTTTGCTAACAAGCCCTCGCCCCTCCTGTTTACCAACTCCAGATCCATGAGGATGACCTGCTCATTGTTATCATAAGCATTGTTGAATTCAAGGACGTCCTCTTTTCTTTCAACATAACCTAACTTAGATAGATAACATCCCTTCAGGTTGTTGACATGGGTTGATCAAGGTACGTAGCTGAAAACTGTCTAATAATATGTTTTCATACTTAGGGCTCTAATGGCTTTCCTGGATTCCCTGGATCCAACGGAGAGAAGGGAGGACGGGTATGTATGAGGACATTATGTGTACACATTTCCAGATGCGAGCCACAGTGTGGAGAGATATTTTAACAGTTTTGATAGAGTTTTAATAAAGCTCAATATAGAGCACACCCGGTTGATTATTTAGTCTGAGTAGTTACAAAAAAGTAGAGCTTATTCAGAATTTAAAGCAGTTTCACCAACACCAGATAGATTTTGTAGGAAATACTCTGACATCTTTTTGCTTTTGTTTTACAGGGTATTGCTGGCAAAGCGGGTCCACGAGGACAGCGAGGTCCAACGGTATGTCAGCAAACAACTTTTGAAGTTATCAAATAAAGAACAACTTCAAAACTTTCAAATATAGAACACTGGTTCTCTCTACATACACTGGTTATACGCAGTGCTTATTGCTTTAATATCATGTTCTCAGGGTCCTCGTGGTGGAAGAGGTGCAAGAGGTCCTACCGGAAAACCTGGAGCAAAGGTTCATCTATCATGATTCATCTTTTTGTCAGTTATGAGGTCTAAAATATGCATTCTTAAAAAAGGATTTACTTGCTTTTTCAGGGGACATCAGGAAATGATGGACCACCTGGTGGTCCTGGAGAGCGAGTAAGTGATTATTAAATGTATTACTATTAAACATGTATTGTGTTGTGTAATTATGCAGTATGTATTCTAACTGTAGTTCCTTTATAAGTAATAAAAATGTCACTGCTTTTTAAATAAAAAAATTTCCTGTGTTTTTCAGGGACCCCAAGGACCTCAGGGACCTGTTGGATTAGCAGGCCCTAAAGGCCCACCTGTATGTTATTTCATCAGTTGCATAACTATTTGATAGGTTCATTGCTATTAAAGGCAGGGTCTATGATTTTTCAAAAATGCTTTAGAAAATGGAGTGGGGTCCAAGTCCAAAAACAATCGCACAGTCAATCAGCAGTAAGGTCCGTGTCTTTTCAGAACAACAGATGATGTATGTGAGGGGCAGACCTATCAAAAGAGGGGCCAGACCCTTTTTGTGTAGGGACTTGTTTGTTTTGGTGATTTCAAATGTCAACATTGTCCACCAGGAATCGTAACCCTGCCTTTAATGTCTGTTTTTGTCATTGATTTTGTCATTATGTTCACATTCTTAGATCCACCTGTAACTGTTGAACCTAAAACGTGTGTCACGTCAACATAAAAATAAAATAAGTTTAATTGTATGTTTAGTTTTGTCATTTGATATGTAATATAACATGTATTTCTATGGATCAGGGACCTCCTGGAAAAGATGGATTGCCCGGTCACCCAGGGCAGCGAGGAGAGACTGTGAGTATCATTTGCTCAAATGTTTTTGCTAGAGTAAAAAAAATTCTAAAAACATGTTGTTGACAGTTGATAGTACTGACAAAAAATGTCTGATTGAGTGCTCACTCTTTTAAAACTTCTAATTTTGGTTTTTAAGATAACAATAATGCCGTTTTGATTTAATGAACCTAGTCTTACTCTGTAGACCGTTTTGTGTGCTGACATTTACTGTTTGATAGTCCATTAATACAGTTTATTTTAACTTCCAGATATGTAATTACTTGGATAAATTGCTAAATATGTTTCACAACTGTGTTTATCCTCACCACAGGGTTTCCAAGGAAAAACTGGACCTCCTGGACCTGGAGGTGTTGTTGGCCCACAGGTAAGATGCAGCTGTTTTATACAAGTAGAACATAGCAGATCAACACATTGGTTAAATAAAAGTTGTCCAAAGTTTTAAAGGAAGTTGGATGAAGTTTGACATGAAAACAGAACAGTTGATATTTAGCCAACTGTGTGTTTTTAAATAAAAAAGGGCCCTACGGGAGAAACTGGTCCTGTTGGAGAGAGAGGCCATCCTGGATCACCAGGACCCCCTGGAGAGCAAGGTCTTCCCGGCGCTGCTGGCAGAGAAGGTGGAAAGGTAGAGTTTGTTAAAAGTCTTAATTCTACTAAAGTAAAGGTCTGGCAATGCTTACAAACAGTTACTATTGAGCCTGGTTTTTGAAGCTAAAATACTAAATCTTATTGTGTCTTCTTTAAGGGTGATCCAGGCCCTATGGGGCTTTCAGGGAAGCCTGGTCCATCCGGGCTGAAAGGGTTTCCTGGACAGAGAGGTCTTCCCGGCGCAGCGGTAAGATAAAAAATTTAATATTTTCTGTCTTGTCAAATGGCCATTAAGAGCTTGGTGTTCATTTACTTGTAATGGTTGACATCATGCATTTCAGAACTGAGTTGTGCATCCATCAGCAATGCATATCTAGCGTCACTCATTGAAAAAGGCCACGCAGCCAAACATGCAATTATGCAAATGCCCTAGCACATGTGCCAGCCTTTTGCTTTCATGCAACAGGCAAAACAGATTGACATTAAGTGGCTCTAGCCATCCTTCTGTCGAGGCATGATGCTGGCATCCCATACAGTATGAATGCAGGGTAAGACATAGGTTTTCATGAGAGATCACAAGAGATAAGTTGTGTATTTTCAACACATTTAAGACACATTCAACTCTACTTCATTTAATCTTATCTGTTGAACAATTCAACAAATTTATTAAAAAATTAACCCAGAAATCCCAAAAAACTTTTCTCAGTGTTTTTGCTTGATATCCTTAATGGAGCATTTATATTTATTATTATTATTATTATTATATATATATTTTTTTTTTAAATTAATTTTCTTTTAAATATCAGCATAATACTTTTAACTTATGTAACACAATGCAGCATAATCGGTTGTTGAGCCCACAATGTTCTTTGCATTCTTGTAAAAAGATGGTACCCAACTCTGTCATATAAAGGTGTGGTTCTCAAACGGAGGTTAATATTCCTATTTAGTGTAGTTTTGGTTTGATTGAAATTCTAGCTTTAAGTTTACTAGTCTTTATTTTTAAGGGGGGCAAAAAAGTTTGAGAACCATATCCGACCCTTCTTGGCATTATAACAGTGAGTTTAAACCATTGTATTTGGGTACGATTTGTGCTGAAATGACCTAAACAAGCACACACACATATTTTATGAGTTTAAAATCAGAAGCATACCTCAGATGATAAATAACCTGAGGTGTAAACTCACTGTTTGTGCTGAGGATTGCAGTATAGATCTGGCCTGCTTTTGGATCTTAGACTCAGTTTGACACATTTATTGTGCCTATAAATGACTTACTGTACAACCAACCATCACAATTGGGAAACTGGGAGAAAATGCTGAACCTCTCCACCAGTTTTCCTTCATTATTACTATTTACAATAGACAGAATATATTATTTCACGCTTTTAGTTGCAGAAATACCGTTGTGTCAGACGCAGAATTGATTGATCAATTTTCACCAGTCGTCTCTTCAATAAATCAAGATTTGTAAGATTGTGATTAAATGTGATATCTAACCAAAAAACCATAAAGATTTCAGTCAGCAACAGTTGATATTGTTGTCACTTGTTTTTATGTTTACTTTCAGTTTTAATGACTCATGTTGTGCCTTTATGGCAAGTGATTGAGCTTTTCCTGGCATAACATAAGAATGTACTGGCAGCAATCACTTTCTGATGTAGGGAATAATGCGTTTGCCAGTTTTATAAACACTCTGGGCCATATTTCCAGAAGACCTAATGCAAACAGCTGCCATATACTAGGACAAACAAATGTGAATGCACACACAGAGATTTAAGATGAAGCTCTGACAGATCCTGCAGCCCTGCTCTCACTGGGGAATATTTGGTTGCTTTTGTGTTTACTAAATTAAATCTCTCTCTCTCCCTCTCTCTCTCTCTCTCTCTCTCTCTCTCTCTCTCTCTCTCTCTCTCTCTCTCTCTCTCTCTCGCTCTCTCGCTCTCTCTCTCTCTTTCTTTTTTTTCTCTGTTTCATACACAGGGTATAGCTGGCCTGAAGGGAGGCGAGGGTCCACAAGGTCCACCCGGCCCCATTGTAAGTACCTGCGTTACCATGGAAACTATGCAAATAGTCAATCCGCTGACTTTTTCTTTCTTACTAAAGTGACATCAGGCAAATTCTGGATGGGGCTTAGTCAGCAGGTGGTGATTTTAATGATCGGTAATGGTGGCGTTGAGAGCCAAGTTTGGTGTGTGTGATCTGAACATACGCAGTCAGATCACACCATGTGAGTCAGGCCAAATCTGTAAGACCACATGGATAAATACATTTAAATAATACATGGGTTTGCTTGGAAATTATATTTATTGTCATATACAGTGCAACAGAAAGGTACTCGACCTTATTGATTCTAAGTGGGCAATTCCGACTCAAGCCCTCTGAGAGGAGCAAACAAACGCTGACACTGAGATCCAGGGAATTAAGTTAGGAATATCATGTAGTTTAGTAAACTTGATTTCGTTCATTGAAAAATTAATCTATTATGGCAGAAATAACAAAGAAAAAAATCAACATTCAAATAGTACATTCAAAAACAATGAAGATTATTTTGCAGTGGTCTTAAAAAAAAATTTCATGGCTAAATGTAGTTGGCAAAAACTAGATTCCGCAAATACTTGCAGACGTTTTCTTAAAAGTATCTGCTGTGTTTCTGTCAGCACTTATAGTGCAGTAAAAGCACAGCAGTACAGGTTAACCATCAAAGCTGTAGCTGTTCTTATAAGCTTTTTTCAGCCGTAGGAATATCGCTTCAGGGATTTATTGTCTGTCTTGTATAAAGGCATCAGTAGAGCCCGGCAAGAAAAATCCAAAATCAGAAGGATTTGGAGTCTGTAGCCCACCCATGCCAGTCAGTGCTGTTCTCTTTGCCTAAGTAGACCTCCTGCCAGGTGCATGAGTTGAGTCACCGGCGGCATCGTGCTTCTCCTCTGAGAGCCTTCTTACAAAGAGTTGAGTCAGTTTGTGTAGTTTGTTCACCCGGAAGTTTGTGGTAGTGTGTTAGATCAGCAGTGAGCTGTATGTTGTATCAGTTTGATATTAGTCTTAATGACTGGACATAAAAGGTTGTGTTAGTGGTTTTAATCCTGAATTCCACTACATGGCTTTTAACCTCTGAAAAGGAAGGATGTTACCCTTCATGTCAAAACACAGCTAAAAGCCATTATTCACTGGTAACTTTACAATCCATCGAGTTTAATACAGTATATAGCTTGCATTTATGTCATGAATCATAATTGGTACTCTATTGGGCTGTACCTGGTTGATCTTTCCAAAAAAAGGTTTGTATGTAGGAGACATTAGTACTGCCGGATGGTGCACAGCGACCTTGGACTTAATTATATCTGAAGGCATTATCACTGATGGCTAATGCAGCAGGAAGATGTTTGTGTGTTTTAGCAACTGAATGCATGTGAAAGCAACTGGATTTCTTCAAGTAAACCATAAATAAAGCTCTCTCTCTTTGAAAGCTGTATTCCATCCACACAAATAGCTCTAATGGACAGATTCTGAAGATGAAGAACACTCCATGCTGGTTTCAACCAAAAACTCAGGCGCTCAAAGAAACTTCTACCATTCTGTATAACCTGTTGATCCGGGTCTTTCTGTATCAAACCAACTGACAGAATAGATACTCAATGTTATTTTTTGTGTAGGGTCCCTTTTTGTATGTATATGATTTATTTAAAACAAAAAAATATGTTAATTGATAAATTATAACTTTCAAAAAAAGTTTATAAACATCAACATAACTGTACAGGAGAAATAGCATAATGAAGACTTGTATTAAAAATGTGTCATCATTTACTCATCCTTTTGTCATTTCAAACCCATGTGCCTTTGATCTGCAGAACACAAAAGAAAATATTTGTAACTATGTTGATAACTGGCACCTATTTACTTGCATTCGTTAAGTTTTGTAGTGAATGAGTGCCTGTACTGTTTGTTTATCTGTTTTTCTTAAAAATACCTACTTTTGTGTTCTGCAACGATATACGATCAAACAGGTTTGTCAAGAGGGTGAGTTAATGATGACAGACTTTTAATTTTTGGTTGAGCGTTTATTACTCCGTATTGAACATAAGTAGAGGTAAGGGATTCCAGATTCTGATGATCGTGTTTGTCACAGGGTTCTCCGGGAGAGAGAGGGCCAGCAGGACCCGGAGGACCCATCGGTCTTACAGGACGCAATGGCCCCCAGGGACCCCCAGGACCCGCTGGAGAAAAGGGTGGTCCGGTGAGTTGTCTGAACACACGCAATGCAGATTTTAGGCTTGTATATGGTAAATAAGAATTTAAGGGTATATTCTGGAAAACTTAGTGACAGGGATAAGTGGCAAATGGTGGCCTTATTCATTTTAACCTAAAGAGATGTTCTCGCAGTGCATTTATCAGATTTGTTGATAAATTGGTTAAGCAATACACTAATGTCTAGAGATTCTGGTGGACAACATTATCCACACAGAGGGAGTTTAACTTCACTACAATTTGTCTTTTCAATAAACACATAAGTATCTTGGGGGGTTTTACACTGCTAAAAAAACTTTTTTAAATTACCCTTTGACAAACCAAGATCAGTTGTCTGATTTCCTATTAATTGGTGGTGGACTTCCCATTAGCTTTATTTGTTTACACTGCATATATTAAAATATTAATAGATTTTAATTGAAAAGGTTGGCAGGTTATGGAATTGCTACTTTTGTGTTTACACAGGGTGAAAAAGGACCTACTGGTCCCGCTGGTCGTGATGGCATCCAAGGTCCAGTCGGTCTACCAGGCCCAGCCGGACCTCAGGGACCACCTGGGGAAGATGGTGACAAGGTGCAGCACTTTATTTGTAACGTCTGTATCAAAGTCCTGTGTTGATGCTGCAGAAAGAATTCATTCTTATCACTATAACAACACAGTAAGCGCTGGGTCCATATTTGTGCATTTGCACAGTTCCACACACATGCACATCAAAATAAACAAACATACTTTAGAAGCTCAGGGCAAAGAAACTTGATTGTCAGTAATGTATTCCAGAAACTATTAGCTCCCTGTTAAATGTAGAGCAGCTTTTTAGCATCCTTATCACGTCTAAAGACACATTATTCTTTTCGCCTTCAGCGCCAATGGTGTCGGAGGGGCCAAGTAATCAATTAATTGCAAACACACCGCAAGGTCTTAGTTTTACTGTTCAAATGAAATTCCTAGGAGTAATGTTTACTGCTGTTGAGTCTGAAGTGACCTTGAAAACATTCTATGACCGGGCAAAAAGGAAATTGTTAAACAGGGCTTTGAATAAAACAAATCTTGTTTTTTGTGTCATTTTCTACAGGGAGAGGTCGGTGAGCCGGGTCAGAAGGGAAGCAAAGGTGACAAAGGCGAACATGTGAGTTTCTTCTCTGAACAACTTATTAAATATGTTTCAGTAAACTTTAAATTATTTGTTATTTGTTGCTGCCACTTGCTTTTTACAGTAATAAACATTGATTCAACCTTTTTGACTAAATTCTGAATTTTATATTATAACTGCTTGTGTTGTATTTATAAAGGAACTTAAATATTTGTACTTGCTTATATTGATCTTGCACATTTGTCTGTTGCTGTAGGGTCCTCCGGGTCCATCAGGTCCTCAGGGTGTCATTGGCGCTCCAGGTCCTGCTGTAAGTACTCAGCTCTCATCATTCCAGACTCAGTTAGTTTCACACAAGCTAGAGTTACTTCCTTATACCTTATAGCGTCTGTTCGCCCAGTGCTTCTAGGGTCCAGTGATTAACTGTATGGCTAACTATAAAACTGGAGCTTTGAAAACCTTAAGGGCCAATACACGAACAAGGATACTTTAAGTTGATTTGGTAAAAGGGTATGTGTAATGAGTGAAAGCTTAGTGCTATGAGTTTGGTCCGCATTGAATGGCCCGCTGTGTTGATAAAGCGTGCGTCTAGCGTGGGCCAGGTGGCACATAGTTGATTATTTAAGGTTTATAACTCGAGCAGAACTCTAGCAGCTGGGCCTCTGTGTTTCATTAATGCATCCTCCTTATTAGCTTTCTAAAATCCCATAATTACACCTATTACGGGTTGCTATATGCAGAACGTTCTTGGAGATTGGTCAGATGTTTTACTGAAGGACCTTTGGAAATAATAAACAGAATGCAATGTAAATTTCTTTAAATGGCCTGTGTTGTCAAGATGTAATTTACTTAAATATGAGCAATATTCGACTGAAATGTTATTATGCTAAAAAGACAAAAGCAGATCCATGACATTCTTTATTTTTGAGCATTTCTTTGCTTAACACTTTGGGATGACAGTTTTTAGGTGTGTAATTATTTCTACAACTAAAATCTGTTTTATATTTACTCTGGATAAAAATGCTAAGTCATTTTTTGTATCCACTATTTTTCTTCAAGAATGCTCTAGTACTAGTCCTCTTGGTGATAAATCTGGATTGCTAGATCTGCATACTGATACCATCCAAAAGAATAAAAAACCTATCTGGAATTCCACATACTTGGCCACCGTCTGGAAGTCAATTGTGTGTTTCCAATCTGACGTACCATTGCATATACTTGACATTTGTTGCAAAATATGACCCAAACACTTAGATTTTTTATCTGGATGTGCTCTTTAATAATGCAATTAAGAAAATAAATAACAAATATGCAATTATTAACGTATATGTAAGTATACTATACTAATGTATCTATGTCCCCAGTTTGAGCCTCCAATACACCCCCATACACCCCCACCCCATCATTTCCTGCCCTGACCTACCAGTCTGATGATCAAAAGACATTCTTCAGAGGCAGCGCTATTACAACACATCTCCTTAATGAGACTTCATTCACTGTCTGTTTGAACTATATAAATGACTGTTTGCCAAGCAGAACATCTCCTTTCCCCTTACTGTAGAGCAGACAGCACCAGAAATAGTCAGCACATTGTCACCCCCTTCACATCTTTCCCGTTCTCAAGCTCTTTTGATGTCTCGATGGAAAGGAACTCATTCTCATGCTTGTATGCATCAGACTGTTATGTATGATAGACCTTTGGTAGGGTCAGTGTCTATAGGCTTTGAGTAGTTTGTGAATATACAGATTCCAGACAGTGCCCCCCTCTATGTCTGTGACATTATGTTCTGATGGTGTCACTTCAAGATTGTGTAGTTTTTTATGAGTTTGTAAAAGTTTTTTTTTCTGTTTTTTTTGTATTGGGTAGGGAAGTGACGGAGAGTCAGGTCCCAGAGGTCAACAGGGAATGTTCGGACAGAAAGGAGATGAGGGACCCCGTGGTTTCCCAGGTCTTCCAGGTCCCGTCGGATTGCAGGTACAATAATAATCTCTACACTATGGATACAGTGTAATGTTAATCAAAATAGTCTCTACATTATTGTTTTTAAGTCTTTTAATTTTGCACCATTTACATGAGCAAAAGAATTAAAGATTCAAATAATCAAAATCATGTTTGAATTTTTTGAAAATTACAGTACAGCGTATGAGTCCAACACTTTTAGAACTGCAAATACTGTATGCTGTATAAATCCTTACATTATATGTGAAACGTTGACCTGTCAAATGGATGTTTAGATTTTGCGAACGGCGACAAATTTTGAAATTTTCTTGTTATTTCAAACCTGGTCGACATTACTTTCTCTGCAGAACACAAAAGAAGATTCACCCATTCACTTGCATTGGTTCTTTTTTAGTACAGTTAGTAGTCGGTTACCAACTTTCTTCAAAAATATTTTATTGTATTTAGGTATAAAATTACGAAGAGTGATGTACATGATGACAGAATATGCATTTTTTGGCAAACTTTTACTTTAAATTCTGAATAGCAGACTAATTACTTTTTGCAAATTTGTTCATCCAATGTATATAATTGTGTATTTTTTAATGTATAGAAAATTTGATTGTTGAAAAGAAAACATCAAAAAGTCCAGACATTTTGTTTGGGAATGATTCACCCTTTTGAGATTTTTTCCTGGAAACAAGCAAGGGCTAGGGCTTAAAGTACCTATACCTATAGCATTTAAACTTCTGGGTGAAGTACACACTATAGTTTTATGGGGATAATAAGAGAGTGAGTATCAAATGAGAATGGGCCTGTAACTCAGCACAGTAATAACACAAGTCACTCAGATCAATTGACTGCTAATCAAAACTAATAGCAATAGTGATTCATCCCGACTGTGATAATTATTTTTGCTCAGCGTCTCCTTGTTCAAAAGCTAAGTGCCTCTGACTGATCCTCCTTCATAATGATTTTTAATGCAAAGAAATTAACCATCCTAATTTGTTTTCTCTCAAGTTTTGAATAACTTATTAATAATCAGATATTGAGTGTTATCACAGCGGAGACGTTTCATTATCATTTTAAACAGAACTGTATATGAATCTTATCGACCTCCCTGACTTCGCAGACTTTTGAGAAAATTAAAAGTTACATTTTATCATAACAGTTTAACAAATATGGAGCTAGTTATGCTTAATATGGTACAAAAGAGCCTGCATGCCAAACACAGTGATCCGAGGTAGCCTTCAAAGAGGTGAACAACAGAGATATGTGTGTTGTTATTGTTGGTTGATAATGATCTGAATACTCTCAAACCTTTTCGGTCACGCACAATTGCTTTGCGAAATGAACCGCTTGCCAAGCTTTGCCTCTTTTTGTGCTGCATATTTCCAAAGCATCATCAGGGTAGCACTTGCATTCAGAAGCACTCAAATGCAAATGTGATAATTACCATGAGATTCCTTCTAGTGCTAATTACTAAATATTGTTACATGATTGAAAGTGTTTACACTCATAGTAAATTCATATTTAGCGCTATGAGACTGATTGTTCTTCTTAATCATCATGTTGTTCAGTGGGTTAGAGAAAACATTGTGTCCTTTCTTGTAAATGACTTTTAAAAGATAGGGTAAGATATATATATATATATATATATATATATATATATATATATATATATATATAATACCAGAACTTGAAAATATTTTATAATGTATTTACATTTGCTTTCTTTAGGGTTTGCCAGGACCACCGGGCGAAAAGGGAGAGAACGGAGATGTTGGTGCAATGGTAAGTTTTCGATGTCTTTATAGTCGTCGACCATTGTATGTTCGTGAAGAATTTATTTCTTCTACACAATATTCACTTGATATTTTTGTGATAGAATACCTTTTTCCTTGTTTATTCCAACTACATGGTAATCTAAAATCAACATTACTTTCTACATGTCTACACTGCTGTACGTTTTTATTTAGTAAAACGGTTTTTGAATTGAATGAACAGCCAAAAAGAGCCAAGAATGGACAAGGACTCAAAAAAATTTTTAAGGCATCTCAGAGTGAGACCTTACGAAGCTTCTTGATAAAATGACAAGAAAACGTTTTTGTAAATTCTATTCCAGTCACCAAACTGAACATGATCAATATAACATGTTTTTTCTTGGTTACACCATCATTCGTATATTGTTTATTTCTTAATTCTGATTATTATTTGATTATATATAGTTTATTATTATTATTAAAACGTTGAATATAAATGTTATGTAAAACTTCAATGGAATAGAAAAGTTCAGTGTAGCGTTTGTCAATGTATAATGTGCATGTATCACAAAAATCTCTTAACACACTCTACTACAGTATACTAATGAAATGTTAATATTTTTGCCTAATTTGCAGATTTATTAACAAATTTGCTTCAGTTTAAGTAGTGATGTTATGTTGATGTGTTTTACATTTTTTTCTAACAGGGTCCACCTGGACCTCCAGGTCCTAGAGGCCCTCAAGGCCCCAGTGGAGCAGATGTGAGTTAACCACAGTACAGTTGTTACACATAGAGTAGAAACATTGAATTAGACAGTTCTTAATGTTACTATTTGATTGACAGGGTGCTCCTGGTCCTCCCGGTGGTATCGGTGCAATGGGTGGAAATGGTGAAAAGGTATGAAAGCTCTGTGTTGTATATCACTAATGATTCTACTCACGTTGTGAATATACATATAGAACTAGTTTCTGTTATGTGTATGTTAACACTTCTGGCTGATGTTTTGCCTTAAGGGTGAAACTGGTGAGGCAGGCAACCCTGGACCCCCTGGAGATCCCGGTATTGGGGTAAGTGTGTGTTTGTGTTATGCATAAATGCTTGGATGTATGTGACTCTAATCTATTACCAATACAGGAATTCGTATTTAAATTTTTGTTTACAAGCACTTAACATATAGATAGAACGGACAGGTCAGGTTTGCTAAAATCCTTGGCAATCTGTGAATTCATTTAATTTTGTTTAGATTTCTTAAGGACAAGGGAAAAGTTTAGCTCTTTTGCATTTCAGATGGCACCTCTCGTCGTCATACTTTTCACCCTGGGACATTTTGTATTTACTGGGTGCCGCACAGGCCTGTTTATGTGATATCAGCATCTTGAATGCTGATGTTTGTCCGATTGTCTCAATGCGTTTACAGACTAAAAGGACAATCTCTCATGTCGTAGCTTTCTGCTTACACATACAGCTTGGGTTTAGTGGTTTTGCTTATTCTTAGAGTTTGCTAACATCCTTAAAGGCATAGTTTACCCAAAATTAAAACAATATAAAATAATTTTTGACCTCACAGTCGTCTTTCCTCCTGTTGTCATTCAAAACCTTTTTTTTCTGTGAAACACAAAATAAGATATTTTGAGAAATATCGTTGTGGTTAATACTGCATAATGCAAGTCACTGGGGGACCCAGTGTTGTTTGGTTACAAATATAGTTTTAAACATCTTATTTTGTGTTTTCCAGAAGACAATAATTCAGGTTTAAATATCATGATGCAGAGTTAATGATTTTTATTTTAAAATGAACTTTCCCTTTATCTATAAAAAAATCAACAACTCATTCTGCATTTGTACAACGTACATTATTGCAATTGGCTGCTTACAGCAAATACACATTTGTTGGATTCTTTTTTAGGGACCCAAAGGTGAGGTTGGGGAAAAAGGAGAAGCGGGACCTCCTGGAGCTGCTGGACCCGCTGGTCCAAGAGGACCTCCTGGAGATGATGGTCCCAAAGGAAACCTAGTAAGTTCCAAAAAGGAATTTATTTTAAAACGGAAATTATTGTTTAGAATGACCACTCAATCAGTTTATTTTTTAGGGTCCTATTGGCTTTCCCGGGGATTCAGGACCACCCGGTGAGCCCGGTGTATCTGTAAGTTTTTCATTTGGGTGAATTATTCAGATATTATTCAATTCAATGTTTCTTTTCAATGTTCTTTTATAGTGCTCTTGCCGTAACAGATGTTATGAGGCCACTATTCATCAATGAGTGCCAGCATTGAGTCAATAATATAATATAGAAGCGTCAGAGATTAACTCCTTTGTCTGTTTACTAATGATACGCTTTTAGGTAATGAAATACATCAAAGGGCAATGTTATAATGTAATTGTTTCACACAGGGATTGGATGGCCTTCCCGGAGACAAGGGAGATGATGGAGAGGCCGGTCAGCCCGTGAGTAATAATGATCTCATACTGAGGATCATATTTTAGACTCAAACCATAATGAAACTTTCCCAGTGTGATAGTTAATGTGCTTAATTTACACCACAGGGTCCACCCGGTCCATCTGGTGAAGCTGGTCCTCCTGGACCCCCCGGAAAGCGAGTGAGTGTCTGAACCTGTGATCCCGCAGATATTCTGTTAATTTTGATTTATTAAAGGTGTTTGCTGAGACAAGCATCATTAGCAAACCTGGGGTTCAGGGCTTGAACAAACACAACTGAAGGCTGTATGTAGGAACCAGAATATCCTGTATCCTACTTTAAGTAGACAACTAGAAACCGACAAGACAACTTTAACTTCATACATATAGAGAGATACACTCGAAACGCTTAAGCAGTCAAAAGGAAAAAACAGATACAAGCAACATCCTATTATACAATCACAAATTTAGTTTTGTTTGAATTGCCATTTTGTTGGTCCTAGTTTGCAGATTCTGCTGACCTGCTCATTTACAAAAGAGTTTAGGAGTCTTCAATAAAGGAGATTTTGTAAGCATCAAATTTATTTTTAACAGATCTCAACTGCACAAACAATAAATCTTTAAAGTACAGCATAGTCAGGATTTTATTGTGTCTTTGTTTATTTCTGCATAACATCAAACCAATGGCCTCATACCTGTCTGCAGTTCTTAAGAGCAAGAGCTGAGGCTGACATTTAGACAGTTCTCTAATAGAATATTGACCAAAGTTGCCTGAATGACGGTAGTGTGACAGCAGGCTGATAGCCAAACAGAAATGAAAATGTCATTGTCAACTGTGGTATCTTCACTCTGAATAGATTGCTCTTTTAACTGCTGTGTTCAGATGCATCTAATGCAAAATAACATAACAGGTTAGTTTTTACATTTCTAGCTGGCAAGTTGGTGGGACGTGGTGGTGCAACATTCCTCGCAAAAAAGTGTACGCTACTTCTGGTTTAATGGATCCCAAACAGATTTAATACCACAGTTGATTCTCAACTTTGAGAGAATTTGGTCTAAATGCTTTCCTAAAGCGAGCATTATTTCCATGTGTTGTGCAGGAAACGAATTGATGTATGGACGCATTAGGCTTTTAGTCTGAAATATTGAGTTTTCCCGTATCAGTAGAGCTGCGAGCTAATCGTAATAAAAATGCATTACCGATCTTTCCATTTTAACCCGACTTGCTTACAACTTTAAATTGGTCTGTGCGTAAGGCTGATTCATTCACCAGTCCTCAGCTTTTCTGTGTCCTGAATTTAAATGTGCATACCCGTATTGATTGTGGGCTTCAGGAGATCATTTCGGCCTGCGTTGTGTTTGTGCCTACACTGCTATTAAATACATCAGCATAAAAACTTTGACCAGTGGAGCTCAGATTTATCATAAATAATTATGTTTAAAGAACTATTTGAGGTTCTGAACATACACTTAATAACAAATGTCAAAAGATGTGAGGTACAACATGTCCACAGGCGGCTTTCTGAAGCATGTTTTGTTTGCTGAGTGACGCCAGTAGAAATTCCTTAAAAGTGAAAAAAAAATCCTTAAAAGTGTATTGTAATCATGCAAGCATATTGTAAAAGACATTATGCTATATACTATTATTGTTTATGGCAATGGTATATCTGTTATGCATAAAGCTTAAATCTAAATAGTCCGGTAAGAATTTGACACGGATCTCAATTATAATTTTTTTTCGGGAAAAAAAAACACAAACATAAGGAAAAAATTAAACATTTTGAAATGTATTATTTTTTTCTTCTTCTTAAGGGTCCTGCTGGCCCAGCAGGGACAGAAGGCAGACAAGGAGAGAAGGGTGCAAAGGTAATACTCTTATTGGTTAATTATATTATAAGTGTTTGCTTAACCAAACTTTTGTTGCCGAATTATATTTGAAAGATATAAAGCTTAATTGGATGCAAAGTAATTTTTAATCCTGAAATTCAGATTCAGTTCCGGGAAGTGACAGGAAATCTGTGATCTCCTCATATCTCTGATCTCATGACAAATTTGCCATGATTTTTTTTTATTGGACTGTTGTTTTAGAACAAGGATAAATCCCTTTTAAAAGCTTGGTTTAAAAACTAAAACCACGAGATGAATAGAACACCTGATAAAGACTTCTTCAGAAAGCCCTACAATAATGATTGGTAAACTTTTTTCATTAGATTTCAAACGATAGTTCACCCAGAAATATAAATTGAGTATTTAAAAAAAGAAAATTTGTGTCGTTTTAATATGGGACTTTCTTTCATCCACAAATTACAAAAGAAGATAATTTGAAGAATGTACTCATTCTCTTGCATTGGTTTTGTATCCCTACAATAAAAGTAAATAGGTGCCTTTGCTGTTCAGTTTACAACTTTCTTAAAAAAATCTTCTTTTGTGTTCTCTGGAAGCAAGAAGCTCCTGCAAGTTTTATATGACATAAGCAATTTATGACACAAATTTAATTTTCTGGTAAACTAACACTTGACATCTAATACAAAACTTCTCCAAGCATTGTTCAATGACATTCTGTAATTTTTTTTGTCAAAATGTATAACTTTTCAATGCTGATTTTCACTGCTCTGTTTTCACATCTTTAAACACAAATCCGTGTTGTATTGTAAGTTTTGAGCCGCGTTATGGTCATCCATTTAATGTTTTTAATAATGTCAGTTTAACTCTATAACACTAATGCCTTGCTTTTATTTTGACATACAGGGAGAAGCAGGAGCTGAGGGTCCGGTGGGCAAAACTGGGCCTGTGGGTCCCCAGGGACCTCCTGGAAAGTCTGGGGCTGAGGGGTTACGTGGTATCCCCGGGCCTGTGGTATGTTTTTTGAGTTCATGTTGAAAAAATATGATGCACACAGCTGAATTTGTATAATTTTGTTCTGTAGGTTTGAGTGTTTATTAATAATTGCACTGGTTACTGTCTTTTGTCTCAGGGTGAGCAGGGACTTCCTGGTGCTGCTGGCCAAGATGGTCCTCCTGGGCCGTTGGTAAGAGAATAAGCAGTATTATTTTGAATACACCAATTAATGATGGTGCTGAATAATGATACATATCTGTTTATGTCTAGGGTCCTCCTGGTCTTCCTGGATTGAAAGGTGACCCTGGTACTAAGGGCGAGAAGGTATGCTCAAACTTTTTAATAGAGTCTCTTGAATTTGTAAGGTGAAAACATACTTGAAATCAAGGGTCATTGTTAATGTTGTTGTTGGTCGTTTATAGTTAGTTGGTGTTTTGCTCTAGAAGTCAAGAATGAAACAGAAAATTTAGTTATAGAAATATAAAAATCTATAATCACGTGCAAAGAAATAACAACATGGAATTTGTGGACATCAAAAACAAAAAATTTACGTATTAGTTAAAGTATGACTACATGTAATGTTAATCAAACAATATGGAAGAAGATTCAAGTTGATATACATCATAACATTTTGTAAGACTTTTAGAAAAGTACACTCTGAAATACTTTCATAGTTCTGTCATAAACTGTATGACAGAACTTTAGAGTGGTACAGTTTAAACAGTTATTCTGAAAGCCTCGATCTGTACGGAAGTGCTTTATTTGCAATAATGCTGAGCTCATAGAAACTTTGAGAGAGCGGTTGACTTTATTGGCATCTCTATTTCATATAATGACAAGGTATAAACAGTCTCTTAGTGCTGGATTTAATACAGTGTCAGACAGTGATTAAACTCTTACTGTGCCAGCAATACAATAATCAATGCAGTATACTTCTATAAATCTGCTTTATGATGAGGAAGCTGGTCAGGTGCCAGACTTTATTATGAATTAATAAGGTGAAGACACAACTAGCTGTGACTATAAATATCAGCTGTTAAAATAGTTTTATTAGCCTTTGAATCATTTGTATTGTAGAATTGTGCTTCAATTTAATCTTTTAATTAATAACATATAATCCGTTGTTAATTAAGTCTTTTTGTTTGGTTTGTTTGTTTAGAACGATTTATAGTTTTAGTTATTTGAAATATTTGTACTACTACCACTTGAACTAATTAATTAATAATAAATAAAAAATTACAGTTTACAGTAAAAAAAAATTTTTTGAGCTTTTCTGCGATTTTTCTTTTAAGTTTGTTAAAATTATGCCTTTCCAGTGCAGGGCCTTCATTTTAAAGATTATACTGTTCTTTTCCAGGGTCATCCGGGTCTGATTGGTCTTATTGGTCCTCCTGGTGAGTCAGGAGAGAAGGGGGACAGGGGTCTGCAGGGTCCTCAGGGATTGGCTGGAGGCAAGGGTGATGCTGTAAGTGAATTTTGAAAGAGTCGAACACTCTGTGATTTTGCTCTATACCGTAAAGTTGGGGCACAAAAATGATTTACTGAATTCAGAAACTAATACAAAAACTTAAAAGGATTGTTTACCCCCTCCTAAATACATCAATTACACTTAAAATATATTTTGAAGAATGTCTTATTGACTTGATTGTATAGATGTAAAACCACCAATTTTTGTGTCAAACAAACATACAGGTGTTAAATATCTAGAGGGTGGGTTAATCATTAAATCATTTTCATTTTTGCTGTGCCAACACTACCAATAGTGTATTTTCAGAAAGCAGAAATGTTTTCATAGTTATACTTTTTAAACTTTAAAAATTTTGTTTTTTATTCTTGCATATGATAGACAGTTCAGGAACTTCTTCCAGTGGTGAAAAAAATATGTGTTGCCGTGCCTGCGAAAATGTTTAAGTCAGAGGCTAAGCCTAAAGTGGGAACATCAATTTCTCAGATAATGAGCATCAAAGTTGGATTTCAGATATTAATTACACTATAATTTCAATCTTTGACACTGCTCAGTCACTTTTTAATATATCAGAAATATAGTTTCACAGAATAGTCTTTAAATTATGTATAAAGATTTTATGTAGAACACAGTTAATCACAAATACGGAAATTTTGCTGGGTTTTCATAGACAGGGACACATATAGTAATTGTGTGGAATGTCGTAAAAATTGTGGATAGATTCTGCAGATACAGATAAAATTCAGATACATTCTGACCTACAGTACAGGCTTTTTGTTAATAAAAGACTGCAAAGACTTATTATTGAGTATCATAACCGAATGCATATTATTTCTCATTAATATGTTTCAGGGTATTGTTGGTTCTTCTGGTCCACTTGGTCCCCCCGGTCCTCCTGGTATTCCTGTAAGCTGTTTCTTCAGTCTTGCACTGTGAATATTTTGTACAACACTATTACATTGGCTAAATTTGGTTCCTTGTTTTTTCTATCCTAAGGGCACACAAGGACAGAAGGGATCCAAAGGATCATCTGTAAGTGCTAAAACTCTCTTTAGTTCCATAATGAGGTAGCAATTATTTCTCAATTAATCACCACATTTTCTGTTTTCTTAGGGTCAAGCTGGCCAGAAGGGTGATCCTGGTATGGTTGGACCACCTGGACCTCCGGTAAGAGAAACATTGTATTCTCATATTAATTTGCTTACATTTCAGACCAACCCAATCATCATTTGTCTTTGTGGATTGCTTAGGGTCCCGCTGGTGACATCATCCAGTCCCTTCCCATCCAGGCAAATAAAAAATCAAGGAGGTCACCTGACATGCAGGGTGATGAAGCAGAGGGTGTGATGGACTATGGCATGGAGGGAATGGAGGATGTGTTTGGCTCCCTCAACAACTTGAAGCAGGACATTGAACATATGAAGTTCCCACTGGGAACCCAGGACAACCCAGCCAGAACATGCAAAGACCTGCAGCTCAGCCAGCCAGACTTCCCAGATGGTGGGAGAAAGTTTTGTGTTTGCTTATCTAGGGAAAAGTAAAAGTAAACTCAAAGTAAACTTTTTATAGTCAACGATAGAACATGAATAACACCTCGGTGTAGTTATAGAATTCTAAACCTGTTTGTTTTTGACTGTAGGACAATACTGGATCGATCCCAATATGGGATGTACAGGAGATGCCTTCAAAGTGTTCTGTAATTTCACAGCAGGAGGAGAAACTTGCATCTACCCCGATAAGAAGTCCTCAGGGGTGAGAGAAACACATCATCTGCTAAATCTCAGGATCATAGAAAATAAAATCAAAATAGAAAATCTTTTGCGTCAAAGTGCATTGCTTGATCAAAATTTCCTTTTGTTTTAGGTTAGAATATCAAACTGGCCTAAGGAGTCGCCAGGATCTTGGTTCAGTGAATTCAAGCGTGGAAAAATCGTACGTGCCACTCCTCTTTACTTTCATAAACTTTGAATCAAAGCCCTGCATCTTGGTTTGGGTCCTTGCTGCATACCTTGCTGTGACAATAGCTTATCTAATATTAAAAGCTCTTTTAGACAAGACGATTTTTGATCACGTTTTCTCTTTGCTGCAGCTTTCCTACGTGGATATTGAGGAGAGCTCGATCAATTCAGTCCAGATGACATTCCTCAAGTTGCTCAGCTCTTCTGCCAGGCAGAACTTCACTTACATATGCCATCAGTCAGTGGCTTGGTATGACGCCAAGGCCGACAACTATGAAAAGGCGCTGCGTTTCCTGGGCTCTAATGATGAGGAAATGTCCTACGACAACAACCCGTTCATCAAGGCTATTTCAGATGGATGCTCGGTGAGGCGGCACCTTCCCAGAACACACTTCACTTTTTCAGTTTTTAGCCAATGCAGTGACATTCATCCATTTTTAAGTGTAGCTTTAAATAATCTAGATACCTGCTTAGATGGCTGTTTTCAGCATAGATGACCTGAATTCAGTGATAGAATGGTAGACTTTAATCTATAATAACCTAATATATGTCTCCTCCTCTGTTTCAGATGAGGCAGGGATATTCCAAGTCTGTGATGGAAATTAACACTCCACGCATCGACCAGGTGCCCATCATCGACGTCATGTTAAATGACTTTGGGGAATCTAATCAAAGGTTTGGTTTTGAGGTAGGCCCTGTCTGCTTCCTCGGCTAAAGGACACCACCTTCATGGCCTTAAAGGAGCACGGCCAGTCAAGACCCACCCACCCCTTTCTTGCGCCACAAATACACACACCAGCCCCCTCACTGTGTAGTCTGAAATGTTCATTGAACATTTTAAAACCTGAGTCAAATTGTGAGAGAGGACTTGAACTGCCTGGTGGACCGTGGCGCACTATTAGGAGAAGAACGAGGTTTTATTCCTTTATCTTCTCATCTCTTCATCCAACCCTTTTTATACACCACTTTTTGATCTTACATTGCTTTGATTCCCTTCCAATCTCAGCACCACTTTTTTGTCCTTAATCCTGAATTAATTTCCAATCCTACTCCTTGTCCCAATTTCCTTATGAATCTCCCTCTTGGTGCTGTTCGGAGAAAGACAACCACGGTGGTGTGCTCTTGTTGTAAACACTCCTACCACTTACGGTGCTATTAAAAAAGTGCATTTTGCTAAAACTGTAATATTATTTTGTACAATACTGTTCCTTTACAATCTTGCATGTATCAGAAATGATTTGAAGACATCCATTAAAAGGGAATTTCGGGAGCTTGGATCGTAAACAGCAAAACAGCTTTCTTTACAAGGTGTCCCTGTCAACAATAAAATAAAATCAAGCATTTCAAACCATACATATTTGTAATTATAAAGTTTCCCTTTTTGTAAATATTGAAGCACTACAAGTCTCTGCTTTCTCCAGGAATTAATGGGTATCTAGCCGTGTCTAATGTAGAATGAAGGATTGAACTGTGCTGTCTCTTTGAGGTCTGCAGGTTTCCACTAGCCTTTGATGTTCACAAATGGGAGCAATGATGCTGTGGGAATCAATGACTCTGCAATTCAAAAGAAACTTGATAAAGAGTAACACAATGTCAGATTGAATTTCTTCACAGTATACCTCAGTGTCGTAAAGTGTCAAATTTAAAGATGTTCAACCCTGTACATACAGAGCCTTGGTTGGATGATCAAGTTTATATATTTGAGATAGGAAACTTTAAATAAAATGGGTATTTGTTAACCTTTTTGTTTGGTTATTTGTGCTTTAGTTAACCCCTCAAAATGGAACGATTGCTTCATTAGCTGTTTCTCGTTAAAAGATACGAGTTCTGGACAGTATTGTATTCAAAGTGATAATCCTTTACTCTAAGTGTGATTCATGCATTTTTTTTTCTGTGCTGTATGTTGAAAGACTGTGTTTTAGGGCTTGATATTTAAAACCTTCTGTGGTAAAAATGTGCTCAGGTTTGTGCTGTTTTTCCTTGCTTGCTATTTGGTTCATTTCGTTCAATCTGTGTCTTTGAAAACTCTTCAGATATATGACAGTAGACTCACAACATCCATATCTGTAACATACTTATAATTTATGTAAAACTTGGAATAAATGATTGGTACATTTCAAGTTGATAGTCTGCTGTTTAAGTTTTGCTCGAATCATCCATATATCACCAAAATTGGATGACACATGTTTGGTTTATTATTTACTGTCTTTACTTAGAATACTTTAGAAAGCTAAAATGAACTGATGTTGCCATGGTGCTGTAGGTACAAAAGTAGATGTTCAGATGCAGGGTCAGAAAGTGACGATGGTAATTTACCTGAACTGACGCTCAAGGCCAAATGCATTTGTACGTATGGTTGAATGATGAGGACAAGAAGTGTGTCCGGTAACCCTGGACTAATGGAAACATTGTCTGTGTAAAGAACCATTTTGCAAGATGTAAACACAGCAGCACTTAGTCTCCAGTTTCATTTCTTAAAATTGTACAAGAAAGTGGAGTTGATGAAAAAATTTTACATGTGTCCATTGGTCACATGGCAACATTTAGAAAACAAACTGTTAAAATGACCTTAGTGTTTATGTTTATAATATGGAAAAGCATTGTATAGATGTTTCTTCATATAAATGTATCTTCTTTTATATTTGGGGAAGTAATGGCTTAGTGGTTAGAGAGTTTGAATCCTAACTCTAGTGTTGCAGATTCAACAGTATGACACATTTGCATAATAATCTGTCAACTACCCATATATAATTAATCTTGGAAATATATTCAAATAACCTTTAATGCTAGTAAAATGCTTGTAA
The DNA here is from genome assembly GCA_033220385.1 of Triplophysa yarkandensis. Classification (NCBI taxonomy): domain Eukaryota; kingdom Metazoa; phylum Chordata; class Actinopteri; order Cypriniformes; family Nemacheilidae; genus Triplophysa; species Triplophysa yarkandensis. The sequence goes on along the minus strand of CM065664.1, from coordinate 9,010,151 downwards.
CCAAACAGTTCTTGGTCACCATTGATTACCTTAGTAGAACAAAAAATATTTAAACAAAAAAGAAGATATTTTGAAGCATGCAGGACTTGAAAAAAATTCTTTCTTACTATGGTAGTCAATAGCAACCAAAACCAAACATTGCAATTAATACAGATTTGGCCCAATTACAGAATGATTATTCTTATTTTTGGGTGACCTATCCCTTTAACTTATTATAAATAATGAGTTTTGCAACTGTTTAAGACTAATGAACTATTGTCTACTGTATTTATACTGAGAGGGCCTATGCCCATCGGATGAGATGCTTCTGTGTTTTATCTCCTGGTGCGATCTGAGCTTTGATGGTGGCCTTCATTCATCGGGAGACTGTACTGTGCATACAGACAATTCAAGTTTAACCATATTTCTAATAATTGAGTTACAGGGGTACATTCAAGGACCTGGCTCTGGATCAACATTTTGTTTTCCTGTTTGTCTTTCTGTTTTCTGATTAATGTTTTGTGGTATAATTTAATTCTCATACTTTGATGTTATGCTTCTTCTAAACAGTAAAAACACTTGTGTTTGGAGTTGGTGCTGGTCCTATTGAATTCTGATGTGCCAAATACACTAACATTATTAATCATCATTGTCCTTCCCAAAACGTGTATGTCCAAATTCTGTATTTGTCAGGAAATGAAAAACATTTCTTTTCTAATGTTTAATATTCTGGAGTCAAAGTAAACAAACTTTTATTAAGCTGTATTTGTAGATATTTGCAAAACCCGAAGCCCGAAAAAACCCAGTGACTTATTATAATGATTAGTCAAATTCACAAATTTTGGAGATGTGTGGTTTCAAAGGACAGCAGATAAATGTAATCTTTCAACTTTCATTCAAAGGCCTTCTTCTTATGAAACAGATTCCTGTAGTTTGCTCAGTCCAGAATTGTGTTGCCAGTGCAAAGATTGTGATCCATTTCAGATAAAAGCATCTGCCATAAATTTATATTTAAATAACAACATTTAAAATTGTGTCCTACGTTATTTCTTATCATTTCTTTATTTATCTAGTCCTATGCAAAACTCGCACCTGAAATCTGTCAGCTCTGTTCAGCAAGGAAACGATTCCCTCAAAAATATAAAAATTTCATCATATGCTCACTCTCCAGTTGTTTCAAATCTGTATACAATTTTTGTTTTGCTAAACACAAATGAAGATACTTCAATGAAGGTTTCCTAGGCATTGGGATGTCATGGTCTAGTTAGAAAGTCCTATCCCTAGGGTTGCAGGTTCTCAGGCCAGCAATATGATGACTTAGGTCCCCAGGCGCTGCAGCAAATGTCTGCCCACTGCCGTGTGTGTTCACGGTTGGTGTGTGTGTTCACTGCTGTGTGTGTGCACTTTAGATGGGTTAAATACAGAGCATGAATTTTGAGTATGGGTCACTGAGTATGTCACATCACTTTCATTTTGGGTTCCCGCATAAAAGAAATTGTGCATGCAGTACTTCCAATCCAATTAATAATTTGTTGTTCAATTAAATTTATATTTTTAGTTTTAACTTTTTTTTTCAATTAAAACATTCTTAAATATATAAATGTTTTTAATTGGATCAGATTATCAAATAAAGTTGTGAATCAATACTCTAAATAAAACAGTGGAAGACAAAAGTGTCAATTGTGACCCAAAATTATATTTTTATTTGTATAATTATCTTAGTTAACTTATTTAAACCATAGACCACCATAGAGTAGAAAATAAAAAACCTCTTTGAAGTGATCAGAAGACAACTGCTGCCATTCTCAGAAAATAACCTCCACGGTATGATGAGGCCGATGTACTTGTCATCATCTGCAGTGCTGTAATCACAATACTGAAATGTATACAGGATGTTGTCACATCAAAGGCCCTGACAGCTACTTGTGAAAGATTGCGTCTAAAAAATACAAAATACCTTTCTTGCTTTATTCATTCCTTTCTTAAACTTCAAAGGTGCTTGATCTCTTTATAAAAAGCAATTCCGTTTCAGTCTCCTCAAAGACTCAACTTCAAGAAAAGTCTTTCTCCTTGAGCCTCTGAGACACATCTATGAGAGGTGTATGTTCACTGCATACTTAGTACATAAATCCAGCACGCTTTTTGACCACTAGTTTATTAAACATTTAATTTAATTTAATGTAAAAAAATTAAACAAAATGCCTCTTTTTATGAAATTTTCAAACATATTAATAGATGTGATGCAAAACACGTGTTCAACATTTCGCAAAAAAAACACTGTGGATTGTTTTAATGTGTAGTCACAAAAGAAAGCTGCTAGATTATTTTGTGATAGAGTTGTAAGTGTTGTGCATCACGGTGGACAACCAAATTGGTGAGTTGGTCTTTTGACTTCTTGAGACCATTGAAAGATTAACTAGCCTAGTTAAATTCTTGGCTTAATCTTCATCCAAAGTTAACCGCAGAACAGAATGAAGACAGAAAACAAACATGAGTGTGAGAAGTGAGGGAACAGATTTGTAGGAGGAGAATCAAGTACACTAAAAACCAAGATGAGCAACTGCACATGACAAGTGTGTTCATCTATCCTCTGAGTCACTTCTCATATTCAGATCTGGATCTAGTTTAATCATCCTAACACTTCGCCTTCAGTCATGGCTGATATATTTTACAGCAAACTCATTTCACAGGTCACAAACTTCTGGCATTCCTGTTTGGGCCCCCCTTCATTATTTCTTCATACTTGAAGAAAAAAATCTATTGAAATCTTTTTTAACGTGGAGTGTGGAATGTGTGTACTATCATAAACATTAAATGCAGAAAACAACATACGATATGCAGTTGTAGAATCCTCTAAAAATTGATTTATAGCTAAATATTCCATGAGCACAAAGACCATTATCTTCTGCCTTCCCGCTGCCTCCATGTTTGATGTGCATAAGTGTCTAAATAAATCAGAGAAGCGTGTTTGGGTTTATCGAGACTGCTCCTCTCCTCGCGGTGATTGGTGGTATGGTCTTACTCATGAATAACCTCTGTTCATAAAACATGTGGGAACGTCTGAGTCTGGTGCTCTGCTTCTGTTCGAAACACCTTTCATTCAGAGCTCCAGTGTGAGGCTGCTGTTAATGTGCTTGCAGGATGCAAGCAGTGCATTGCTTTACCATTTCTTTCTTTCTTTGTTCTTTTTTGTTTAATTCATTCTTTAAGTTTTTTAGGGACATGACCACCATTAGTGAAGACTTGTTTGCACGATGAGCTCGGCTCAGCTTAAGGAATCACACAAATGTCGTGGAGGGGAATATTTATTTCACACAACCCATCAGATGTTAGACTTTTTCCACCTCTGTTGGAGATGAAAGTCACTTTTTCTTAAAATGAAACATGCCTCGAACAACCTCTCACAACCCAAACAATTTAAAGGAGGCTCTTTGACTAAAAGTTCTCATGAAAGGGAAGCGCAAACTTTTGACAGCATAAATACATGCCAAAATATCTGCCTTAACAACAAAGCCTAGGTCTGCGCTTTATCCAGCATGATCCACCACATTTGTTAAATCTACTCATTACAGCGACATAAAAGTTCATAGTTCGTCGCTTCACTTATCTATGTGGTCAAAACTTCTTGTATGTATGTATAGCACACAGACTAATGAGTAGATGAATGTGCCCATTTGGGCAAAGATATTGATTTCTTTTGTGTTGGATGCTTGCCCTATAAAGATGACTTCTGAGATAGCCGGGCAAGATGCTTTGAGATTTGACAGTTAGACTGATGTGTTGTGTGCACACACAGGGTGAACACCTCCTTGCAACACCAAGGTGACTCTTCTTGTTACAAATAGTAGACCTTTTTCTCTAAAGATATCTGAAATATTAAGCAATCCTTTGAGATTGGCTACTTAAAGTATATTAGAGGAGAATTATGTGTATAAATGTGTGCGCCAGATACAGTAGTGAGATAATTGCTTTGGATGTAAGTGGTCATTAAACAGAACATAAAATGAATTCATTGCCATAAATGCATAGCTAATATAACACACGTACAAAGGATACCAGGCTTATTCAGACATCTGTTTCTGGTCCCAGCCATTAGATTTAAATGGAATGCTTCAATGGAACATAGTCATTAAGATCAAACCCAAATTGTTTTTAATTGTTCAGTCATATCTCTGAATGAGGATTCTTTAAATGTCAATTCTACGGTGCCGAAGTAAAATAAGTCTTCTCTTAACATAAGAGAACAGATAACAAGAGGAGCTTACCTCTAAAAAAAGGACAGACTAACTATGCCTGTTGCCAAGCAACTAATTGAGAGTGTGAGCAAGGTGCAGTGAAGTTTAAGCTCTAACTTTAGATGAGGACATTTTAGCATGTGTCCGCAGATGCAGAAATACTTCTTTATTTTAGTGGTCGCCAGATTTTTGGTTGTTTTATGTACATGAGGCAAAGTATTTATTAAAGGGACAAAAAGAAGATACTTTGAGAAAAGTTAGTAACTGAGTGTGCAAGTTTCTGGCATTTTAAAAATATGTTGTTTTCTTCAGGAGAAAGAAAGTCATACAGGTTGGAAATGTTAAGAAGGTTAGAAAATAAATACACATATTTCACTTTATTGTTGAACTATCACTTCAAGGAGCTGTGACTGGTCGCTATTTCTTCTTTTTTTTTCTTATTGACATTATATTGATAAAAAATAAAGATGTTGATAAAGAATGCTACACAATTAAAACAAAAACAATATAACAATATCTATGGTTCCCTTTAATGATTAGAAATGAGTGATTTTACATTAAATCTTTATACTATTTACACTTATATTTATGCGTTTAACATTAATTTCCCATAAAAACACTACACATACTTTTTATACTGTATTGCATACTTTCTATACATTCATCCCTTACAGATAAGACACGCTAATATAATTTGCTTTTCACATGTATACAACATGTGTTTTACATGTGCAAAATCACATGTGAGAATTGTCTTTCTGGAGCACTTTAATCTGAATCCCATGTGAATTCCAACCAGAAACCTATTAGATCTCATGTGAAATCTCATGAGGGGTCAGTTGTGTTCTGGTGGTTAGAGAGTTGGACTTGTAGGCATGAGGTTGTGGGTTTGAATCCCATTGCCAGCAGATAGTGACTGAAGTGTCCTTAAGCAAGACATCTTACCCTTGTTTGTTCTGCAGTGATAACTGGCCACCGCAGAATCCTGTAAGTCACTTTGTATAAAAGCATCTGCCGAATGAATAAATGTCAATGCAAGTGTAGGTCACATGTGCAATATGTTAAGTACAGTTCAGATGACTCTTAGTACCATGTCAGATTTTTTCAAATCCGTATTTGATATTATTACATTATACAGTTTACAAACTTGTATAAAGCATTAACTTTTATATAATGCTTATATAATAGAAAGGAATAAAACAAAAATGTGACAATACATGGAGTAAGTTGACTCAACTTAAAATTTGTTTTTTTTAGCAATGCAAAAAAGTACATAAAACTCAAATCCTGTTATAAACATCTCAACACCTTATGGATAAAGACATTTTAAGTGTATAAAATGTGAACAAACTTGTTACAAGGTGTGACCCAAGTGCTTATGTAACAGACATATAAGTGCCATACTGTACAATGTTATACCATGTGTCTCTTCTCCATATATGTCAGATATTGTTTATGTTCTGTTCTTATCACAGAGTAGTTTGATATCTTGCTTGGTCACAAAGACCCATTGCAGAAGCAGATGTAACTGATGTGATATCTGCAGAACGCTCTTCTCAGTCTCCGCACATCTCTGAGCTCAAACTTTGTGCGCCTGGACCAGAGATGACAGCACACGCACTTCTGGCGTCTGTGTCGATGTGTAGGATCGCAGGATACTGTCGGGAAGATCAATGTGAAGCAGACGAACTGTCATAGACACACAGAGGGAGACTGGAGGCAGAATGCGGCCGCTGATCGTGGTGCTGAAACCGGTGTGTTTGCTCCTGTTTCTCGGCTGGTACCCATCCGCGGTAAGGGCTGCTGCATCCCCATCTCACACACTCAGACTCCACTGATGCGCACTGGGACTCACACTCTCAATGTGGCATTCATGTGGATTTGTATGACATGTTTGCATTTTATTGATGACAGAAATAAAAGTGATGTTGATATGTGGATGTGTAGTGAAGAAGGAGATGCTCTGTGTTAAATTCTAGAGCAAAATGATGTAAAAGTGTTCTGTTTTTTTCAGCATTTTCTAATATTCATACTGTATATTAAAGTATGTTCTGTTGTTATGTAGTAAATTGCAGAATGGACTGTGTAAACTGTTATTTTAAAACAAAATCTGCTTTAGACGTTGTCTTTTTCATATTACAACTTTTATATGAATAAGTCAGGTATTGATTTATTTAAAGGTCATTTAAATGCATCCCTTATGAAAACTGTCACAATGTATTAAAGCGATGGTTACAGAGTGATAAAAAACACAATAGTTCATGTGCACTTTTTCTATAGCAAAACCCTCATTCTTTATTCTAAGGATTTATCATCTGGTTCTCCTCATTTATGTTCAGTTGTGTAATAAACATGGAAGCTGGATGTGTAAGATTAGCTCTAAATCGTGTAATGTGCGAATGAAATTATAAGAGATCCCTAGTATCTCTGAGTGTCCTAAAAATGACATCTCTCATGCAGTCATAATAAACCCAGCTGCGGGTCTTATTCCAGCAGCAGCATCCCTCTGCTCATATCTCAGTGAAAGTGGATAGCAGAGAGAGCCCATCCAACTTGGATATGAGACAATTTGCTGAAATTGCAGATAGTTGTTGGTTGCAGCAGCATCAGGAAGTGTGTCAGAGAGTGTATGTAAAAAGTCTTTTTTTTCCTGAAAAGTCAAGTCCCTGGCATGCCTTTCATAGACCACTGAGACGAAGAAAAATGTGGGTATTCACAAGGTTCTGTCATTGTTGCAGACAGTGGGAGAGAGGATAAATGGAAGGCATTCTCACAGCTGTGTAAATTCATTATGCTTTTTTTACAGCTGCTTTTATTTGAGTTGGACATGCTTGCATTGGTTTCAGTCTTGAAGAACCCATATGAATTAACTGAATAAGTAAAAATACACAGTAGCATTATTTATTATTTCCACTGTGCTTTATCTATTTTAGATTTGAAATGTACTAAGCTTTCAAGATCAGTATCTTTAAATAGCTCAAGGAACTTTAAGAGACCCTCAGATTCTAATCCCCATTTTTGTATTTTGTTTATATGTCTGTGTGTTTGTCAGTACCTTAAAAGATCTGTGAAGTAACAAATCCCAAATATATGATGAAGCGAGTCTTGGACTACAGCAAACACCAAGAAAAATACAATTAAAAATAGTTTTATCACCAAACAAGGACCTCATAAGATCTCTTAGTCTGATGAGGGTCATGCAAGGATATTTGGCAGAGATTTCATTAACACAAGAGTTTAAAACAGTAACAAAAGTTATAGTTCCTGCCATGTAAGATTAAAAGTGTTATTTTCAGTATGCTCAAAACATGAAAATCTGATTGTCAAATTATGTGTGCCATTTAAATTCATTCCCCTTGGTCTTGTCTCGGTCTCATCTGTCTTTGGTCTTGTGTTGTTCTCAGTCTTAGTGGTCTTGGGATTTCATTTATTAATGTTTATTTAAAAAAAAAACGAGTGCATGGATTTTTGTTAATATACTTCTGTGTCTTATATCTGTCTAGGTCTTGACACCCTCTGGTCTCGGCCTTGGTTTAGGTGGTCTCAACTACAACATTAGCCCAAGCCATAGCGATAACAGAATTTTCATATTTATTCTGTCTTCAAACAAAAACAGACACCTCATGCATGTGTTCTGTGTATTTGTGTGTGTCGACAGACTATCCGTCCAAAGGAAGGCTGGCAGGTGTACAGTTCAGCACAGGATGCTGATGGTCGATGCATCTGTACGGTGGTGGCTCCAGAACAGAGCTTGTGCTCAAGAGATGCCAAGAGCAGACAGCTCCGCCAGTTACTGGAAAAGGTGCGTGTGCGGCCAAACGCATGTACACACAATGTGTCTACAAACACCTTAACGCTGATTTATGTCAGTATCCGATAGTGTGTTGAAAGCATTATGCTATTCCGCTCACCATTTTCGCCTGTTAAGACTGCAACTGTGCTTTCTCACATCTGACTGATGAAAAGCATAAAGATGAGGATCGTTCAAAAAGCCCTAAAGGGTGTCTTTGGTTCCTGTGCATTGTGACTAACATTCAGTGATCATTACTGGCCCGTGAGACAGCTCTGGGTATTTTGTTTGGTCGATGACAGTGGATTGCGGTAAGAGGTAATTGGGTTATGTAATGCACATGAAGATGAAAGACCTTGAAGCTGTTACATTTTGGTCCACTTCAGACGTATCAGCTGCAGAACGTCTATATGATTTTTCTGCCTTCATAGTTCTCTTCATTGGAATTATGGAAATATAGGAATCCTCTGAGACGTTCTGCCAAGGCTGATTTACACCAGTAGGAAATATAATTCAGATGTATTGCAACTTCTCCAGTTCAGTCAATGATTAATTGAAGCTAACTTAATTTTGGTCCCTTTTCCCCTTTTAAGATTCAGAACATGTCCCAATCGATAGAAGTTCTGAACCTGCGGACCCAAAGGGACTTCCAGTATGTCATGAAAATGGAGAGCCAGATAAAAGGACTTCGATCAAAGATCAGACAAATAGAGTCAAACCGAAAAGCATTATTGACTAAAAACTTTCAGGTGAGCAACCAATAAAATCATGTCTCCGTGAAAATCAATGTTCTCCTCTAATGTGAACAAAACAGCTTAAAAAGCTACATTCTTGTCAATTACTCTGCAAATATAAGAATCAAATTCAGCTTGAAAGCTTTCTAGAGATTTACATGTGAAGTACAACACTTCAGGAAGTTATATTGCTTTTCGCTATAAATGAAAATCTTGTCAATCAGACGGACTGTAAAATGTGCCTTTAAAAAACATGAACCTTTCAAATTTAGGCTTCTCTGTTTTGACAGGAGCTTAAGGGTCGGATGAATGAACTTCAACCTCTCATTCCAGTACTGGACCAGTATAAGACAGACGCCACGCTCATTTCCCAGTTCAAAGAGGAGATCAGGAACCTTTCTCTGGTGCTCACTGCCATCCAGCAGGAGATGGGAGCGTATGACTATGAAGAACTCCAACAGCAGGTTCTCGGATTAGAGGGAAGATTGAGGAACTGTATGAACAAACTCAGTGAGTTTCAATATTTTTAATCAACATCAAACCCAATAACTTAGTGGTAATTAATCAAAATGTTTAGACGTGGAAAATGTCTTGAGGTTTGTGATATAACTGGAAATGTAAAAAAACAAACATTATGTGCATTTGGTTTTTTTGACATTTTTTATTCTTGGTAATTTTTTCAGCCTGTGGTAACCTGATGAAAATCACAGGGCCTATTACTGTGAAGACATCAGGTACAAGGTTTGGAGCATGGATGACAGACCCCCAGGCTTTACCTAACAACAATAAGGTAAGCTGTTAAACATGTGCCACCGTATCAATAGTGTTATTTAGTATTTCTACCAATATCTTCAATTTACTTAAAAAGATTATATAATAAAGAGTTCTAAGAACTATACAAACAAGCCCCGAATGAAGCACAAACTTTGATCTGTGGTGAAGAGTAACTGCTAACAGAATGTCTAAAACAATACTGATTGTGTTTATAAAGGATCTGTTTAAGAAACAAACACATTACAGTGCAAAATACTGGTTTTGATTCAAAAAACATATTTTATTTCAAACATTCGCAAGTTCTACTTAATCATGTCATTCACAGTGCATCACGGGAGTATGTGGATGCTGTAATTTTCATTTCCATGGTAACAGTGGTTTCTCTGATATGTTGATCTCTTTAAAATTAAAATGCAGTAATAAATCATACTTGTAGTAAGACTCATAGCTTCTACTAAAGTATAAAAAACCTAGGCTGGCCTTCCTGTGGGTTTGTTTAAAAATAAAATTTAATCTCAATGTTACTTAAAACGTCTTTCTCTACTTCTTCTGAACCCCAAAGAAGATATTTTGAAAAAAGTTCAGTTCCCATTCAGTTACATTGTTGTTTGTTTCCATACAGTAAAAGAATTTGTGTCCTGCAGAAGAAAGAGAGTCACCCAGGTTTATTTAAATAAAAACATGACTAAATAATAAAAAGTTGTTTGTTAAATAAATCTCTTTATTTCTTAATGCATAAAAGAAAAAGAGTCTCTCATGTTGAAAATGACAATAGTCATTCTAATTATGTGTTGACATCGTTTTCTTTTTGGGGTGAAGTGCATTTGCGTTTTTAGATATTTTTTCTGAGATAAAATATTGACTAATTGTGTTTAATAGATATTAAATATAAATTCTAAATAAATTCAAATGATTTTGGTATTATGTAAATATATTTCTTTATTGTTGTAAAAATACTGTAAAAAAATTTTTACAAACCAAATAATACCAAACTGCAGTTTGGTTGAATTATTTAAGTAATAACTCACAACACATGTTTTAAACACAATAATTATTTATTTATGAAAATTAATAAAAAGTTATCTGTTTTTTAACGCAATCTCAACATTTCTAAATCCATCGAGGCAAGAGATTCACTCAACTTTTGGGGGTGAACTGTCACTTTAATATAGCATTGTCAACTTAAGTACCATAGTTCAGACTTTTAAATTATATATTATATTTATCTTGTACTATTCTGCAGGTTTGGTATATGGACAGCTACACAAACAACAAGATTGTCCGTGAATACAAATCCATTAGTGACTTTGTAGCCGGGGTTGAGTCAAGAACCTACAATCTTCCTTTCCACTGGGCGGGCACAAACCATGTGGTTTACAATGGCTCTTTATACTACAACAAGTACCAGAGCAACATTATTGTAAGATACAGCTTTGACAGTGGCCGGGTCATGACTCAGCGGGCGCTTGAGTTTGCCGGCTTCCACAATGTGTACCCATACACCTGGGGAGGATTCTCTGACATTGACCTTATGGCTGATGAGCTCGGCTTATGGGTTATCTATGCCACCAATCAGAATGCAGGAAACATAGTGATCAGCCAAATAGATCCTCTGACCATCCAGATCCTGGAATCTTGGAACACTGAATATTCCAAACGCAATGCAGGTGAATCATTTATGATCTGTGGAACGCTGTACATCACCAATTCCCATCTGACGGGCGCTAAAGTCTACTACTCGTATTCCACCAAAACCTCCACGTACGAGTATATGGACATCCCCATCCATAACCAGTACTTTCATATGTCCATGCTGGATTACAATGCCAGGGATCGGGCCCTTTATGGCTGGAATAATGGCCACCAGGTACTGTTCAATGTCACGCTGTTTCACATTATTAAAACTGATGATGAATCCTGAAGGATGTGCCGGTAGGTGATAATGGAACATTTCTTGAGATCTTTGTTGTCATTGTTTTGGAAATGACATGTTCTGTTTCTGTCCTCCTGCTGTGTAATGGGTTTAATACAGTATATTTTAAGCAGAGTCAGAATTTTCAGAGAGATACTTAGAGGTTAGAGCGCCTCTGGAGATACCATTGTTTTACTTGAGTACAAAGCATTGCTTGATCTGTGACCTGATCATGATCCAGTTTTTAACTGGACTCAAAGCAAGGAAATAAGGAATCTTTCATGTGCTATTTAAATGTTTCGTGAGTGTGTAGCGTTCAGTGCTTGACAATGATGTACAGCTGATTTCCTTGATCAACAATGTAAACATGACATTAAATATACTCTTCTTTCTAGAATCCTATGTATTGTTCCGTCAGACTAACCAATGATATATTTTGTCTCACAGAAAATATTTTCTATTGGGTTTGAAGTATATAAAACATGAATGCTTTATTAGCCTATTATTTTGTAGTATGTATATACATATAATGTTAATGATATTGTGTAAATTACATTTGCAAAAACAGTGTTAACATTTTTATTGTGCATTGCAAATATCAAACTGCAGTTGGGTTGTTTTGATTAATAGCTCATAAAATACACTCCTTAACACAATAAAGCTTCATATTTATGAAAATTGAATACTAAAAAGCAGTTTTTAAATCAAGCTTATTTCTAAATAAATTGTAGCAAAATATAAATAGTATAATTTATATTAATAACTAATATTATTCTTTAAATTAATGAAAAATGTTAAGACATGCCTAAACATTCACAGTGAAAACAGTTCAGTCTACAGTCTCTTTGATCACAAATGCCATCCGCTTATTTCTCTTTAGCATATTTTCTGGTTTATGCAAACTTGATTTTAATGCTTCACAAAAAGAAATTCTCTGAAGCTTTCGAGTCAATCGTTTTGGTGTAACAACGTTTTATTTTTCCAGATAAACACATTCACACTTTCCTGCATTAATGAATCACCTCTGTGCATGTGAATAGAAGACTATTCATTTAGTGACAAAAATGTAACAAAGGCTTCCTGCCTTCTGTTTATGCCCATTCATTTCTATCCCTTTTCAATGGTAGGGTTGATGATTCTGAATAGTCAGACAGCAAATTATCCTGGAGTTTTCTATACACTTTGATTCAAAGTTATCTCTTCACCAGACAATAGTCTATTACGTTCTTAACTTTTAATAGAAACACCTAAAAACTCATCTTTTCCGGCTACATCAAACTCACTAACTCACTACTTTTCTAACCTACTCACTCTATCAAAAAAAAAAATTTATATATATACTTTTTGTAACTTCTCTCTCTGTGTAACTTGGTAGCATTGGTGTAGCACTTTTAGACCTATTGTTGTATCGGCTATTTACCGCTTCATTGTCTCCTCGACTATTGTAAGTCGCTTTGGATAAAAGCGTCTGCTAAATGACTAAATGTAAATGTAAATGTAATAGCAAAGTTTTTTGCATTATTTTGTGTTTGAATTTTTTTGAAGAAATTTTTGACAGGGACATTAGCACATCAGGATCCGCATCCCTTTTACTTGTTTAAATACAATCCAAATGACAAGTCTGCTCAAGATTTAACTGTCAGTCAACAAATCCCTAAAGGCTACAGTGAAACATCAGTCTGCAGGAGAACATGTTTGTCTGAATATCATATAATATAAGGCTACTATTAATAGAGTTATAAAAATGTGTTATATAAAAAAGTGTTACAGCACACAACATATCCCAAAAATTTATGTTCAAATCTTCATCATTTATTCATAGTACACTTATTCAGATTTTTTATTCATATTCATTTTTCTGTGGACTTGACTCTTTAATGTTCTTTACCGATTGTACTTTGTGAATTGTGTCAATGCCACCAATCGCCCATTCAGTTTTCATTACACACCAAATTAATGACATCTCTGTGACACACCCTATAATCTCATTATAGAAAAAATAGAGCTGGGTCTTCTTGTAATTTGTCATCTGTGACCTGGCTCTGGTTAGCCTTATGCTCCGGGGTGTCTCACTGTTGACTAGGATGCTCGTGGCTGCCTGTTTGACTGACAGATCCTGGGCAGATGAATCGGACAGACTGTCACCCCATATCAAGGCTAGGGCAGGTGCTGACTGAGACAGACCAAGCACTGCATATGAGGCCAGCAGTAAAATTAACTTTTCACCACCCTTCTCAGCAGGCAGCCAAATAGTCAGACTTTGAAGAAGACAACCAAGCCAAATAGATAAAGAGAAATGGAGTCAGAATGAACAAATGTGAATAAACGGATTTTCTGTGACCCTGCATCAGGACTGTTGGTGTTTCATGCATCTCAGTCTGGCATTGGCTGTCTGGTTTCAGTTTGAAAGGGTTTGAATACATTGGACATGGTGAATGATATCATGTCACTTTGCTGAAAATGTGTATTTATTAGCATATAAGAGAATCACAATGACATTTTTCTCTTTATTGTATATGGTCATGATAGTTATTTTATTTAATGGCTTTTATGATCCATTGCAACTTTCAAGTCAAAAGTCAATTCAAAAATTATTTGTATCGTACATTTTATATTTTCCAATATTTCGAAGCAGCTGTACATGAAATATGTTACACTACATTTATTAAAATAAAACTTTAATATGGAACTCTTAAATAGTTCATTCTCCTTGCTCAAACAATCTCTGGTATTGCAAATGAAGTCACTTATTATTGCTATGCATACTTTTAAAATTAAATAATGTTCATGTTTTAAGAGTCAATTTATTGTCAATTTAGTCAAGTCTTAATGTTGGGCCACCATTGAGGGAAAAAAGAGGACAAGCCCAACCACTGCGTCATACATGAATGCTTTGTTGTTTTGAACCATTGTACCGTCAAATAATATTAACAATTTCTAAACATTTTCCAACACATGAAACGGTTTGGTTTAAAAACATTTCTGAGCATTTTAGTATGTAACCATAAGATAATTGAAGTTTTTCCTGTACACCATAGTTTTTCTACATAATATACACAGATTTCTACACTGTATTTCACACTATTATACATAGTATGACAACGTTGTTACTTCATTATGATTGTACAGTAAAACTGATCAAGAACGCTTTTAAGGAATAGATCACCGAAAATAACAATCTGTCCTCATTTGGTCATCCTCTAGCTGTCACAAACTGTCCATTCTCAGCATATCTGAAAGTTCTCATTCCCTTTGGCCATGAAAATGATGGGAAGTGGAAAAAACACTGTTTAAATCTCATGTCTCAGCTTTCAGTGGCATCTGCATTTTGTCTGTACACTCTAAATGCAAACTAGCAAGATACCCAGAGGAAAAAATGTCTGATGGGTGCTTTTAATAGTGACCCTTAGGCAGGGCCGCTTAGATTAGAATATCAAAATAATTTCTTTCCCATTTCTTTCTTTTTATCTTTCTGAAAATAACTTGGTTCTTTTTCTTTGTAGGCCTGTTTTGTTACTTGGTGACACTTTACAGTAATGTGCTGTTGGTTAACAATTACTTAAAGCATTAGCTAAATTTAATTTGTTGCATACATATAAGATCATCTCATTGGTGGTCAGAAAGAAGTTTTATTATGATAACTACTAATCTAGGTAAATGTGATTCATTAGTAAACTATATTGTATATTGTGTAATATCACTCTTATTTTACACTAACGAAGATCACATTCAAAGGCCCCAGTCCACTTACAATTTCTTCCTAATAAAATATTCTGAACGATGACATATGTAATAATATAGATGTATTTTATCCGATGTTCACATCAGAGAAGCTCTGTGATCAGATGGCCTGCTGCTCTCTAGTGGCTCAAGCCTTCATCACACAAGCAGGTTAAAGGTCTTTCACAGTCTGGCCAACCAAAGCTTTTCTCTTGCTTTTTTGAAGGCAAAAATATGATTGTCTCAAAGTCAGACAAATAGTTAACAAATGGTTTAGGAAATCACGATTTAGTCTTTGTATTAACCTCAGTGTGACTATACCTGAGCCACAACCTCCAGTTTCAACCACATTTTACATCTCATCTTCTAGAACTTTGGTAAGAGTTGTAATTATCAGTTGTCCATCCTCAGCACCTTTGATGAATGTCTGATTCTCTGGCTAATTATCCATCTTATTGATCACTGGAGAAAGCTGTCTGTTTATTTCCAGTAGTGGAGAGCAGTTACTTCCCATTTGACATCCTCATTAGGATTCAACAGAAGATAGTTTGTGGTCTGATAACATCTCATCTTACAGAGACAGGAAGAGCTATGAAGAATTATGGTTAGTGCAGATAATATGGACAGACTGAATGAAAACATTGATTTCTTCGGTGGCTGGGATACCATTGAGTGGCATTATCTGTACCTGGAGGACTTGAGAAGACATAGATCCTTTAATAGAGTTGCCTATTTCGAGGTAAATCATTTTGTAAACTACTGAATCAATGTTGTTTTCATGAACTATATTGTGTAGCTAATGTTAAATTGTGTTATTAAATGATGAAATGTTTTATTTTCTATGTTGTAGCTCTATTATGTAAGTCAAGCCAATAATATGTGGGTGCTTGTAGTGTTTTAGATAAGTGAGCCCTTGGGATAATTCTTTACCAAATGAGATGTATACAAACTATTTGCCAAACTCTTTCTGTAAAGTTGTTTATATATTTAGGGCTCCTGTAGAATCATGGCAGAAATTCCATGTAAAAGGATTTGCGTTGTATGTAGATAGAAAGAACTCATTCTGAGATATTGGTTCATTGTGTAACATCTTTGTGCACATTTGAAGACATTTATACACATTATATCCCATTTGTCAATTCTTCTTCCAAAAACCACACTTTAGACCTTTAAAGGTTCGGTAACAAAACATTGCTATGCCCTTAACATTCATTGCTCCCTTTTGCCCTCTTACTACTGATTTGCAACGCATTTTCAGAAATCAGTAACCCCACCTTTAAATTAAATTAAATAGTTTATTTCCCAAATAAGACAGCATAATTCTGTTTTTTATATAAAAAACATCTTTATAATGTTATCAATGTCGATGGCAATGTCACCTTTATTTTGATAGCGCTTTAAACAAAATACATTTCAAGCAGCTGAACAAAATTGGTTAGTACAACACTGTGTCCAAAAATGTTATTATCATGTTTTTATTGTGTTCTTTCTGGAGTTAGCTGTTAATGTGTTGATGTGATGTCATAGACACATTTATAATGTTCTATTGAGGATTATGTGATGTTATAGACACATTCAAAAGTGAACTTTTTGGATTATATGATGTCATAGACACATTTAAAATGTTCTATTTAGGATTTTGTGATATCATTGACACATTTGAAATATTTTTATGTAGGATTGTGTGATGTCCCAGATACATTTAAAATGTTATATAGACAATAATGTGATGTCATGGACACATTTAAAATGTTCTATTTAGGACTATATGATGTTATAGATAGATAATAGATCTGATGAGATTTCTCTTGCTATCTTTCGATCATGTCTTTATCATTAATCTTAAGAATGAGAATAGTGAACCCTCATATCTCTTAGTGAAGCCAATACAAATGCAACCTTGAACTCGTATGATGTAATGACTGTACGAAAACTAATACAGACCAGAACAACAAATAAATACTAATAACTAAAATAAATAACTAAATCAGAACAGTAAAAAAAACAAAGAAAAAATTAATAAAATAAGAAATGAATTAAACACAAAAACAAGGTTACAATTCAGATCCTCTGATCTATCTGACATTTATAATGTTCTATTTAGTATTTTGTGAGGTTATATACACAATTAAAAATTTGATTTTATAGAAACATTTATAATGTTCTATTTAGTATTTTGTGAGGTTATATACACAATTAAAAATTGGATTTTATAGAAACATTTAAAATGTTCTATTTAGGATTATTTGATCTCATAGACCCATCAATAATGGTCTTTTTAGGATTATTTGAAGTCATAAACAGATTTAATTGTGTCTATGTGATGTCGTAGACACATTTGAAATGTAGTATTAAGTATTTTATGATCTTAAAGACACATTTAAAATGAATAGAGCTTTTGTGGCCTACATAATTCAAACCAAATGTAGGTTGATTGAAACATTTTTAGGATGCAATTTAAAAACTTGTCTTTATCTCTTTTTACAAATAAACTTTTCACTTGAAGTGAAATTATTTCCTGTAATGACAACTCAATTTTAACCTGCCCCCCAAATCAAGAAGACATATTAGAATGATATATGAATCCAGCGCAAAGCATTACCATAACACAATGCACTAAACTTAATCTTAAGATCTGAAATATGTTGATCATTGCCAAATTGGCAAAATTACCGGTTGTGGATCTCCAGTATATTTTGTATGTTGATGCTATTGCCACATGAATCCCACACTTCTCCTTTAAAGCTGATAATCAAGACTTGCACATCAATGAAATGATAGTTGACAGTGTTAAGGAGTTTATGAAATCTGTGCAGCGGGGTGCAGAGGGGCTGATGAATTGCCCCTCACTGTCAGATATAAATTTAGACCAGCATACAACTCACAATCCAAGACATGCCCCTCACGTCCTAGAGGGTGTGAGCCCATTTCAATATCAGCCGTATTTTTCCTCTGCAGATGCAGCTTATCATCAACCAGGACCTGTTGTTCTGGAAATAATAAATTAGTCAGAGCATTACAAATGCTTGACAGTGCCTTACATACACAAACCTAGCTCGACCTGGTTTGGACGCCAAAAATGTGTAACCTGAGAGAGATTATGTCAACAAGATCCTCTGGCTGCAAAACTAAACTGGATATGCTCGTGAGGTCATCGCGAACATGCCATCTCTTACCACGTGGGTAAAAGGGTATGATCGCCTTACTGCCCCCTGGCATCGGCGCACCATCCACAATAGACAGGACTCACCTATAGCCCACAGCAGACATCATGCCATGTCTGGAGTTAAGAGATCTTTTCACCGTTGCTCAATTCATAAAGGCAAGGTGTGACCATGGCCTCAAAGCAAGTACCTCGAAGGATAAGAATTATGTTTTTTTCGAGGTGGAGATTCTGGACCACAAAAGCAAGGCGCAACTCTGCTACCTGGATAAGGTGCGTGAGTAGGCCAACTAAAGGTGTTTTTGCACTGGGTCACACAATTGTCTGTTCTCTAAAGGATAATATTTTCACATATTCTTTGTTTTGAATGGATGTGGACTTATGAAGTGTGTTCATAAGTTATATGATTTAACATAATTCTTGAACTCTGTCTCAGGTAGAACCCGATGCCACCATTGCAGAGATTAAGACACTGTTGCACAAGATTTGTACGTTTAATTTTCATGCACAATCTGGATTGTTATAACTATGCCGGTGTTAATTCTATTCACAATATGAATTTGTTTTATATCTGCAGACCCCAAGTTTTATCCATCAAGACAAGCGCTGAAACTGCATCCTGGTAAACTTGTTTAAATGCATTCTTACGTATGTAGCTTAGCCAGTAAATGCATGGAGTGAAACAAAAAAAGGGTAAAATGCAAAAAAGATCTATTGTGAAGTCTTATATAGTAGCCAGCTGCTATTGCAAACTTAAATCTACAACAGATGTTGGCCATATGTGCGTGCAGCTTTTTCTTCAGATCCAGACATAGCAATAACTTGAAAAATTGCAGCTATTGCTATAAATCAAGAATGCTGTCCTTATGGAAGGCATGCATGTATGTTCTAATGTTTAATACATTTCAGAAGGAAAAGCTCTTAGTGATGATGATGTGCTGGAGGACCTTCCAGTTGGCACAACTGCGACAATGTTCTTTCAGGATCTTGGCCCACAGTTAGGTTGGACTATGGTAAAGCCATATGGCAAAGTCACCTGATAAATAAGCTTAATTCTGTTTTTAAGTAGTCACATAATACAACATAATGAAAAATAACAATTGTTCATTTAACTGTAGGTATTTCTGGCCGAGTGTCTTGGGCCACTTTTTGTTTATCTCTTGTTTTATTACCGGCTTCCGTACATTTACGATCCTGATTACAACTACACACAAAGTCCATTTAAAGTTGTCAAGTAAGACTCATGTGAATTTCAGCTAAATGTCATGTTTGTGAATGAACAGAATATTTAACACATTTTAATAATTAGAAATGTTTGTGTTCCAACGCTTTGATTAAGTGTTGAGTGATGGTGTATATTTGACTCTGCTGATACAGGCTGGCTGGATGGTGCCACACTCTCCATTACATTAAGAAACTTGTGGAAACTATTTTCATCCATCGGTTTTCAGATGGGACTTTACCTTTAAGCACTATCATGCAGGTATGTTTATCCCAAATTTCTAAAATTTCTAAATCTAAATTGATGCATTCTCGCCATTGTCCAATGATCACAATAGCAAATGGAAAATGTAGTACAGCAGAAACTTGTGGGACCCTTTTGACTACTATTTTTATTTTTTCTTCTAAGATAGTCAAAGAAGTCTAAGAACTGTTTGGAAGCACTCTTCCAAATATCTTTCCCTGTATTCAACCAAACAAAGGAATTGACACAGGGTTGGATCAACTAGCAATTCATGACAGAATATGAATTTTCTCTTTAAATCTACTGGTTGTGTTAAATTTTTTAAGAAGACTGAGACAAAGACTCAACTTAAAACCCCCATTATGTGGATTTAAAAAAAAAAAAAAAAAAAAACAGGAATACAAAAACAGGCACTTTGGTTTTCAGTCTTATTGTCATAATATTTTCATAATATTATAACCTGTCCAAAGTGTTTATGACATGAGCACAAATTCCAATATGACTATGTAGAGAAAGGTTTGGTGGGGGGTGGGTATTTGGCTGCTGGCCATTAAGCTTTCTCTTGCATTGGTATAATATTCCTTGGTATATCATTTAACTTACTGTACAATCCAGAGACCATATGATCTGGCCATATGGTGCAGTCTTACACTACAAAATATTGCCTGCACATGTGAATGTGATAACATATTGGATCGTATGTTCACAGGCGACTTAAATTAATAATTCACTACAAAATTCTTCATTTTTCAATCAAACTATTGTAATTTTGATCCTGTATATTTTGTGTTAACAGTATGTTGTTAAAAAAATTAATTCAACTCAAATATAATAACAAAACTTATATCAGATTTTTAATACAAATATATTTTTTAATACATTTTTTTCATTGCACAAAATTAATACAATTTTTAAAAAAACATTAAATAGATTTTTAAGTGCAAAATATTTAAAACAATTATTTAACAGTCTATGATTTCAGTTAACTCAAAAGGAAATCAGTTCTTTCTCTTCAATTAAGAAAATGACACTTTGTAACACGTGTTTGATTGTTTTATTAATATTATTTTGTTGAAACAATTTAGACATTTTTTTGTAAACTTTAAAACTTTGAATTCATTAAAATAAACAGTTTAAATTAAGTAATTACCTGTTACTGTAGGTACAAATAGATTAGATCCACCAAAATTGTCTTAATCAAACAACTGTTTCTTTTCATAAAAAAATCTTAAATAATAATTTTAGAGAAATTAACTGTAAGGATTCATGGTGAATACTTTTATTCATCTAGAATAAATGTATGTGTTTACACTATATGAGTCTGTGTTTTGTGCATCATAACTTCTTATTTATAAACACGAACACATACGTATATTTGTTTAGAAAATAATCAGAAGTATGTTTTATTTTAGTAAAATAAAAAAATTATAATAAATAAATCTTAAATCTATGCATTTATGTGTATGTATATATTAATGGAAAATTAATATGCAGACATATTATGTTAACAAAATTACTCTGGAAGTGATTAATAACGAAATATCATTTTAACAGCCCAACAATCAACAGTTTATTTCCCGGAAATGTACATTTAATACTCAAGTTTATTTAATGAAAAGATATAAGTATTTAATTTCTAGTTGACAGCATTAATTATCATTACCTTTATCATCTTATAGATCTGTCTATACTACTGGGGCTTTGCAGCGTGGCAGGCCTATTATATCAACCATCCGCTCTACACCCCAGCAAGTAAGTTTTCATTATCATTTCATTATCATTATCGTTTTTCATTTATCTTTTAACAGACAATATGACTGCTTTATATTCACTATATCTTGTCTTTTCAGCCTATGGGAGACTCCAGATCTACTCTGCACTTGCAATGTTTTTGGTATGTTTGTCAACATCTTCGAAGCAGCAGACTGTATGTCATTTAGTACATTTATATTTGACATGTGTTTGCATTCATGTGTCATATAGATCTGTGAGTGTGGTAACTTCTCTGTTCACCTGGTTCTGAATCAGACCAGCTCTATTGGTGAGTCAGTTTCTGTCTGCATGCAGTTGTAATGAAGGAGAAACAATGAACCGCAGTGATTGTGATTAAATATCATTAGTAAGAATAAAGTTAGATTTTTAGAGGCTTTGTTTCTTTAATAAAGGACTGTGGGATGGGGTGTGTTGGCTTGCAATGTCAAATTGTCACGATTAATTTAAAACCAGGCCAGGCTTACAGACTGTTCGCCTAAAAGCTAAATTGTTATTTTTTTAGTTTTGAAAACGATATTACAGCCCACATATTTCCCTGCATATGTAACTTCATATTTTCTCACACATTGACAGGGTCAAAACCTACAGAGATCCCTTATCCCACAAGAAATCCTCTCACTTGGCTATTTTTCTTCGTATCCTGTCCAAACTACACATATGAGGTTTGTGGAGTTACCTGTTTTGTGTCAAAAACAACAAAATTTGGGACAGCTGGGGTTGTGTTCATGCCTCTAGAGCAGCATGTGAATGATTTTGGAAGATGTAGGGTTGTGGGGAATGTTTTGGCTGTTGTGTCTTCAATAACAGACAACCTGCACTTATTTCCAGGTGGGATCTTGGCTCAGCTTCACAGTCATGACTCAATGTGTTCCAGGTACACAATGTTCCTTCACACATAGTAACCTCTAAACACACATTTATTCTTTTAAAATGATAACAATCAATCTTTTGTATGCCGCAGTTGGAGTTTTCGCAATTTTGGGTTTTGTTCAGATGACTATATGGGCTCGAGCGAAGCATAAAATGTATATCCAAGAGTTTGAAGACTATCCTTTACTGAGATCAGCCATCATTCCACTGTTCCTCTAGATCTCTTTACTAGAGAATAAACACACATGCACTTTCATCAGACAGGCCAATTACAGCCAACACTTTTTTTTTTTGTATTTACACAAGTTTTCACAATCAATTTGAAACATTAAGCTTTCAAAACAAATAAATAAGCCAACTGATAACTTAGGTATGCTGATATTAAATAATTATATTATATTTTATTAATTATATTAAAATATTATTTTTTTAATTAAAAAAAATTAAATTCAGTGGAAAATATTAAAATAAATTCTGTTCATTTCTTGTTTATGTAATGGAAAAAAAATTGACAAAATATATATTACAAAACTTATATTTTTGGAGAATTCTAATACAGTAGAAATATTTGAGTTAATAGATTAACTTTTTGTATATTTTCAACAAACATTTTTTTTACTTTATAATGTTTTCTGTAATCACGAAACTTGTTACATTTCATCATTTTTATTTTGTTATTTGCTTCAATATGTGTTACTAAAATGAATCTCATGCTTTCAAGTAAACTTAAAATGTTGTGTTATATTAAATGGTTTGGCAATGATCTAACTCTGGCATATGACTGAAATAGATTGAGAAATTTGATCATTATGAAGAGATGGAAAGACTAAAGTTGTGTGGTAATGTTGGGGAAGCTAAGACAAAGAGTTATTTATTTTTTATAACTTAATGTAACATATAGCTAGAAATCTTCAGTTAAACAGACAATGCAAGACTTTCGGACACAAATGTTTTATTAATGCTGATTTTATCATTCTTGTATACCATTACAGTACGTTAAAACATCTGTGTGTAGTATAGACTAAAACATCTGTGTGTAGTAGTAAAAACAACTGTGTGTAGTATAGAAAATGTCATTTTAACTTACAGTATATCTTGCTCTCAGGAAAAGACATTTTTCCAAAATGCAAAAGTTTTCAAAACAAGGTAAAGCCATATAAATACACTTTAAATACCAGTGTTTTTAGTTGAAATTAAATTTTTGTGTTGTAGCATGTTACGATGTTAGTTAAAACTACTTCAACCACACGTAGCCCTAAATTCATTTTTTCTATTAGCAAATTGTATAAGACAAATGACCTTAACAAAAATTTGAATCATCAAACCATGAACACTCTAAAAAAACACATTTAATGCATTTCATGCATTACTTTGAGAAAAAGATTAATAAAAATTGTTTTTCATTGTGTTTTTATTGAGTGTTTATACTGTAAAATGGTATACTCAGGCACACTGACAAAAAAATTACGTCAAAGAAAATCTGTATAGCAGATATTTACACAATTATAAAGACATTTCTCCATTTATTCATTAAGTCTCTAAGCAAATCTACATTAAACACATTTTGTGTATGTCCATAAAACCTATAAAAGTCTGTAATATGTGCAATTTTGCAACTTGTATGTATACTGTTTAGAGGGAAAAGAAATACTACATTATCCAGACTAAATAAAATCAACAATATCATTTAACCTACTTTTTTTAGCAGAATTGTGCTTTGGTTCTACATTGTATACATTGTATACATTGAGTTAATAGTTGCTCTCCTTTTGAAACCTTGCATGTCCAAATTTGTTGTATATTAAAAAATATTTTTACTTTTTAAAAGCTAAATTTAAAGCAAGCAGGCATAAAGGGGGAATAATAATATTGGTTTATTACAACAACTAAAAATGATTTTGAGGGACAGGGACAATATGATTGACTGTATCACATGAACTGTCAGCAGACATAAAAAATGTTAAATACGAATAAAATATAATATTGTTTAACATGATGAATAGAGTATGTCAGTGTAAAATTCTAAAATAAAGGCTTTAAGGAGCGTTATAAACAAAAAAGTAAAATATCATGCCGGCATTACTTTCATTCAGTCTTCAATAAATAATCTGGTCTTAGATTATCTGTTTCTGCTCACAACTCTTTGTAGCGGTGAGATCTTTTTATCACGTTTTGACCCTGATGATCGCTGAGGGGGAGAGATATCTTCCTCACCAGACTGCTGCTTGGCAAAATTAACAAACACCTGTACAAACAGTTCTGTAGTTAGTAAGACAACATTTTAAAGCAGTAAGATTTGTGTGACATCCGCTTATGAAGTTTGATTATTATTTTAAAGCTTTAAGTTACCTGGTCTAATGTCGTCTGAGACACAGAATAGTCTTCAACGTTCAGCCTCTCTTTGTTGGCTATTACTAGCTGGAAGACTCGTGCCAGTGACGCAGCCGCAATTTCATATTGCAAAGTGTTGTAATGTTTCTCCCGCTGGACACATCCTGGGAAACTGCTTTCCATAAAGGACTCTGCAGGGATGAGGTCGGGAGACAGACCTGGTTTCGAGGCCTTGATCTTCATGGTGACTACATAGCCACCTCCAAACCTGTCCGCAAACACAACAAAATGACAATAATAGTGTTTGTTTTGTTGAAAAGCACTTATATCGATATGGGATAACAGAACAAACTTACTTGTATTTTAAATGTTGGATTGTGCCCAGACATTTAAATGTGCCATTTACCATGATGGCCAATCGAGTGCAAAGAGCCTCACACTCTTCCATGCTGTGAATAGAAAGGTATAATTCTTAGTAATTATTCTGGCCCAAAAATGTGTTTCCGAAATCAAGCGCTAGGTCTGTTCTTGCCTGTGGGATGTCAGAACCACCGCTCTCCCATCACGGATGATACTCAGAATGGCAGTCCACAGGAACCGGCGAGAGTGTGGATCCATTCCTGTTGTAGGCTCATCCTGCATAATATAGTACAATAATGTATTTTTTGTCATTTTGATGTCTTAACAAAAATTATGTGACGATGTGATGACGCATACCAGAAGCACTAGAGGAGGACAGCCAATCATAGCAATAGCAGTAGAGAGTTTCCTCTTGTTGCCACCGCTGTAGGTACCAGCACATCGACTGGCGTATTCAGATAGACCCAGCTTTTGAACGCCCCACTCTGCCACCTGCAGAAAACAATCAATTATTCATACCTACACACTAAATCGTAGTCGCTCCATGACACACAAAAGACAGTAAGACTCACATTATTACATATGGCAACAATAGCAAAATGGCAAAAATGTATCATATTAAAAATATTGCACAATTCTGACTTTATGAAGGTTACTTTTTGTCTGTCTTTTACAAAAAAACTCCTAAAGGATTCAGAAAAGTAGACTATACAATTTAATCACCATTTACTTTATTTTTGAGATTTACAGAAAAAAAAAAGTCAGAGAACAATTTGAGGATGAAAAATGGAAAAGAGACTCACCCTGTCGATCTCAGACTCTGGGATCCCGCGGAGGCGAGCATACAGGTACAGGTGCTCCCTCCCCGTCAGCAGCTCATCTATGGCGTCAAACTGAGGGCAGTACCCCATGTTCTGATGTACATCCAGGATGTTACTAAGAATGCTGAAGAAGAAGCACAGTTCACTTTAGGGTTTAATTCTTCATTGCACATCACATGCTCACATGCTCGATTTTCTTTTACCTGTATCCAGCTACCGATGCCTCCCCAGAGGTCACATCTGTGTCTCCGGTTAGCATTTTAAAGGTTGTGGTTTTACCAGCACCGTTTACACCGAGAAGTCCAAAGCACTGCAAGAAACATTTGCTGATGGTTTATTGATTCATTCATAGTTTGCGGAATGTTTAACTAATAGGAAGGTTTACAAATATACCTCTCCGGCAGGTACTCCCGCACAGATTTGGTTAACCGCTGGTCTTTTTTTACCCCTGTATGTCTAGGAAAAGAGAATAAAGTTTGAACGTCCATACTTACTCTGGGTTAGTTTACAAATATTTCATTTTGATCTTGATACAGTTAATGGACAGTCACTCACTTTTGACAAGTCTCGGATGAGAAGAATGTCATTTTTGTTTCCACCTTTGTAGATCCGCTCTCTCTCCTGAGCAACATCATCATCTTCATCTTTAACAGGAGCCTTGACAGAGTCAGATGGCCTAGACAAACATTACAGAGTAATGATACTGAATGTTGTATGTAACTGAATGTAGAACATTTTTTAACAAATCCTAAAACCTAGTTCACCCGCAAGCTGTCATCATTTACTTGCCCTCTTTCAAACCTGTGTGACTTTCTTTCTTATTCAGAACACAAACGAAGATAATTTAACGGCTGGTAACAAAACCAATGCAAGTGAATGGCTGCCAAATGTCAACAGTCATCAAAATATCAGAAGAAAAAAAGTCAAACGGGAAACAAGAATTTTCATTTTGGGTGAACAGTGACATTAAAATGTAATACATCTGGAGTTGTAGAGTAAATTAGAGTTGGAGTTATAATACAAACATTAAAGCTTATAAATTATGTAATCATAATTTTTGTAATGTTTGTGTCCTTCTCACCAGTAATCAAGGAAAAATTTGTACTGGATGAGCAGATTGAGGATGAAATACACAAAACCCTCAACAGCCATACAGACTAGGTTCTTTCCCACAAAATCCCATTTGAATGGATCCATTGCGAATTCCTCCCCTGTGTCACAAAAGAGAATAAAAACAGGGGCATTTGAACAGGATGAGGTCCCAGGAACGTATATCTGTGTCACAGAATATACATTTTAATTCATTCATTCGTTTTAATTCAAAGATTTTAATTCATGCCAAAAACCATGATTGAAGCTTTTAGGGTTTAAAAGAATGCTCCTTCACTTGCCCTTGACTCCCAGAACCCAAACCCAACATAGATTTTAGCTCATGGCTTAATAGCAATTCATGACAATAAAAAATAATTTTTTTAAGACATTTTTCAGACTTTAAAAACCTACTCACCAAAGCGAGCGTAGACATCAGTCACAGCCTGATTCATGGCCATATCAATGAGACCTCGGCCGAGACAGAAGTGAGGAAAGATCAGCAACACCTTCTTCAGCATTGCATTAAACATCAGCAAAGTCTAAT
This sequence comes from Triplophysa yarkandensis, assembly GCA_033220385.1. Taxonomy (NCBI): domain Eukaryota; kingdom Metazoa; phylum Chordata; class Actinopteri; order Cypriniformes; family Nemacheilidae; genus Triplophysa; species Triplophysa yarkandensis. Next base: position 8,982,588 of record CM065664.1, on the reverse strand, counting down.
AGAGTTGTGAGGACAAACAGTCAGTTATAACAAAAGGCTAACAGGGATTTCAAGTACAGTGTTTAACAGTTTTAACTTCAAGGCATTTTTGAGCAATTTGTATGAGAATTATGGAGCGATGGTTACTGTACCACGTTGTTCTCAAAAAGTTCTAAGATGAAGGTGATGGCACTGCTATTGATTCCAATAAACAGGTTAATGCAGGAGAGTGACACATACGCCGTGCTTGGGATTTTGAAGATGTAAGACATGGGGTACATCATAGGTGTCACTGACCACCTATATAACATATGTAAAGTAAACAGTGTTGAGACTTTTTAACATAGCACATAATGTCATATAAAATGTATAAATAGTACGTATAATTCAACTGACCCATAAAGAATTAGCAAAGCAACCAGTGCTGGGAGATTGGTTCGAGATGTGTAGCATTTTTTATCAAAAGCCAGAAAAATCCCCACAACCATGGCTGTGCTAAGAGAGTAGTTTATCTGACAAAAACAGGTGTTGTAGATATAAGCATTAATACAGCAGTCCAGAACCATTTAGGCCAATCATAGACCATTACTGTTGATGAATCTCACCATGTCCCAGAAAAAGTTGGCAATCCAGTAGACCAGAGGACTGACTCCGCTGACAAACTGCAGATGTTTGGCTTTGGTCACGCGTTCCTGAATGAGGTAGAGGACAAAGCTGGCTGGAATGAAGGACATGGCAAAGATGACACAGATAGCCACTACTGCATCCACTGATGTGGTCAGACTGTGGAAAAGTACACATAAGATCGTTTGAAAAACTATTTTTTCAGTAGTTGAAGTTCAATGTGATTAAGAACACTTACACAGTGACCTCTGAGAGCTGCTCTTTAGTCAGGTTGAGCGGGTGGTTAATGGCAGTCATGCCATATTCAGATTGATTGACATGAGGTGGCAAATACGCTCGTAGAATAGCATTGTTAGCCACATTCAGGAAAGAGACCATGGCGTGCCAACCTTTGTTGTTATACCACACCTATAGAGAATGGGAAAAGAAAGCCTAACAAAGTTCTTAACAGATACTTCAAAGATAAACAGGAACCTACCTATATTTTAAACAATGACATTCTGTTTTCAACAGAATTTTGATTTAAAGTAAATGCATTTTTTAAGGGACAGTGTAACCAAACTTTTAAATTCTAACATGAATTACTCAACCTCTAGTTTTTCCAAACATGTAATAATTTCCCTGCTTTGTTGAATAAAAACATATTAAAAAGAATGTTGGCAACTGATATTTCAGAGTCATCATTGACTACTATTGTAGAAAAATAAGATGGCAGTCAAAAATGACACACTCTGTCCTTGTTCAAAACCCATATAAATGTATTTGTTTGGTTAAACCCAGACAAAACAATTGGGAAGAATGCTTGTAACAGAAACAATGCTTGGACCCTATTGTTAACTAAGTGTGAAGTGTCCACATACAGTGTGTTTTGAAGTCACTCTGTCTTTACATACAGTAGGGAGATAAGCATACCTTAACATTGTACTCGCTCTCCATGTAGCGCAAGAAAGTTCCTATTTCTTGCATTACTAACTTTGAATAGGGACCCTAAGGATAAGAAAGCATTAAAACAGAATACGTTGGGTATTTTATGTGTATAATGTTATTAAATGCCTTCAGGTGGAGCTGAGCAAACAGAATAACATACCCCAGAAATATTCATCATACGTCCAAGCTGAGATAGTACATTTTGGATCTCCTCGGGGTCAACATCAAGAATGGGCAGTTGTCCACCAACAGAGAGTCCACCATATCTAAGAAAGTTAAGGTCAAATTCGATTCTATGACCAAAATGCCTGAGACATTCTACAGTAAGAAAGCTTTCATGGGTTTTTGACTGATACATATGGAAACAATTGTTACCTTTGTTCATTTACCCAGTATTTGCTCTTCAGGCTGCATATGAAGAAAAACACAATCCATTACCAGAAAAATGAAGATAACACTACCGAACACTACAACACATTCTTGGTTCTTTAACAGCTCACCTGGTTTTGATGAGACTGGGGTACGTCTTCACCAGGTAGTCAGAGATGTTTCTGTATGTCAGGTCAAGCAAAGTATCTCCTGTCGGCTCTTTCCTCTATAACACAAACAGAAAGTTACATATTACATAAGGCTTCTACAAAATATCAGCATACACTGTAAAAGTAATTAATGTGTCCTAGTAAATATCACAAAAATGCACATCTATGTTTACTTTATGAAAAATTTTATAAACATTTAATAGATGTTTTTCAAGAATTCTTTTTGAAGAACTGATTACAAATGTAGCTAATTCCTCTAAAACATGCAAAAAAAAATTTGGTTTATGCAATGAAAAAAAGTATTTATTTAACAAAAATATATACATATATTTGTGATGCACACATAATGTTTAAAAATTAGTTTAACAGTGTAGAGCATCAGTTTCTCTGTAAAGATGAGAGGTCCAGGTGACCTTCTGACCTGGCGTGGTGGAAGTCCCCCGGCACCGGCCGGACACACCGGAAGCATGGTGAGCTTTGTATTCGTGCTGCACTGACAGGAAGGGGAGGGGTTTCTAGCATTCCACTCAGGACTCAATAAGATATTGCTCACGTCAGGAGATACTGAAGCCGCTTCCCAATGAGAGCTTGTGTTTAGGCATGTAAAGAGGTCCCTGTGCCAGAAAACATTATATCCATATATAAAACATGCATCAAAAGCCATGGTCAGAACACTTTCTTTTTATACATTGCGTTTAAATGACATTGATATGTGCACTTGCTCTGTCTTTGCAAAGCAGTCACAGTTGATACGTAAGCTGAAAGTTTATAAGCTTGACAGGTTTAAACTTTATTGTTAAAAAATCAATTTTGTATGAAGAAAACTAATGGGATTTATTCCTGGAACCTTGTGCCCTATTTAAAGATGGTGATAATATAAAAGTATAAATCACAGAAATTAGAAGGACAATTGTGTTCGCTGGCTAGAATTATGCAGAAACTATTATTCTCCTTGATTGATTAAGGCAAGTGCTTTCCAAACTTACTCCAGTGACTGATTCTCCATACAGCGTGTTCCCATGCCAGGCTCTTTCAGCAATGACTGTATAAAGTATTTCATCTTAGGATGAGCCGGCTGCTCATTACTGAGATGCAGAAGAACAGAGGGACATTAAAAAACAATCAGTTTTTTAGTGAGATGACTCTGTTCATGACAGGAGTTTTCACCTGATGAAGGTAAATTGTGCTCCATACATCCACGGAGAAAGGGTCAGGCTGGGATACTCTCCAAATGGGGGAACGATCATGGTGAAGATTAAAGCAACGAGCACGAAGCTGGCCGGCAAAACAATCTACAAAAAAACAACAACAACATTGTATTAAAAGCCTAAAGCAGAATTTTAAGCTTTAAGACACACCAACAAAACCTGTTGTTAGTATGAAATAGCATAATTAATACAAGGTTAATAAATGTTGTAAAAGCATTGTTGATTGTAAGTTCCTTTTAGCTAATGTATTAAAGTTATAATTCACCCCAAAATTGTAATATTGTCTCATCATTAAACGTTTTGTGATTTCAAACCTTCCACAGAACCAAAAGATTCTAATAAAAAGTCACCCATTCACTTGCATTGTGTCCATACAATAGAAGTAAATGAGTGCCACTGCTGCTGAGCAACCAACTTTCTACAAAATATCTTCTTTTGTGTTCTGCAAAAGAACAAAAGTCCTTCAGGTTTGAAATGACAAACTTTCATTTTTGTGAGAACTAACCCTTCACCTACTGTTAATAAGTACAAAATTGCTGTAAAATTGTAGAAATATAATTAAGAAAAACAGTAAAACATTAATGTTTTAAGAATTATCATCGTATAAAAACATAATTACTAACCAAGATCATTTACCTGTGCAAGGAAATCTTTGTGGCTACGCATTGCATGGTGAAATCTCTTGACTAGTAGGGCGTGAAACTGTTTGACAACCAAACTAAATCCTTTAACCTGTGTGGATGCTTTACCAGCACTGTTGTCAGAGTCTTCAGGGTTCTCCACACCATTGCCTTCTGAAACCATGGGCACATAAGAAAGATAAATGTTAAATAGTTGAAGTGAAAAGATTGTTGTTTAAGCTTTTAGGCTGACTAAGTAACTGATAACTGACCAGCTTAAATACAAATTCAGCAAACTATAGAAATGATCATAACCACTAAACTTTAAGCTTATCCCTTAACAAACCACCAGCAAACATGTGGCTTGATCAGGTAGGTATTTCGGCAGGATGCAAAGCCACTGAAGTGAAGAGCGATTTTGAAATGCTTATCGCTGCTGAAAGCAAAGCACCTCATTTTATTTTATGCCTGAGAGCGTGACTTTGCATTAATTTCGTAGCATGAGCATTATACAAAGCTGAGCTCTGAAATCTCAATTCACCTTCCGGGCCATCAGTATTATTATTGGCTGCACTGGGCCCGAAGACACCATTGCCATTTTTCCTCTGCTGCAGCATCCATTGCTCTGAGGGGGCATGGACCACACGATGAAATGAAAAGTCAGAGACTACAGGGTTTAGATATAGATGCCTTTAATGTGGGTCACAGTAAAGTGAATCTTGTTCTTTGTTAAATATTGTCAGGATTACTCAACAGATTTTGTACAGGTTCCAATGTGATGCAATAATTAAAATGTAGCAATACAGTTGACATGAGCTTTTGGCACTTGTTCTAGTAGAGAGATTGGAAAGTATAAAAGGTATAATGTTTTTTTATTTACCTGGTGTGACAGAACTGTTGGCAGCCTCTCCGTCTGCTGTGACCTTTAGAAAAATCTACATAGGACATTTCTTAAGTCATTAGAGTGCACAGATTTATCAATACAACATCAATAAGAATAATATTACAAATAAATTGTTAAAAAAATCATACAATGTCTCTAACAGTTCATCTATGTGATAATTTTTGTTGCTGATAAATTTCTAAGTAGGAGAACTCGCGAAATCATAGTGTCAAATAAACTAATTGACCTCACTGTATATATATATATATATATATATATATATATATATATATATATATATTAACTTGTGCAGGAATGCTTAGGAACACAAAGAGCTGACGAAGGAATTCATCGCAATTAATTGCATCCAGAATAAAAGTTTGAGTGTAAATAAAATATAAATAAATAGTTAAATAAATGTCTTTGTTCTTTGCATTGTACCTTTTTAATATAGAATGTATATTTTTATAGAAAACATTTAGATGTATTTTTCCAACAATTCAAAAAATATAATATAAAATATAAAATTATATTTTTACATGTATGTTTACTGTATGTATTTATTAACACTAAATTATTGGGACAAAACACAGACACACATAAACACCAGCTTTTATTTTGGTTGCAATTAAGTGCAATTAATCGTTTTGGCAGCCCTACTTAATAAATAACTTTATTTTAAATGTGTCAAAATGGACAACATAGTGTTTAACACTGAAAAAAAATTAAGCATATTTTTGAGATTTACGTTTGCACCGGACAGCAACTACGTTAAAGTTAAAAATACAATTTTCTTTTATATTTATCCCAAAAAATATCACCATTGTAACTACGATGGCATGAATAAGCTTTAAATGTCATCCAACCTCTTCCAGTGATGTGTCAGATATTCCAAAGCTGCTGAGGCCCATGTCACCCAACGTTTCCTCCAGTTCTCGGAACAGACTTGCATAGGCCCGATGTTTAAAACCTTTATTAGGCAGCAGATAGGTCATCTCTTGGCCAATCATTTCAATAAGCTTTGCTTCTGGTACATGGTGATGAATCAGGGTAGTGATGCTCTCCACGTTCCCTGGTCAGAGATATGGGAACACCATTCATTTTTAAGGACATTTCACAAAGAGGCATTAAAGGTACATTACTGACTCCATAAGGGTTTCACTAGACTGACCATCGAGCACTCTCTCAGGCTGATTTGTCTGACTCTCTTCTTTATATCTGGTGCAGGTGGAGCATGTGCAGGAACACTCAGATGCACAATCACATTGATTCTGAAGAACACAGTCAAAGAACTTATAGCCATGGGCACTGATATAATGTATTTTACAGGATTTCAACACTATATGGTCTTTTGTAAAATGGTTTAACATCTTATCTCACCTCTTTCTTGCGCTTGTCTTTCATGCGACGCACCAGTGTGAGGTAGAAACCCACTCCAAAGCAGTTCTTCAGGAAAAGAGGAGAGCCACTACAGTGCAGTTTACCTTTGGATATGATGGCCACTCTATCACTCAGCAGGTCTGCCTCATCCATGTGATGGGTAGATAATATTACTGTACGTCCTGGGAAAATATATTTAAGAGATAATAGAGATGGGTAGATTTGTTTCGACTAAGAGGAGTGGTTCCATATTTTTTTTTATTATTTAATATGAAAAGCTATGCAGTGATTGTGCATAAGCCTGTAATGTTCACTTTGGCCAGGAGGTAGCAGTACCTGTACGAAATTTAAGAAGCAGGTCCCAGATGGATCTTCTTGAGTAGGGGTCAACTCCTGAAGTTGGCTCATCCAAGATCACGACTTTAGAACCGCCCACAAAGGCCATAGCCACTGACAGCTTTCTTTGCATTCCCCCTAAACAAAGTCAAACCTCAGTTATATCACCATGTATTTGATTTATACATTTTTGCTGAAAAACATTTTTACTCACCCTATTTCTTTTCTCCACAAAAACTGAAGATATTTTGAAGAAAGTTGGTAACCAAACAGCCCATCCTTATGAAAGAGTAGTTTATTGAAGTGTGCTATAAGTATTATTATTTTAAACTTAAAATTGAAAAGTATACTTTTATTAAATAGAAAGTGGGCCAATTAGGTCCTGTAATGTACTAACAAGTACACTACTAGTACATTTGTATAATAATATGTATTTTATTTTACCTCCACATACTTTACCTTTATTTAAGTATACTTATAAAATAAACTTCAATTATACTTCTTTTTCATTAGGGCTGGCAACCATTCACTTCTATTATATGGATACAAAACTAATGCAAGTGGAGGGGTTCCAGTTCCCAACATTCTTCAAAATATTTTGTTCTTCAAAATATGTTCAACTGATTTTTGGGTGAACTGTGACTATCAGAAGACCACCTTAAGGATTCAAAAACCTTACGGTGGAGTAGTTTTAATTCACTTTAATGGACTTATCATGCAACAGAATGTTCATTCAAATGCTTTTTAATATAAATATAAATGAAATGTAATATCAACTGTTAGTTAGACAAATAATCAAACACAGGCTGGTAGTTAACTCTGGGCATCCCATGAAACGTTCTATACAGTCTTTATCTCATGAGAACTTACCAGAGAGGTTCTGTGCCTCATCGTCTCTTTTATGAGGCAATCCCAGATCCAGCAGCATTTCCTCGACCTCCCGTTCTGCCTCCCTGCGGCTACGACCCTTCAGCATAGAGTAGAAGAGAATATGCTCCTCCACAGTCAGACTGATGTGGGTGGTGTACATCAAGCAAGGATTGGGACATACATGATTGATCAACACAAATTCCTATTGCACAGTGAATCATAATACAATAATACTACTCATAATCTGTCCTATAAAAGTCTCACTGGTTAAAGAGAATGTTGTGCTGCGGACACATGCCCAGGGACTGTCTTATAGCATCCATTTCTGTACGAATGTCTCTGCCATATATGTAAGCAGTCCCAGAGGTGGGCGGGAACAATCCGGTCAATATGGACCTGGTGTGAGATATTTAAGAAAACATTTATAATTATAGAAAACATCTATAATAACACTGTCACTGTCTTTTGTTAACAATTTCTTTAGAGCAACAGACAACGCACAAGGTGGTGGTCTTCCCTGCTCCATTGTGACCCAGGAAAGAAGTGATCTGGCTCTCATAGAAGTTCATGCTGAGACAGTCCACGGCAGGTCTTGAAGATTTAGAATACACTTTCACCAGGTCCTGTACTGATACTCCTGCTAACAGCGCGTCTGGCTCAGACTCAAAGAATGGATTCCCTGTGGGCACAAGCACCATACAGACACTTCATCAAACAAGCCTAAATGACAATAGAACAAATTCATAAGGTCAGATTCAAATTCACAGGTATAGCAATGATAACCAACAGAAAAAACAATAATGCATTTCTTCTTAAGGTTGTCTTTATGGGTCGGGTAAAACATACTGCCTCCCATACATTTCAAGTCCTATTGAATGACAATACTACTCAAGAATTAAGTGAATTGAAATTGAGAGAAATTGAAACATAGAGTTTGTAACAAAACACAAATAACTGTCATTAATTAAAGTTGCTTTGCTCATTTATGGCTTGATACAAAGAATAAATTTGGTCTTTATTATTCATTTACAGCAAAACTAGCTTTAAAGGATTGTTTCAAAAGAAATTAAGTTGTTTCCATCATATACTCACCCTAACCTGTCTGAATGACTTTTTTTGAGAACAAAAAATATATTTTGAAGAACAAGTATAAGCCCTCATTGATTTCCACTAAGCCATAGAAACATTCCTCAAAATATCTAATTGTGTGTTCCACAGAAGAAATAAAATACATATCAGAATTGATAAAAAGATATTGTATTCGAGTGAACTGTCCCTTTCGAATACTATCAATTGACACAGTAGATTTTGCTATAAAGCACCACAAAACAAATAGAAATGATGAGGCATTTCAGTTCCACTCAGATTCTTACCTGTCTGCTCAGGCTGTGTCTCCTCCTGTTCAATCTCCCCATCCTCCTGTATCTTCAGCTGCTCCTCACGTTCCCTCTCTTTCCTCTCTCTTTTCTCCTTGTGCTTGCATTGCTTACTGGTGGACCCGTTACATTCTCTCGGTGAACTATCAACATACTCCGAGTTATCTACCAGAGGTTCTTCAGGTCCTGCAGAAAAAGAAGAAAGGAAGACTAGGTAATTGTTTACTCACTTATTTCTTTCTTTCATTCATTTCTTTCTTTCTTTTAAGGGGTGCCAGTTATCAACATTGTTCAAAATATTTTTTTAATATAAAATATCTTATTTTGCATTTGTTTTAAGTTTTGGGTTAACCATCACTTTAAGTTAAATATCCATATCAATAATTGTTGAGTATTTTATTTTATATAATACAATTATCAAAAAATAAATGATTCATACTAATTGAATGTAATAAATTGTTATATAACTAGTTCTAACAACAAAGTTAGCTAGTTCACTTCTGTCCATATCCGTGCATTCCATGAAACCATCTACAAAGTCTTTATTCTAAAATAATTTCTCAAAATGAATGTAATTGTGTGAGAAACCCAGAAATTAAGTAATATGTACAATAAAACTTCAAGCACACCTGTTTCAAGCTTCTCTGAAGGTGGGGGCGTCAGCTTTAGCCAGTAGGAGGGCTGCAAGGGAAAATAAAACGGCCGACCGATGCCATACTGGCCTAAAAAATAACATTAATAAAATTACAAACTGTATAAGTTTTCACGATTTAAAAAACAAAGAGCAGAATTCTGACCTGGAAAAACATTGTCGAGATACCAAGCCAACACAGCATACAGAATGGCATCTAACAGCATCATGAATATAGAGGTAAAGAAGGAGAATTCATCGCCCTCGAGTGGGCTTGTGCCAATATTGTCCCACTGCAGACCCAGGCCTTGCTCCTCATAGCGGGACAGATACTCTGTGCCAAAGCCAAAGGCCACTGGAGACAGTAGGCTCTAGATGACAGTTTACCGATTTATATGCAAAGAAACTAAAAATGCTTTGACTGATCTCGAAAGGTTTGGTAGGTGCAACACTCAGGAACTCACCACTGCTAACTTCATGTTTTTGGTAATGCGGTCCTGCCAGGCGAAGCAGAAAATGTGAGGAAGATAGAGGGTGAAGTAGATGATGCCGCTGCAAGCCGCAGCCAGGTTGGCTTTGTTGAAGAAGACGCTCATGAGAAAACACTGCATGATAGTGGCCAAGGTGAATGTAAGGAGGAACAGGAAGAGGATGATGGGATTGCTGTAATTCAGCACTCTTCCAGCCTGACGGAAATAACCAAATTATTACACAAAGACCGATTTATAAAGAAAACATTGTTTGGATTAAATTATTTAAAATATCTTTGTGGTGTTTCCTATCTTGATTCATGGTTGCTAAGCTCAATGACACAAAATCATACAATCATATATCAAATGTAAATTTTAAAACCGATGTGAACCTTAAATCAACACAACAACACAAGTCTGATCATGAACATCTTTATGGTTTTAGTCATATTGTAGCAAATGTTTATAATTATTTATCCTTCTTCTTGTACAGTTAACAATATCTTGCCCAGGTGAGATTTTAACTGTTTCATGTTGTGAACTAAAGAAAAAGACAGAAGTTGCAACCTATACCCAGCAGATGTCACAATGAAACACTGCTGAGACACATTTGCACCTCACCATGATAATTCCAGTGAGAAGAACAGTGCTGATGGCCATCATGAGGAAACTGTCGATGAACCAGGTGGACCAAATGACTCCATTAGAAACACCTATAGCTTTCAGAGTTTCCTTTAGCCTCATCTCTTTCTCCAGAACGATGCTCTTCACTACCATAGACACAGAATAGATCCAAGCAAGCACCATGAAGATGGGGAAACAGCGGTTTAGGGTCAGCATAAACCTTGAAAAAAACAGACCAAACAAGTCCTATTAAAACACTGGGATAAACTCTTAGAAAGGTTTCAATGCAACACATTTAAAACCAGACATTTTTTGAAAAATTACAAAGGATTATGTCTTTAGATGGTAAATGGGATGCGTGTCGTCTTTCGCCAGAACATTTCTTTATCACTTACATGTCATCCACATAGCAGGGGTATGGCATCTGCTGCAGGTACACCCCCAGAGGCCAGTCATGACCCGTCTGTAACTTGAGGATCCCATGTTCAATCATATCCTGCAGGTAGGCAAAACCTCCCCAGATGTAGCGAAAGTCCTCCACTGGGTCTGCCCTGGGGCCAGGGTCCCAGTATCTGAACAAAATTAATGATTGAATCCACAATACATTTCAAGTACATGTACATTTTTTAAATGTATATATTATTGGTTTCTTTAAAGCATCCAAGATCTGAAATCTTGTTCGTTATTGTGACCAGCTTCTCTTGTTTCAATATTCTGCTAATAAATGCAAATACATCTAATCATATATTTATTACGGAATTCAGAAGAAATGTTTCCACTCATTCGCAAAATTTAACAAATTATAATTTTACTTAAAACACAAGCATATTTAAATATTTTTGAGGTGGTCTCTCAATTTTTTTCGGTGGCATTAAAAAAATTGCTGCCTTTCTAAAGGGGAAATTTCAAAAAATCTGTATTTTGCTTAAATGATATAAATGAACATTGATTTATTGCTCCCATAAATCACAAAATGTAATTCAATTCACACAGTTTGTTTATGCTGGCTGCACTTTGTATTATGCCCACATAATGACAACACAATGAACCCACAGGCCCACAGTGTCATTTAATCTCTAACTGTTTATCTCAATACAGAGAGATCTGAGCAGAATAACACCTGCAGGGATGTTTTGTGTTCCTCGGAGAGTGCAAATGAGTGGTGTCAGTTTTCGCACGAATAAAACACATGTAAAACTGCTCTTTCCCTTATGATACAATAACAATAGTGTGGTGGGTCACAACACCTTAAACAAACTATTACAAAAAGACCTTTCATTCTTGTCTTACACACTTAACCCATATAATCTAAGGTGCATTTGATAAAATGAAGACCTATATTTTTTTATTCTATAGAGATGCTATTTTACTAGGATCCAACATGAATTGATCTGATGGGTTAAAAGGTTGACTTAGAGATGTATTCGACTTTATGTTATATGAGGAAAATATAAATTATAAGACAGAAAAGATTATTAAAACAGACACTTATAAGTTCCATGATTCACCTGTCTTTGATTTTATTGGTACGTTCCACTGCATCGATGTCCATTCGGATTTTAAACTTGACATGCCGGGGCAGGTCTGATGTCCAGGGGTACATGTCAATGAAGACCAGGCCTGCCCAGAACTTATTCTCCCCCAGCAGGTGGAGAGCTTGATGGGTCATCAGGTTTTCATCCATGTGACCTACAAACTTATCCAGGCTTATACACTGAGGGGATAAGAAGATAAGAAAGGAAATGGTGAGTGTATGTACAGGTATGGCTTTTCAAATAACATAAACGTTTTTCTCTCAAAAAAGTATAAGTGTTGGATACAATAACCGTATACTATTGTGTTGTTTGCCATTGGTATGTGCACTTGTGCCAAAGAACATCTCCATCAGCGGGCCTCTCGTTCTCAAGCACTCCACTGACATGGGAAAATCGCAGAGCCTGTGTTGGCCCTTCACTAGAGATCGTAGCTGAGTGAACATGCCACCACCCAACAGCCGAGAGGCCTCCGTGTTTACCATGTCTAATAGATTCATTCACAGTACTGTATAATGCCACCAGAGATCTGAATACACAAGAGATGCAAAGACTCAATGGGACCCCCCACCGAACCTATACGTTCTATTGGGACAGTGCTACGCATGTTCTTCACAGGCAATCTCAACAAATACCTTAAAATCAAATAGCAGGAATATTTATTCGTAACCATATAGCCCATCCCAATAACCACAAGTTTTGCTCTAAGTGGTGACAGATATAGCTAATAGGCGAAATGGACGGAGTTTGTTTGTTAAGCACCAAGCCTCATCGCTCTGATCCAGACAAAAGGGCGCTTTATGACAGCCCTCTCCCATCATCACCAATCCACTCTAATCAATTTGCAGGAAGAGGCCTCAGGCTTAGGAAAAGGATCGGGTGGTGAGGTAACAGCACCAGAGTGAAGCTAAGCGATTTGCCCCCCTCATTTGTCAATGAAAGCCCCTCGTCCGCAAAAACAACACAGCCCTGGCAAAGGTTGTCTCTCCCACCCACTCCCCTCTTAATCACAAACATACAAAAGAGGGGCCTGCATGCTGTTGACAGCTTACTTGTTTCCCTCCCTTTCCCCCCTCCAGCCCGGTGGGTTCTGTATAGCTGTGGTAACTGGTCATTCTGGTGGTGATGTGCTGAGAGTAATCAGTGCTCTCCAGAATGAAGACTGGAGTGCTCTGAGCTAAAGAGTCTCTTTCTGTGGAGTGAGGAACACATCAGTGCTGGTTTGAGGAGATACGCATGGCCTGGATATAAGATGGAAATGGCCGTTCAGGGGATGTTAAATATAACAAAGCTCGAAATGATTCCCAGCTGAACTCCTAATAAAAGCTTTTTAATCTCATGTTTTTAAATCAGAGATCATTTTTTGCAGTATTTTTTAATGAACCACCTTCTTTTTTCAAGATTACAATAATAAAAACAAGCCATTTTTGACAGCTGTGATCAATGGCAACAAGCATGTGCGGAAAGTGATTGGTCGAGCAGGGTAAGCTTGAAAAAGTTAAGGATGCCGAAAATCTGGTTAGACCCTAGTTATGTATTAAGTTTAGTTTTTGCTTAAAATAATGTTAAGTTGCATTTCTAATGAGAAATTAGTATCAAAATTTTATATGTGTTTATATATGTCTTTGTGTATACAATTCATATAGACTTCTGTGACAAGGCCTGTGAACCCTGTCTGAATCTGTTTCTCCAAACTGCCAGCTTCTTTTTCTTAATTAAAAGTGCTGTTGTCAACTTTTTCTTTACAAGATTTTATAAAGTCTATAGTTTTTCACCAGTTAACCATCCGTGTACTTTGAGCATCCAAATTTCAACATACTGTGATTTGGCCTTACTTATTTTAATTTCAAATACTATCTAGGATGGATAGTATGCGAATTTGGATGAAGGGACGGCCTTGATTGATCTTTACAGTGATTATCTCACCTCACTGTACTGGTTGAACGTTCGAATGGTTTCGTCAATGAGCCTGAAGACATCTCTCCAGTCAAAGTTATACATGTTTACATATTTGTGTTCCTTTGGCCCATTGTGTAGGAAATTGAGGATGTCCTTTGTCGTGAATTCTGTGTCTTTAAGACGGCTGTCCAGGAAGTCCATCACTGTGGGGTTTTTGAGTGTGTCCTACAGGGAGAGGAAATAGGCATTTCAGTTATATACCGGAAAAACACTAACTGTATGTGCATGACTGTAGTTTCTTTTGTATAACTAGTTTGGTGAATGTAGTAATTCTAATGAAGACATAATAATGCAAAAGCATATGTTTACATATTAATAATTCTATAATATATATAATATATATTATACTAAATATGTCTTCACACAAAGCCCAACCCTGACCCCATTAAACTCCCTTCGAATGAATTGGAACAGCCAGGCTCCATCGCTGTCTAACCTCACTGATAATAATACCGTTGAATTAAACTGTTAAACTATAACATACGGTGCGGTGTATGTTGTCATTCCATACAATACATTAGAAATCCGATAGTACACAATTGTGTAATCCTGCAACTAAATACCCAAACATTGATATTTTGCTAATCTTGCATCTATCAAGGACTATTTGCAAAACAATATCTGATAAATTCCATATCATATGTAAACCTATAATCCCAAAGGAATCATAATATAAAGAAATGCAACAATAAAGTCAATGTATTGAGGAGATTGTTTACATTGTGTCATGTGTGTGTGTGTGTGTGTGTGTGTGTGTGTGTGTATGGGACATAAAGAAACAGAGGTATTACCCGTATCATGTTCATCTGGATGCTGTTCTGAAAGAAATCCCAAAGCTGGGGTCCCACTTCTTCCCAAGCCCTCCCTATCTTCAGCAATCTTTCCAGCTCCTCAAAAGTAGTGTTGGCCTGAAGAACACGAGCACAACCACTATGAATGTGCTTTAAGCGCAAAATTATTTGTTAAAAAAGAATAAGAGTCATATCTTAAAGGGCCAATGCATTAACTTCATTGCTAACTTAACAAACAAAAGTTAAAAGATAGCTAATTGATCAATTTAAAGTTCTGTCGTGATTTAATCAAAATTGGAGTCTTTTGTCCGTGGACAAGTGTTACCCAACAACTATAAATCTCTTTACACAAATAATAAATGTAGTATTTCAAGTGATTTAATATATGATTTAATGTGACCCTGTTAAAGGTCACAGCTATACCAAACACACTTGTGTATGATTCATTTCCTCATGCTGTAAATGGAATGGCCCCACATGGACTGACCGTCTTATTACGTTAGCAAAGGTTAGATGTACAGTGCATGTATGTGAGTGGGGGGATGTTTATTCTTACACTCTTTAATATTTTCCTGACAGCAGGGGAGTCCGGTGTGTATAAGATCTTTCCCATCAGGAGAGGTTTCACTGCATTCCACACGATTTTCACAACAGGGTTTGACTCCAGGTTCTGCATCAGTGCATTGCAGAATGGGGCTGTGGGTAACAGAGGTACGAGTATGTGTGTAATGTCATGGCTGTAACATATTATCAACTCAAATTCTCAGACGTTAATGTCAGGGCAACAACAAAACTAATAGCATCAAACATCATCAATTGACAATGTAATTGAGGTAAAGCAACATGTCTCAGGATAGACTAATAGACAGTATAGACAGAATAAATAAATGCGTCCATACTTGCAGTCTTGTCATAGATGTAGCTGTCATGTCCTTTGGAGCTGTTGATGCCTAAGAAAGCTTTGTAGTTGTTGTCCTCATACCAGTTAAAGGAGAAGACCCTGCTGCCCTCACCCTCAGGGTACCCACAGAACAGATCTGACACTGTGGACATCAGCTGACTGAAGAAAGAAGAGCCTCCGGGCTGGAGAAGGGAGGACACGGCCCGCATTAAGTCTTTAGAGCTCTGCCTCCCTGCAAGCTGTGAAAGAAAGTTGGCTTCAGTCAAACGTTTTGGAATATATTCCTGATATTTTTATGAGGACATAACTGATTTAGTTCAGTTTAGCTATGAATTTTAGCAGGTTCATGGTCATGACATGTCAATACAGTATATTTGTTTTCTAGGAGTGATATGCTGCTGTGACTATTAAAATGTAAAGCTTTTGACTATGAATTATTAAAAAATCCGTCTGTTTCAGTCACAATGAGAGTTTCATGAAGAGGGGTTAAGATCATTTGGAAAAGAAAAGTGTAAATATTCTGAAAAACCCATGTCTCATATCTCATGTCTTAACTCATATTTGTGTAACATGGAAGATAAAAATGTTCTGTAACACCACGTTAATACCGGCCACAGCCTTTCATGACAAGAAGTGGACTAGTCTAGTGATGGGTTGATAGTTTATGTTATTGTTATTTACCTATGTATATAACCTTCCATTGCTGTTAAGTGAAGCTAGGATTGTTCAATCAAAAAATAAATTATCATTGTAACAATAAAAGTTTGTAGACACTGTTTAATACCACAGTAGGAAAAAATACTTTATACTTTTTTCTTCTTAAAATCACAAAATAACAGTTTTGAAGAATGTTGGACAGCAAAAAGTTCTGGGCAATTTTGACTACAATTGTCAGTTAAAAAAGTGATGTGACATGTGACCCATTTAGAATCCGTGCTGTGCATTTAACCCATCCAAAGTGCACACACACAGTAGTGAACACACACAGCAACCGAGAAAACACACCCAGAGCACTGGGCAGACATTTATGTAGCAGCGCCCTGGGAGCAGTTGGGTGATCAGAGCCTTGCTAAAGGGACCTTATTCATGGCATTGCCGGCCCAAGACTTGAACCCACAACCCAAAGGTTAGGAGTCAAACTCTCTAACCATTAGGCCATGACAAGATCTACTTCTGCTACCTGGAACACTAAACAGCCTCATCTATAAGGATATCATTTCATTTAAATAACAGTATGCCAAGTTGTGGATTTACGTGACTTTCAAAAACGAACGTGTATTTTGTATAAATCAAGCAGGTTTACTATATTTGACAACTGAAGCTTTGAATAAAAACTCCATATTCTATTTTGCACCATTAATTATTACTGTTATTCCTACACTGTATATCCATCCAATAAAAAGTATTTAATGTTCTTTTGAAGGACAGTATTAATTCATATAAAAATGTGTGTACAGGATTGAAGAGTTAGGTCATATTTCCAGCAGACTGTTTCTCAAGAGCCTGCTTAGCAACAAAAATAATAATAAAAAATGATATTAAAAACATATTGTCATCTGATGTTATCTTTAAGGTTAACATTGGCTTGAGGGTATTAATCACAGACAATTCCTAGGAGGTGCAACTATCCTCTCACATATGAAGACACTTTTCCAGATGTTACACTTGTTTTAATCTCTAGACTGTGGCTTGCAAAAACACTGCTCTTTGTCAAAATATGAGGCCAGCAGGCTATCACGATGAACGTGAGATTCAGCACTTCTGAACGGGTCACGAACTCTAATGCACAACACGAAAGCCACAACTAGGTCAAGATAACCAGAATACATTAGGATTTCCAATGAGGCTTTTATTACAGAGAATGACTCATGGCTCAACAGCGGTTTAACAAATACATTTCCTCCCAAATTCCCCATTGATACGGCTTTGTGGGGCACATGCAGACCCACACACTCAAGGGAGATGGATGTAGTGATGGGTGATAGCATTTGTTGGCCCGGCTTTCTGTCATCCAAGCAAAAGGAAAAGAATTCTGCTCCACCTACAGGAAATGACTTCAGTGGAATGTCCTTTTGACTTAAATGTGATCGCACGCACACATGTATACACATTTATTGTGGATTTGGTCACTTGAGCCTTCTTTCCTTCTCAATATACCCAAAAATCCATATGGTTAAGTGGTATAACATCATATATAAATTGATGATATGATTTACACGAGGACAATGCACTTTTCAGCATCCCTCTTTGAGTTTAAGCCAAAGAGTTAAAGGGAAGCAGAGAGCTTCCTGGATGCTAAAATAAGGCTGTAGAATTAAGGAGAGGAACTGAGCATTCTCAAGCAGCTTTACCTCCTGAAGCTTGTCAGATACGGCTGAAATAACTCGACCCCAGAAGTGCAGGTCTATCCCAGACGAGTGTCTATCCAGCACCATGGGCAACTAAGCAAATAAAAAGACAAAGATAGAAAGATAGATTTACTTACATTAACAAAGGTATTTTGAATTAACATTTATCATTTGTATATTTAATATCATTAAACAATTGACCAGTGTCGAATATGGCATTATATAGGTTGTTCTAGATTTGATTATTGTTACAATACTCTGACCCTTTTATGCAAAATAAATATAATGTTTCCTTTCTTAATGCATGTTAATCTCTTTCAATTTCAATATTCTGTTTGTTATAAAGTATTTTGTACATTCCTAGTTAGTATTCTCTACACAATGTTCTTGTAAACAGAAAATATACTTACATAGAATAATCAATGTTATAATGATGATGTATCCATCAATTTTATAACCAAGCAAAAATATGTTTTGATAACTAATTAATGGAATGTTTCAGCAACTTTCCTGATGTTTTTATAATCATCCAAAAACATTCTTGGGATATTTATACAACTAGTAAACAGAATGTTTCCCCACTTCCAATAAAGGTTTTTCTAACGTTCTTGTAACCAAGCAAGAATTTAAATAAAATGTCCACTTAAATTGCATAATTTTGAAGTTTTTAGAATGTTCAGTAACTATTTAAATCTGAAAGATAATATTAGGGGACCATTTTTACGATTGTTAGCTGGGTTTACCTTATTTGAAGGAAACTCACCTTTTACTACAAAATCATGATCAAATATAAACGCATTTATTGTACACTGTACTATGTTCCTGAACATAATTGACAGTTGTGATTTTTGGTATAATTGTGCAGCATTTTCTCATCAATCTATTTCCATGAATTTTTTATTCAAGAATAAACGGGGGTCAGTTGGTTTCTGGTGATTAGAGAGTTGGATTTTTCAAATTAGAAGGTGCTGGATGAATCTCAGCAGACAAGACTGAAGTGTCCTTAAGACATCTTAACCCTGTTTGCACTGCAGTAATAATTGGCCACAGCATAATACTTGTTAATGGCTTTGGATAGAAGTGTCTGCCAATATAAATGTAAATGTAAAATAGCTAGACCAGGGTTAATGAATGTGTAGATGTCTTTCATTGACAGATATATAAACAATATCTAACTCTAGGTTGTAGACAGAATAATATTGAGTTATTTGTGCAGAAGCAGAATTTTCCATGTGATAAGCCGGTAAGATTGTTTCTCTTTTGTTTCTCTTGCTGTAATAGTACAGTATGTTCTAGAAACAAACAAGGGGTTTATCTGTAGCAAAGACATGTATTATGGTTGTGTATAAAAATTGTTACATCTTGCTTCGCTCTCTCCTATAACTAAGCATGAATTCATCAGCTATTCATTCATTAATCTGGAATTTTATTTAATACATTAAAACCCTGGAACGTTTCAGTTGTGAAGAAAAGAATTAACGAATAATCACTGCAACTGTATTTCAGAAACATCTGTTTTTAACCCAACATCATCATGAGAAAAAGCAAATCTGCTCAATGATAAGCAGGTGCATCTCAGTTTAAACTACCAGCAAGTGTGTCCCATTTAATCTGATTAGTAAATAAGGCCAAGTAGCCTGTCATCATTCTAACACTACAGTACCATCTGCTTCAGCCGAGCCCAGAGGAAAGCACTTGAAGCCAGAGACCGAGAAACAGACACGTGAAGACTAAAGAAGAACAGAGTCATACTGTAGTCCTCTCCAAACTTAACAAACACTAAGCAGGGCTGGTCTGAGATCCGTAACAGATCCAAGATTACAAACAGTGTGTTAACCGTGAGTAAAGCAATGTTCTATATTAGGAGGTTAGCAGCAAACTGTTTGGGGTATTGCTGGAACTTTTTTACAATTTCTAAATTTAAGCATATAGGGCACATGTCAGACAATCTGAGCACTAAAACTGTGGTTATGACAAAGCTTTAAAACCAGGGACCTCTGAACATTCTATCAACACCCAAAGTGAGTTTTGAATCCTCTCCATCTCAGTCCTCTATACATAAAAAACTGAAGTGTTACGACTGACCAGCTTAAAGAGTTTAAAGAAGTCGATGTTGGCGTAGAGAACATCCTCGATTTCTTGCAGTCTCTGCTGGGAAAGAGCACACATGGCATTCCGGACCCCATACAGCCCTCTGCGGCTTGGAAAGATGATGAATCTCTCGAGGAGAGCCTGGCTGCAGGCGATCTCCTTCAGGGTCAGATCAGGAACTCCGTATGCAAACTGGTTACACAGGAGAAAGAGCAACATTTTTTGAGATTACATGGTCTTTAACTTTGTATTTCGTTGTTTGATGAGTAGAAAACGATCGCATTTGTCTACTATAAAAGAAAAAAATTTAATCAGTTCCACATGATTACATAACAGTTTTTCAACAGAATTTCTCTTGAAACTGAATTTAATCATGTGGAACTGATAAACTGATGTACAATTCCTTTTTTTATATTTTGCAAGTCACTCCGTTTACACAGATTTGACCATTCTTAAGCTAAGGTTCAATCGTCTAGCTGCAACAACACAACCACGACTTTCTATGCATATGCACAAATATCCACACACACATTGACAAAATTGGTTTATACAATTCTTTACTTCAAGTATCTTCATTGGTTTCACATGATTAGTAAGTTATTGATTTCTCTTGAAATTTGATGTACATGATAAAATTAATTCCAACAACCAAATTTTCTCAGTGCATGTATTAACTTCCTTCCTCATAAGAACTTTCAATACTAATAGAAATTGTATAAAATTGTATTCAAGAATTCAAAGACAGGATTATGGATTTGTATTCATTATAATAAATGTGTAAAAGAGTGGGTATAGGATCAATGCCGGCAACAGCAGGTGTAGATGGCCAATGTAAACCAAAGGATTTCCTCAAAAGCTCTGCTTTTACATATCTTTTAAATGGATCAGATTCGAATTCAAATGACATTTCCCGAAGCTAATTGCTCACAGAAGTAATTGATCTGTTTTTGGTTAAGTAGAAGTATCATTCCGGCTTACTTGCTCCACCCGCACTTCTGCATTTGTGAGGTCATTCACTACAGCCTGTGAAAGTCCAGCATCCCTCAGCAGGAATGATGTCAGAACCTCATCATCCTTAAGGATGTGCTCAACCTTAAGTCCTTTACCTGAGGAAGAAGATAAAAAGGAATTTAAGGATTTGAGATTCCATCATAAACTCCATAATAATGGGTTCATGAACATGTTCTTAAGAAATGTTTAGACATTTGTTCAGATAAATTCCACAAAGTGGAATGATCTCAAGTGCAATTCTTGAAAAATTCTTAAGAAGTTATCAAATATGTTCTTAAGAATGTCTGTGTAGGAAGCCTATAAAGTCTTAGTCACGAGTGAGAGGATCTTCTTGGTTTTCTAAAAGGCCTTTCTGGCCCTCTCTCCCTGTTGACAACCTATATTCATGTATGCTAATGCAAAATATTTTTGTAGTTAAACAGAATGTTTAATAATGATGATTTATAATTTTGTAACGTTTAATATAAAAAAAATTTGTCTTAAGATCAATCTTGAGAGGAAAGATAATAACATTCTGGAGAAAAAGGATTGGTAACACAAAATATTCTTGACTTTAAGAAGAAAATGGCAGTGTAGAAGAAATTTCTTCTTAAGATTGTCTCTTGATTCCAGCCCTTGCTTTCTTATAAACTTATACAGGTTTGAAAGAAACAGTGCTACCCCCTATGACCCATATACCATTGACTAAAACAAATGCATTCCAGATCTTATATGAAGCGCTCATGACAGCAGCTATCTGCTGAACAGCATGTATACTGACTGTGACATTTATTCACTAAGAGAATGATAAGGTGGCTCAAAGGAACACTTGATCGTTGAATTCCTTTCTGACAAGCTGTGTCACTTGACAGTAAATACACTGTGTTGAAGGGTCACAAAGTGGAAGTCATGTGTGTGTAGAATGTGCTGACACATCCCAGTCATCAGCGGGAAAAATAAAACTGCCAAACAGTTCAAGGAAATAAGGGATAATTTACAGTTAAACATCCTTGTAGGTCATGGATCAACATTTGCATCAACCAATTAGATTTCTAGATTTGACTCATGACTGAGGTAGGGTAACCACTTGCTGATACAGTTTTAATTAAAAATCAGCAATAAATCTTACACTTCGCTTCCCCCCAAACATCTCCCACAACATTTGTATCAATCAATCAGATTTGTTAAATTTCTAAAATGTTTCCTTTTAGTTTAAAATCCACAACAAAACTGGTATTTCTCGGGCAACAAACGTCATAAACAACATGTATATCAACCAATCAGATTTTGAGATTTGGTTGAGGTTAAAGGTGGGGTAACTGATTTGTCATACGGTTGTTCTTTGACATCAACAAAAGAAAAATGCATTCCTCGGCTTCAAACGAAGTCGCTCCTTCTAATAACTAATTGCTATCTTTCTATCTCTTACTGCTGATTAACTATACTTTGGTTTTGGTACTCGGCCTGACTCAGATTTCCAAAGTATTTTCCAAAATCGATTACACTGCCTTTAAAAGAACATCAACAAACATTGATCCACACTTCATTTGGATCTTTAAACGCAAGGTACAATTATTTTTATAACACAGTAGTCTTAAATTCAAACATAGTTGTTCCAGTACCAACTAAATATGCTGATTAAGGAATTCAACAGTACTGTACCCTGGCTCAACATAACATTTACAACAAACATAAAGTGAAATTCTTGATCGCAATCAGTCGGTCATCAGCTCATTAAAAAACGGGAAAAGGAAACAGGAATGCAAGTGCAACAGAGGAAAAGCCCACTCTCTCCATCAATCATTTGGATCCAATAAAAGAGGTCCAAATCCACTTAGTCTGAGGAAAGGGTTAGTGGGTCGCAGAGCAGAAAGAATATCTTACCCTAGAGTACTGTACCTACCCGCCACTAGTTCAGGATTGGTACGCAGCGTCTCCATGAAGTTGCTCATGACAGAGACTTCTTGCCAAAGAGAACCTAACTGATGGAACTCAGTGTCATTGAACAAGAGCTCCTGAGAATCTGCGTAGAACTGTGCCAGTCTGAGAAAGAAGAAAACATCTTAATTCATAATAGACAACTTTAGGGGTAGTTCACCCAAAAATTCTGCCATGGATTACTCTTGTTGTTCCAAACATGTATACATTTCTTTGTTTGGTTAAATCCAGAGAAAGATATATTGATGCATGATTATAACCAAGGACCCGACTGACCACCACAGTAGGAAAATTATATTTATAGTCAAAGGTAATCCCAAGCTTTTTGCTGTCCTATACCTTTCAAAATACCTAATTTTATCTTCAACAGAACAAAAGTAACAAAAGAAATTTGTCTTACTTTGACAGACAGTGGGGTCCAAGAACTGTTGGGTTATATATCTTTACTTTGTGTTCATCAGAACAAAGAAAGTCATACATATTTGGAATTCCTTTTATGTGAGTATTTGACTTACATAGAGCTGTGGTAGTTGGAAACAACCCCAGGCGTCTCTCCTCGAGTTTGGTGGCGAAAACAAGGGTTATTAGCATTGCAGAACATGCCTTGAATCCAAGGCAGGATGCCCGTAGAGGGCATAGCCTTGCTGGGAAAATGACCTGCAATAGCAAGATGAGCAAGTTCTTAGACAGATGTTAATGGATCTTTATTTTAACATTCTCTTTTAAGGTGGATCATGTTTGTTGAGATTACACAGTTTGGCAAACTTGTTGATGCCTTTTGGTCAATAACTTACATATTCAAGTTAAGCCAACAAAACAATCTATGTCAGTGCAACATCTTGACTTATTTGGTGCAGGATACTTGAAATTATAAATGTTTCTATTTATGTTAAAAAAAAAACTTTGCTCAAGTTACTGTCTTTGTTTGGAGTACAATTTGAAGTAGATTTTTAAGAGCACACTGCTTAAAATATCAGCACTCTTGGCTTGTGGAAAATCAAAAGTGTATTAACAAACAAAACTAAAATTAACAAATTCTTACATTCATGTTGACGATACAGAGGATTGGCTCCCCTTAGCCACACAAGTCCAATGAATAAAATGACAGGCCAGAGAATCTCGACCAGAAAGCGGATCTGTGCACATGAATACAAAAAGATAGATAGGAAATAAAGAACGTTTGAGGTTTTTAGCTGACAATGGGTATATTAGCAATGAATTTGCCACTAAAATATAATACTAAAAACAAATTAAACCAGATTCTACACTTTAAATAATTGTGTTTTATCCGTCATGTCAGTGCAATGCCTGGGCTTGAACTGAAAATCCAAGGTTTGTGTCACATGATATAAACAGTGCACTTTAAATAGACACTGTATTGAGGCTTTGGAAAGTACAGCCCATGATGATTGTTTTGTATCCCAGTGAATCGGTTAATTGTACCTTTTGTCTCTTGCGAAGCGTCCAGTTCTTCCAGAGGAGGAGACGGATCTGGCTGGTTGTGTTCATTGCTCCAGAACTTCACCCCGTGTAGGGGTCACCAAACTATGACAAACCTGACAACACATACACCAACAACATATATATTAGATTAGATTAGATTCAACTTTATTGTCACTGCACATGTAAGATACAATGCAACGAAGTGCAGTATGTATTAATGTACCATGTATTAATCTCTGCCTGAACAATGCCATCAAGTTATTCTTTAAAAGCACTATTCGTTTAGTAATGTATTACATATTTACATCTATTATGATGAACCCATGTGTATTTGTATCCGCTATCAGAATCAGAGCTTTTTTACTTGGTGTGCTTCACACCATTTATTTGTCTTGGTGACAGAAGCGTACAGTACATATTCAATGTAAAGTGACAATTTGCCACATTGAAGATCTCACAGCCATCAAAATGCTGAACAGCACTTTAAAACACACACATGAAGTTAAATTTAGAAACTCTGAGTTGTGTTCAATTAAGTCATGTGTGTTTAAAGGAAAATGTAGGCCTATCACTAAACCACTAAACTATTTTGAGCCTATCGCTGAGACAAAAGCTCAAAGGTACAGATGAGAGCTGTTATTATGTCTGTAAGGCGTCTAATTTTCTGCCATAATCTTTTTACACAAACACTACTTAAAGCTCTTTGAATTCAGGTCAAGATACAAATGTTGAATGTCACGAAACCCAAGACAGACACATATCAGAACATTTTGTTTCCAGCGTGTTATTTTGGGTTTAATACATTACATTTGTATAGATATAGACAAATCATGCTATATCTCATATCACAGCATAATAATAATAGTGATACATCTTATTTACTGATAGCTGGATGCCAAACAGCAAATGTGCAGCAAATGTGCATTAGAATTGAACAAATACAATCTAATTTAAAATTAGTCAACTTACCTCAGTGCTGAAAATGTTTAAATCCTTCAACATTCACATAAAAAACTAAACACATTGCAGTCCATGATATTCATGGAAACACAACGGGCAAACTTGCTGCTTCAGACAAACTCAGGCGATTGAACTAATCTGATTGTGTTAATCTGCAGGGTTTACATAGCCCTCAGCAAATCTGTTCATTTTAAAAGACTGTTACTGACCTCTTGCATACAATGCATCGGGGGATATTAATTACATGTTGTATAATGTTTACACTCACACTTATGGTTTGTGTTGCACACATTTATATGTTTTTTTAACATTTATGTGTAGGATTGAGGCTCAGGTGACATAATAAAGGATGAGGAGAAACATAAGCACATAAGCAAGTATATGCAGTATAGGGAGTGAGACGAAGAGAATGTAGCCTTGCCCTAGAATACAGCAGTACATGCTTAACATGAGTCATGATCACAGTATTTAAGTCCAATACTTGTTGTAAATGGTATTGGTTAAATGTATCTATTGCTCACACTTAAACTTAGGTTTGTTACTACATATCTGTACTATTAAGTATTTAAAGGAATAGTTCAGACATTCTTTTATATTTATTTACCCCCATGTCATTCATTACCTATATTCTTTTCTTAAGTAGAACACAAAGATATTTTGAGATGCGTCTTTGGGCGAGATCACCATTTGTGCCAAAACAAAAGGACCAGAATTGTGCCGCTTACATTTCAAAGCATTTTCTGATCTTGAGAAGGAAATTGTGCTGCTAGGGATGCCATATTTGGTGACATAGAAATTATCATAGATTAAGAAATATTTAAAATACAGCAAATCCCTTATATCCTGGCAAATGACCCAGATACAGTAGAGAGCAGTTTTACCCAAAAAAAATATCACTTACATGCTCATCACAAAAGCGAAAAGGCAAAAAAGCTGACCAAACTAGTTAAAACTAAATATTTAATTTGAAAACATGTTGCATTTCTTTAGGAATAGTTTGTGCAGTCAGATGTGTTTGGCAGCTGGTGTACAATATGTAAACAATTGCTTATAAAACAGGAGCAGATGCACATACTTCAACTTAAACGTACATGAGCAGCAGTGTATGTTTTATACAACAGATAAAATACCTGGCAGTAACTGTATTACATCAGCAACGGGCGTAGCACTAAAAGTATGTTAAAAATTTAGGTCACATTTACTTAGGCTTAACAAGTACAACACAATAAAGAATGGTGGCATGGCTTTACACATTTCGGTTTATACAAAGGATATTTCACATGTAACTTGAATAACACACTGATATAACTTTCTATTTTCTGATATAGCTGTGTCTCTCTTGATAAACTCTGAGTGATTTGGAATAAAATGTTTTCACAGTGAAAAAGGGTATAAGGTATGGAAACAACACCCCTAATATATCAAACACTCACAATGAATGTCAAAAATGTTTTGGACCTGCTGGCTTACACATGACAACGAACTGCTATTTATCCAGAACAAGATCTTTAACATGCAATCTCAACTCTCTTAAAGGGATAGTTCACCAAAAATGAAAATCCAGTGATCATTCACTCACCCTCTTGTAATTTCAAACCTGTATTACTTTTTTCTGGAAAACACAAAAGAAAAAATATGAGACTGATATTGACATTGGTATTGTTAACAATGGGTTCCACTGATTTTTGATAACCAACATTCTTCAAAATGTCTTCATTTGTGTTCATAAAAAACTCAAACAGGTTTGAAATGACAAGAGTAACAATCACGCAATTTTCACTTTTGGGTCAACTAAATCCTTTTTTAAACTTTTTAATATTTGCCCCTTTCTCAAAGGGATATAAAACAATTACATATATACAACATGGCACAACAAAGACAGTTTACATACAAATACATAAACATAAAATAAGGCATTAATAGGTCTGCTATGCTTTACAATGCTATTAATTGACCAAATGAATATAAACCCTCACTTTAATCATTTAATAGCATTATATAATGTACCAAGTTTGGCAAAGACTGACCTATGAGCCAAATCTCAGAAGCTACGCATCATGTCCAGCTCTGATTTAAACAAAGTGAGCTTCTCTAAGCTCTACGCTTCTCTGCATTCGATGGCTGCGTCTCTGAAAGAGTGGTTTGGGCTCTGTGGAACTAAGTTCCTCTGCGCTTGAGCTTGGAGACTGAGGGGGAGAGTGCGTGGTGGGGCTTAGCGATTCACTTTCCAAAAGTCCTTCCACTGCTGCTCCCGTCTCAACTGATACAGAGCCTCTTGACATTGTCACCGCCGAAATAGTCGGCTTGGCCTCTGTTGTAGCTGTTGAGATAAATGATGTGGGTGTTGTAGGTGGTGTGGCCATTGTTGTGGCAATAGTCGCGACAGTTGCGGTGACCGCTGTGGTTACAATAGTAATTGCTGTTGTGTATATAACTCCTTCAGTAGCATTTGATGCAGACATATCGGTTTTTGAGTCGAAAGACCTGGATTGGCTTCCTGATGGAGGTTTATAAAAAGTTCCAGGAGGGGGTTTTAATGTCCGTGGTGCTCTGAAAGATATTGGAGCAATGCTGGACTGGCCTGAACCTGTTGTATATGGACTGTTGTGGGGTTTAACACTGAAGCCACCAGCTGAAACAGTCTCAGATGAAGTGGATGACTTTGAAGAGTCCGTCGCATCAGAGGACGGAAGGTTGGCCACTATCATTGCAGTTCTGGGCGTCACATCGTAATGCCTGTACTGTTTGTCCCAAGTCCTTCTCAGTGTCTGAGTGTCTATAAACGGGTTCCTGTAAATGCTGGAGAGTCGTGGTGTTGAAGGCTTTTCTGGCTCAGTGGTCTCCTGAATGGCAGGAGGGGGGCGCTCTCGCTCAGCCGTGTTGCGGCTGTTACGCTCATTGAGCAGTCGGTCAACGGGCATGCTGAGGGGTCGAGACGCCTGCTTAGACCTTTGGGGGAGACGCATCTGTACTGCTTGGGTGCTTGAACTAGGTCGGCTGAAGATGGATGTGGCCTTCTGTGCTTCTACGGGACCCGCGACAACCCCATTGATGTCTGAACTCATACCTGCCGGAGATTAATATTTTTTTTTAATATTTATTTGTTAATTTGTAAAGAAATCATATTAGTTCTGCTTTACCTAAGTTTACTTTTGGGAAAGAGTTTAACACTCAACACAGCTTTATGTTTAAGTAGCTAAAGTACTTATACTAACCAGATGTCTGTGCTCTATCTGTTCCTGCCTTCATTTCCTTCACTTCCGCCAACAGTTGTGAAGTGATGACAGATGAGTGTCTCTTGTAGACTTTAGCGCTCTGTATGAAAAACACAAACAAATAATATTTCAAAAAAGTTTCTACAAAATGGGCAAAATATAAGGTTAAATGTGTCACCAACCTCTTTAATATCCATGAGAGAACGTGAGTGTCGACTGAGTTTCGGCTCTTTGTCAATAGAAGCATGTGGTGCTGTTGGGCTGGTTGGGGACACAGGGCTGAGGGGGACATCAAAGATCATATTTTGATGACTGATGAGCAGCTCCACCATGCGGGCCTGGTGGGGGTAGTCCACCAAAGAGGACAGAGACACTTCCGCGTCTAACTGTCTGGGCTTGATGAGCGTAGGACCGAAAATGATGCCGAGGTTACTAGCTGTCATCTTATTCTCCTCGGCTTGTTCGGATACCCTGTAGTACAGATTTCATGTGTATTTGTTATTCTATGACATGTAGTTTGCTTTACACAGACTTATGTCCACGTAAATGTTTGAGTGGTTGTGTACCTGTGCAGGTGGGCTATTAGGAACTGCAGAGTTTTGTAGTGGGCTGCTGGAAGCTGTCGAAGGAGGTCTCTGATTTTGAAGATGACTCTTTTGAGCTCAATGCTGGGGCACAGATGCTCTCCTGATGATTTACTTTTAGTGGAATCAGGATCGTATGCCAAAACGTTCTGAGTCTCCTTTGAAAGCCCGATGACATCATTATAATACCGATACAGAACCAACGGCTCAGGTAACTGAAAGACAAAAATTTTTTTTTCTTTTCTAAGGTTGAGACCAAGAAAGCACAGCCCCAAGCAAAAACAAAAGATACATGCTTTAATATCACAAAACTAGGATAGGTTCATTTGTTCCACCACACCTGTCTCAGGTAAAGCTTGAGTACATTGCTTATGTCATGAGGGTGGAGGTCAGAAAGCTCCACCAAATCCTTTCCGTTCTCGAAGGCCTGGCACAACTTTTCTACACGAGACTTCGCCCCATTCACACGGTAAATGCCCTTTAAATGCACAGAAAGTAGGTGTTACACAAAGATGACTCAGAAATAAACAATTCCAGACAAGTCTCAATTCTGTTCGTCTACCTTAACATTCAGGGCACGACTTTCGATTTCCGAGGTACATTTTTTGATGATAAAAGGAATGCCATCAGGACTGTTCTTGGCTACCAGAGCAAAGTCAATCCCAAACAGGTGCAGTCTGCCCTGAAGCTTTTTATGACCACATTGAATAGCAAGAGTTTCCAGACATTTCTTATGACAAGCCAAGGAACACTATGTAAAATAAGAAATCATGACAATGAAAAGCTTTACTACTTTACATGAATGTAAATAGAATCAAAATGAGTGTAAATGACAATTAATTCAATACCTCCTCACATTCAGCCCCGTGAAAGACCACAAGGCTGTCACACTCTCTGCATTTGGAGGGTGCCCGCAGTTTTCTTAACTTGTGTGTATGAGCAGCCTTTGACATCTGAGCATTCCGGAAAGGTCCAGGAGAGCTGCCTGTTTCCATCATCTCAGCAAGACCTGGAAGGGAATATTGTTCACAAATACTCTAGTGAGAACTGTCAAATACAAACAGTGACAGACCAACCAAGAAAATAACAATAGTTTGGATCTAAGGTTAGGAATAGCCCTAACAAATCTGACATTCTGTTAAAATTAGGTTCACCCAATAATATTCTTTCATCACGTACTCAGCCTCTTATTTTAAATCTATATGACTTTCATTTTTCGGAAAAACACAAAATAAGATATTTTGGAAAATCTTAGGAACTGGCACCGAATCACCTGCATTGCTTTTGTGTCCATACAATGCCAGTGAATGTGCGATTGCTGATGAGTTAACAACTTTCTTTAAAATAGCTTCGGCAGTTGAAAACACTATAATACAGGTTTGAAACAAAAGGGTGAGTAAATCATGACAGAATTTTCATTTTTGAGTGAGCTACCATTTTTAATTAACTCAAAAACAGAACATTTTATGGACCCTCAGTAGCTATTTAAAATTATATTTACGATAATATAGTTGTTTTAACATTTCCTGATGATGTAAACTAAGGAACAGGATGCGTTAACTTTAGCTTTTGGTCAGTATCAACACCCCACCGATGTGTGCAAAAACCTGGATGTGAAGACACTCAACACTTATGTAATACAATTTAAAACTGAGGTTTTTGAAGAGCGACTACCACAAGCAAATGTGTCACAGTGTATTACCAACCATTATCTAACGGGGAAGGTGGTTCTCTCTCATCAAGGTCATCTGCAGAAGACATGGTACCAGTTGAGGGAGTTCTGGGAAGCCTGCGTTTGAAATCCCCTGCCACATGAACAGAGAAACCTTAGTCTCACTTCCATATAGAAGAGAACTTCTCCATTACTAACTTCTCTAACCAGTTCACAGTTTTGTGTGTAGAGTTTTGTTTGTCTCACAAATGTCTGTGATATGCTTAATACTAACAATAAATATACAGCCAAGATAATACCTTCCAGAAAACTGTTTGAAATTGTTTATTGGGAGTCAGGAATTTTAAACAAATAAATTTGTTGCTGAATTAAATTTCATAATTTTAGGTGTTTAAAGTACAATGTACCTGGACTGGCTGTTGGGGAGTCCAATGAACGAGACTCACTGCTTCCTCCAGCGCTCTCTGAATCACTGCACATTCCTCCACCTGCACTGCTTGAGCTCCAGACCCGCTGAGAGCCCTGCGCTCTTCCTACAGTAACACAAAGACCATTCAAAGTTACCATGAGACACTTTATGCCTTTTAACATTTCAACAATTTAACCCTTAAAAATATTATTTCGTCTCTTTCTGTGCTCACATTTTATCTTTTCAAACATTTATGTCATTTTTCTGTGTAAAACAATGCCATACACATCACAAGAATCATATCAATAAGAAAGTAAAATTTCAGTGAACATCAAAGAACTGGAAATACTATATAATCTTTATCACTGGTGGAACCTATTTTAACCACATTTTTAAGTCACATGACACAAGTATAAGCACAGCTTTACTCTACCTAAAGCAAAAAAGGGTTTTGTGTATAACTCAATGGGCATAATGCTTATGAACCACTCACTTCCCTGCGGAGCGTCAATGTTTAATCCATCATAAAACTTGGCTGTACATTACCTTGTATGTCTACACTGCTATTAGAACGTCTCTCTCCAATCTTGGTCTTGCAGGACGGTGCAGTCCCTTCAACCTCATCAGCGCTGTGGTTATCCGCAGATGTGACCGAGCCCTGTGACAGGTTCCCGTGGGAAGAGTGAGTGCTGCTCACAGACCTCTTATGAAGGGACATTCTAATAGGATTGACACAAAGTACAAGGCCTTTCAATCAATTAAATTCATCACATGTGTTGAAACAATTATAACTATTATAATAACTTTCAGCAGAGAAAGAAATAACAATACATTTTCATTTAAATTGCACAGCAAGACACATTAAGTAGAAAAGTCACCCATGATCCACCACATCATATCATCTGTTTAAATATTGTTTTTCATTCAGTCTGTGTGGTTCAGAGGTAAAGCTTAACAACTAAATTTACACAGGGCAGTGATTACAGAAACTGGTAAACAAAAGCATCATTTCATTCCTCATTCTTCCTGAGGAAGATGCAAAAAATACACGCCCCTCTCATGCCTGCACGGAAACCAGAGCTCTGTTGTGAGTGCAGACTAACCCAGTTTTAGAAGGAGCGGTCATGTCCTGAGACAGAGACTTCAGCCACACACGCTCTTTGGGCAGGCTGCACACAAACTCGGAATAGCGCTGACCTGGCTCATACTTTTTGGCTTGTTCGCACAGAGCTTGATAGTTGACCGGCAATGGCACAGTTTGAGTCTGCTGCATCTGAAACCAGTTCACTGTCACCTAAAGCGAGTTTAGAAGAATAGTCAGTATACTATCTTAGAAATGCCCCATTAAAAATAAAGAGTGGGTTAAGAAGTAAATATAGTAATGGTGTAAGAGGGAGGGATACACACCGCTTTAAGAGTCAGGTCACATTGAAAGACTAATTTCCGGATCTGAGCAAGAATTTCACTCTTTGTGTTGGAGATGTCGACCTTTCTTGCCTCAAAATCAGCCACACTGGCTTTATACTGCTCATGTGCATCCTCTGCCTGAAGTTACCACAAAAACACAGATTGTGAGCCAAACCAAACAAAACAGAAGTGTTTTTGTCGGACACATGATTTAAAGCATTGAGTAATTTCTGTGCACCAAAAATAAAGTTTCCAAATTGCTGAGCAGAAAATGTTAAAAAATGTAAAAAGTCAGTGTGCTAGTCTGTGAGATTCCACTTTGACATTCAACAAATTGACTTTGAACACTTACACGACTATACAAACACATTTAAATTGTAGCTTTTATAATAAAATTCCATTCCACAGAAAGAAAGCCAAAAGTAGATGTTGCTCAGATGTTGTACTCAGACTAATTCCTAGAAACTCTGTTTTTCAGATCGTCACTTTGATGCCCGGTAAACCAGGTCAATAAACAAAAGGGCGTGTGTGTTAGTGAGACCATGTTGGAATTCAATGTAGGGCATTAAAATTCTTTATAGTGTGGTTCTACATTTATGCAGTACCTTCTGTAGGGCCTCTTCCTCCACCCTTCGTTTCTTCTCCAGAGTTTTGCCTCCTGTGGCTGTCTGGTCCTCCTCAGTGCGGCTGGTGGAGCTGCGAGCTTTCTCGTACTCCTCCCTCTTCTGCACTTTCAACAGCCTGGCCTTCTTCACAGCACTCTCAGCCTCACTCTGAAAACAAAACCGCATAATCAAATGTTATTGTTCTGAATAAACATTAATAATATAATTCAGAGAATTTAAATAACCAGTAGTACCATTTTCTTCAATTCTCTTTGCCATTGTTCTTTTATCTCTTTCCTTTGCTTGTCCAGGTCATTCTTGCGGGCTTGAAGAGGCTTTGGAAACAATGGGACAAGTGTTTAATATTTGGCTTTAAGACTATTTTATAAGCGTGCGTGAGGTCTAATATAAAAATACCAAATCTAGCACCTGTCAAGCTCCAGATCAAACTAAAATGAGATTTGGAAAGAACATACTTCTATTTTAAGTGCTTTATTTACTAGTTGGCCCGTAACTGTATAAACTGCATAATACATTGTTTAAATCACAACATATAAACAATAGCCTGACCAATGCAGATTTAAATGAACCGCAAATCACTATAAAACAATCCATGTGGGTGTATCAATTATGAATATTTGTGGTAACACAAGTCTCAAACACATTCAAATCTTTATGATTACAAATAACTTATTTTGTAATCTGTGGAGGTAAGAAAGTCATACAGGTTTATAATATCATGAGGGTCAGTAATGATGACAGATTTTTTTTTTGTGAACTATTCCTTTAATGCATTGTTAAACATTTGAGACAAATCAATGACCTATCTGTCAAGGAGTTCATATTCAAAAGCAACACTGCTAAATAATGCTTACATTAATAATTTAATTTCAATTTGAACTAGATGGATATATTTATAACTGTATAAATAATTTTACACCCTGTCTGTTTATAATCTTACCTGTATGAACTTGTTGGTTTGTAGAGCTGCTGCTGTTTGTAGCAAAATCTGATTGTACTCAATCTCATTTCTGAAGGCAGAAACATAAATATCCTGGAAGGGCATATAGTCCTTTAAAATGAAAAAAATAATTAAGATGTTGTTCAGAGCACTGTCTAAACAAGTAATACTAAAAAAAATTATGTATGTCACAATAAAAGTACCTGTTGACTTGCAACTGCTTTTGCTGATTCTGCCATTTTGGCAAAACTTTTGGCACATTCCATGTCTTCAAAAGAAAAAAAATTAAACTTTAACATAATGTACAAGAGCAATTCCAAGCAAGAAAAATTGTGCTTTGAGAAAAGACTAACCCAGACTGAGGTGTTTCTCTACCCAGGCCAGAACATCTTTGGTGTATTTGGACCAGGCTTTAGCATAGAGCAAAGCCGACTCTACTCCTCTATCATTTCTGAGCAGAAGTAGGTCCACCTGTTCCACAGGAGACAACTCTGACGAGGATAAAGCTGGATCTGGACACACACACAACACTACTTAATACACACACACAAAAGCATACAGACCCACTACATCTTTGAAGAAAAGACATTCATAACCTTCAATTTAAGATAACTATAAAATCCACTATAAAATGTTGTGCTTTATATGTCAAAAGTCACATTGCAAATTTGGTCTGCTTTACAAGTCAGCTTCACAATGGCTGTGAAACTGGTGGCAGACTGCTTGTATTATTGCTAAATATGCTTCACCAGTCCCACCGTGCAAAAGACAAGATCTTTCTAAAAGTGACACGCTGATAGTAATAATAAATATGCTGCATTTCATGACCGTGTGAGATCATCTCATAAAATCTGTGCTAACTCTTTGCCAAAAGCACTGACACGCACCCTTGACCCCACCCACACATATAAACACCGCCCAGCTGCGCTCCATCTGAATCTAAGCACACCGCCCTATAAGCCACATGTGGTTCCCATTCCAAACACAAACGTTCAAAAAAAGAGCTAAAGAATGTCAACCATTTGGCAAAAAAAAAAAGAATGTGAGGCTATATTGAAAATATCACGAATGCAAAAGGGGGGTTTTGAGTACTAGAGCATGACCTATGTCAGGACTGTTTATCTGTGTCACTGCTAGAATAACTCTTTTCATGTGTGGTCCATTAAAACTAGGACAGCTTTTGTTGATATTTGTTTTTCTGTTGCGCTTAGGGAGCGTGCAACCCTTCAAAGGCACGAGTCTGAATTATGAGTTATTCAATAAAAACAGGATGCAAGAAAAAAAGAGATTTACCTGCCAGATCATGTCTATCTTCATGACATGTTCCTAAATCTTCAGAGAGGTTTTCAAACGACTAGAGGAGATAAACAGAAACGTTTCATTAAATACATTTAATTACAGAGGTTAGGAATGAGATATGTGCCTGTTTTTACTTGTCTTTAAACAGCTGATCAGAGCTTTAAAGTGATTCAAACCTGTATGGTTTTATTCCTTCCGTAGAACACAAAAGAAGATATTTTGAAGTGTGTTGGTAACTCGCACCTATTCACTTGTTAGTTTTGTGTCCATATAACCAACATTCTTCAAAATATCTTAATTTGTGTTCTACAGAAGAAGGAAAACCACTCGTAGAAAATGTCAAGAGTGTAAGTAAGGGATGACAGAATTCTGATTTTTAGGTTTCTATACCTTTAAACACATTGCTCTTTAAATCATAGCAAATGACACAGGTTTCATTTTTTTAAACGTTATTAAAATACGGTAACTCAAAAATGCTAAACATTTTTTTGTCTTTTTATGTTGTTGGAGACACATGTGCGGGTTTTTATCAGTGTGGATCACAAAATGACTACTTTAAGAATCCATTGTTGATTTCAATCTACAGTGTGTGCACAATTGTTAGGCAAGTGATCATTTTGACCATGTCATCATTTACCTATGATTTCTAACTCCATGTTTTATTAACCTGAATGCTTATGTGGTCTGCATTTATCTGAATGCTTATGTGGTGTGCATAATTATTAGGCAGTTTTTTCTCCTCAGGAAAAATGGGCCAAAAAGGAGATTTTACTGATTCTAAACAGTATCTCACAGGGATGCAGCACTCTTGAAATATCTAAGATATTGGAGAGTGATCACAGATCATCAAACATTTTGTATCAAATAGTCAACAGGGTTGTTAGAAATGTGTCGAAAAAGATTTGTGAAGCTACCAGGAACCCATTATCCTCAAGTGCTGCCATACTCCAGAACTGCAACCTACCTGGACTGTCAAGAAGTATGAGGTGTTCAGTTCTCAGAGACATAGCCAAATAAGAAAGACTGAAACCCGTCCACCTCTGAACAAGACCCATGAGTTAAAACATAAAGAATGGGCCTGGACAGTTATTTCAAAGGTTTTGTGGACCAATGATATGAGAGTAACTTTTGACGCACCCGTGATTGGATCAGTAACGAACACAGAGCTCTACTTCGACTCAGACACCAGCAAACAGGAACTGGGGTACTGGTATGGGCAGGTTTTATTAAAGCTGAAAGAGGTGGACCTTTTCGGGTTGAAAATTGACTTAAAATCAACTGTCCAACCTGCTAATTTTTAGAAGACACTTTCTTCAAGCGGTGATAAAGGGATAAAAGGCGGCACCTTTGAAGAACACTTTCACTTTTATACAAGACAACACTCCATCACATGCATCAAAGTACTCCACTGCATGGCGAGCCAGTAAAGGTCTTAAAGATTAAAAAGAATTGACAACGCCACCTTCTTCACCTGACTTAAGCCTCAATGAGAGTAAAGGCACACAGTACACATCTCTGAACAGAGTCTGGGAGGCTTTAACATGTAAAAATAAATAATTGAGATGGGAAAATCTTTTTTTTTATTTAGTTGCATAATAATTCTGTACACTAATAGTTGCCTTATAATGGTGTACATGTAGATATTCTCTTAAGAAAGCCAAAACTTCACTTTTACCACTTTAATGTTCAGATTTCCGTATTTTTTTTAATTTTTATTTGTCGAAGAGCACTGTAGTTGTACAATAACAAAATAAATCCTCAAAATTACAACTTGCCTAATAATTGTGCACACAGTGTATGAGCTCGGACATGCGAGTCACACCAAGTTACTTGGCTGTAGTGTTTTGGTCTCTCGCCAAAGTGTAAAGAAAATAGCTGTACTAAAATATAACAAATGTTTTTCTTACATAGTTCCGTGGGTCTTAAGTTGTTAGATGGGTGCTAGAATAAAAAGGTTACATGGGTGCTAGATTGCAAAAAGTTTTAAACCACATCTGCACAGCCACTATAAAAGTAACATAGTGGTCCGCAGAACCTATGTCCAACCATCCTACAGTCCCAAGTTATCGGTCAATAAACACATTTGACTTAAAAATGTCTTTATTTTTCATTATCATTTTTGGATAAAATATTCATTTATAAAAAGATTAAATATATATAAAAAATACATTAATAAAATTATGTAGCCAACTATCAGTTTGTTTACTCCACAGACCTGAGTGACCTCTAAAAAATGGAGATGATGACTTACACGACTTCTGGTCTGGGAAAATCCCAACCTGCAGCCGCTGTCCACATCTCCCATAAGGAAGTCAGACACTCTGAAATAGGAATAAGAGACACATCTGTCAATGCACATTAAATATCTTCATGCAATATTATGGACTTGGCTCTTTCATCACTATTTTATGCGAGAATTTCACAAAAGGACAGTTAACAAACATAGTATATAGTTGCAGGGCTCAGCGCTTTCTATCTATTAGACGATAAACATGCTTACAAAAGAGAGAAGGCTACAAAAAAGATAAAAGTACTCACACATTGCCAAACGTGAATGCCAAATTGTCAATGGTTGTGTATATGTCCCCAAAAATGGTATCTTTGT
The DNA here is from genome assembly GCA_033220385.1 of Triplophysa yarkandensis. Taxonomy (NCBI): domain Eukaryota; kingdom Metazoa; phylum Chordata; class Actinopteri; order Cypriniformes; family Nemacheilidae; genus Triplophysa; species Triplophysa yarkandensis. The sequence continues at coordinate 8,944,411 of CM065664.1, read as the reverse complement.
TTTCTTTACTGACTTCTTTGACGTTCAAGCCTGTGTAAAATAATAAACAACAACATTTAAATCCTTGCACTCGTTTTAATTTGTAGAATTACAGTTATAGAGCCACAATTCTTCTGCCTATATCTCACTTAGTAAGCAACTAAAATCTCAAATGCTATCAAGAGCATCAACCTATGAATTGAAATAATCTATTTGCAGAGTAGAGGACTTAAAGTTCTGAACCTGTTAAAGAAAAGGAACTAGAGATTCTTCCTTATTTAATGGTAAATGTCGACATGTACTAAAGTTAAGGTTTTAAGCAGCATTTGCCAATACTATTTTGGCTTCTTTACTTTGAACACTCATACAAAAAGTTAACTTCTTATTGACCTTAAAGCAAAATGCATAACTTATCAGTAGGAAATAGAGAACAGATATGTGACTGGCAGCAACTGAATGCTCAGAGAAGCTACGAAACGTGCATTAACCAAGTGCTTCCTGTCTGCTAGCTGTTCGTCCCCTTTACAGGAAACCCTCAAAAAGCTTCAATTCTCAAAACATTCAAAGGACAGCTTTCGCCCAACTTACCAGCTATTTTTACCCAGCACCTTAGTTAAGGTCTAGTCATGTCCAGGTTCAATACGATAAAAAGCAGAACAGCTGAACCGAAGACTTAAATTTCCTACTGCCACAGCCCAGTTTAGAATGATTCAATGAAGCTTGACTTCCACTTTTTCCTGACATACAGGGCCAAACAAAACATGTAGCGTTTCCAGTTCCGCAGTTTTTTCGATGGATTGCACGCAAAACACACGTTGGCTATCGGCAACAGTGAGAATCCCCACCCTCAAATGCCACTCAAGTTGGCAGCAATAGATGAGAACAGAAGCGCAGGAGAAGAGATCCTGAGAGGTGCGTGGCTCCTCATGCATGCCTCCCTGCTTCTGAATGCAGGCGGCCCCTGCAATGGAACGCTTACTTCTTCCTCAGGACATCCTGCAGTTCCACAACAATGCTTCCACTTCTGCCCCCTTCACAGACCGACTATGAGATGGCTACAGTCAGCCAGAATGCATTTCTCTCAGAGCAACCCCTCGAAAGTAGATATATGTATCAGTAGCACTTTTCTGCCAGCTGACTGTTGACAGTCACTTTTAAAATCAGGGAATTTTCCTCATTTTGAAGTGTCACATTGTGAAAAACTACTGTTCTAAAACTATTATTTGTCATAATTTTTCAGCCCTGCAAAATCGATGTCAAGTTTTCAATTTGTCGCTAAAACCTGTCCTGATTGTCCATTAAATTCATACACATTTAAGGTTTAAAATGGAACATGTTCGGATAATTATCTCTCCAGTCAATATCCCCATGTCTTATGCATCATAAGTTTGGCTTAAATACCTGTGATAACAGAGGCTCCTTCAGATGAGAAGCCAAGATTAAAGACAGTCAAAAGCGACTGACTTGTACTAGACATGGGCGGAGAAAAAAAGAATTTCAATAACTTGGAACATTTGACACTTTTATTGTTGCGCCCCTGAGAGATTCTTCTGCAAAACTATGCAGAACTTAAAAAAAAGAGACCTTATGGGGCCGTGATCAAGTGGAAAATGTGCATCTGATTTCCGAAGCTCTCTCGTGAGAGAGAAAGACTGGCTGACATGGATGTGCAGAATAAGAAGTTAGTTCTTGTATTGGAATGTGGGTTTTGCAGGTAACTTGAAGAACTCAGGTTAATCTGGTGTGTAACACATACATTCTAAGCAGTCATAATAAAAAGGAAATGTTCTAGGAATGCTGTAAAAGATTACAGATACAGCGAGTAGAAGACCATATTCTAGTACTAATCTCTTGCAACCTCCTTCTAATAAAAACATTGAAAAGGGTCCTTAGCCCTCTAGTGGCATGAGCTGATACTTTAGTATCCATTCCAAACCATGCTAACAATTGCAAAAATATTTGCAGCCCTTCCTGAGCCCTGGCTGAAAGCAAAGTGACCCAGAAAAAGAATTCATAGTGTTTATTTGCATTAGGTTTAAACAGCATTTAAGAAAATTTCCTTCAGCTTAATGTTTACTCTATGTTTATTATCAGCTACTAAAAAATAACTTCAGGCTGTAAAACTGATCGAAACGCATGGTACTGTGTTAAAGGAACATTATGGAAATAGGCTCAACCCCCCCATAAAAAATAATAAGTTGAGTTTTCTTGTTTTGATAGCTCATTAAATCCTTTTCGACCAATAGCATCACATTCAAAAATGACCTGAAAATGGAAGTTACCTAGCTGGGAACTAATTCAGATAATACCGCTCCTGCTTCGGCCATGTTATGGCAGCTAACTTCCTTGACTATAATGCCGGACTGGGAGTGTACTTCCTAATCTTATCAGCGTACAAAATCACAGCTTTACATATCACTACAGAGGGGCCTGGTTTTTAATAGGACAAATATCAAAACTAGTTCCTATTGGTAAAATAGGATTCAATGATCTATGCTAAGCTATGCAAAAAATTATATCCACAAAAAGAAGAACGGCTGAATGGCTTTTAAGGCGGTAAACTCAACTTATTAACTCAGGGGAGTTAATGATCCTATTTGCAAAAAATGTGGAGTGTTCCTTTAACAGCTCTAAAATCAAAATTGGGTTCTTTGGTTTTATCAAGTGGGTGGGGCAAAAGAAAGACTCTCACCTTTGACTTTGGCAATGACTGTGCCGGCAGCGCCGAGAATTTCTGAAGAGTTCAGGGCCTGGTGCTTGCCAATGACAGTCTTCAACACACGGACCAGCTCTCCGAGTCGCTCATCGACCATGTGCTGCGAACACACTTTATTTTCTGCTAGTGAAAAAACAGACAGAGACCACAAACATGTCAGCATTACCTCTGTTCCTGAGCTGTGGGGGAAACAACAATTTCAACAGTATTAAACAGTATTAAGACGGTTTAAAAATGCAAGAAGCTGAGTCACTTGCCCTTAAACGTGGATAAGGAAGTGGCATGTGAGGCGCTTAGAGTGTCACAGTATGTTTGTTTTTAGCACGCTTAGTGTGATTGTGCAAGTCTTTGCTGTTAGAGAAGATGAGCAGATTATGTGGCAGAGATGCAGATAGACATGCTCTGTGAGTGAGATACATAAAGTACATAAACAAACATACATTTTTTTTTTTGAAGGTGAGCTGTACATTTAGAATGCCTTATAGAGCTCCAGCGCTGCTGACTAAGAGTTCTGGATTACTGCTGTCATGGAAAAAGGGATCAGGGAGATTTAACTTATCTCCTGTTTCTGAATATAAATGTGTGTATCAACGCATGCATGTCAACATTAGAGGTTGATAATATTACATAAATATTTTTGGGAAGTAGTTTCTAGTGTGACACCAATTCATTTATTGTGTTTAAAACGGTGAAGGCCTGTTTGTACCAAGTGACCAGCAATTAAATAACATCTAATCTGATCAACGACCACAGACATTTTACCAAGAAGCTGAAGTGGACAAGGTACACTGACAATTCCTGTGTGTGGCATACGACTTCATATCTACTGTAAAGGTTCTTAAGCGTTTAGATTGCTAAGAGCAACAACAGCATCTGTTTTTTATCCTAACCCTGCAGATGCACATCATGCCATAGGGATTAGGAAGAATCTTTATGTAGACGCAATGTGTAGGGTATGCTTATCTGTGTGTTTGAATATGAAAAGAAAGGATGCAATTTACATGAGAATATATACTTTGAGAAATGCATTTGTTTTCCAATGGTTTGGTTGTGTGTGTAAGCAATAGAACTGAGTGAGGACCAATGGCTTTTGGATACATTCTTCAAAATATCTCTGTTTTGTGTTTAGCAGAAGTAAGTGGTGAAATAATTTACTTTTTGGGGTTAACTATACTTTTAAGAACAGTCCAAGCTTGTGTCATATAAATAGTAGATTATGGCAATGCCCAACTAATTGCACTTCCAGCCAGTGCTACCAAGCACATGTATGCAATTCTTTAACTGGCAACTTGAATATCATCATTAGTTACTGCAGATTCTTAAGCATGAGTACATTAAGAGACACAAGTGAAAAAGTGTAAACAGATGTTTGAGCTATGGTTGGATTAAATTCAATGACGTTATGTAGGCTGAAGGTATGAAGATATATGTATACAGAGAATCAAAAATCTGTATAATTCTATAAATGACAGGTATTTAAATTCTGCACAATCTTCTGATCTTTTTCTTGCATTGTGAGGATTCCATGAATACCTGTCTTGTCACATCTGTGTCCACTTCCTACTTGTTTAACCTGATGTAAGGGTTTCTTGATATTACACACAGAGAGGCATCAGACAATCCTCAAACCATGCATTATAAAAGATAACACAATGACCTGCACCTACACCTGGGTAGCCAGGTGCAGGTCTTTTCCACAGCAAGATTAGGAGATTCCAACGTGATAAGTGGAGAGGAGGCCCTAGCCTGAGGGATACTCTGTGTCTTCCCTTCTCTTTGACTTTGAAGTGTCCCTCACTGAGAACACAGACAAAAGACCTCCATCATAATCCCCCACCCCTGCTGTAGGTCATCCTCTCTGTGCCCTCCTAATTACTAGAGAGGGGTCAAGTCCCAACCAACAGGTCATATAGGGAAACCGTGGTCTGACTAGGCTTTAACTGTTTAAATGGGGCACAGTTTTAGGATTTCATTGCAGTTGCAGTCCTGGCTTAAGAAGCATCTTATCACTTGTTGGTGTCTTAAGATTGATTCGGAGCTCTATGTGGATCAAAATGCAGTAAGGGTCAGTCTGAATGACAGTATGAGCCCCACTACATGAAAGACAGATGGAATGTTCCATCTGCCCAATGGGGGCCCAGCACACAGGAGACTATGTCATGTGTCAGAGCTGATTGGGGTCCTTGGACGTCTTCATGCCAGCGTAGCAACCAGTGGTCTCCAAACCCACTCACGCTCTGTTATGAATAATGCATCATATGGGCCCCAAACACTTCAATGCTGTCAAAACAATGGAATTAAAAAAGTATGCATGAAAATTGCTCACAGGGAACTGCGGGACATTGTTTCGGTTGGGATAATGTCAGAGAGGCACACACGCATTGTTTGATGCGAGCCCCCTGCCGATGGCCCTCCGTCCTGGGTCTATTACACTTTAAGAGCTCCAATAGCGAGTCCCTGTCCCTCCCACGCTCAGCCTGTGAGCTGGTCCAGCCACGCTTCACGCTCAGTCTCTTAATGTTTCACCAGTACTCTTCACCCGCCCCTTCGTCTCTGATCGGAGCTGTTTAACATAATCTCACCGAACTGCCAACAAGCCTTGCACTGCAGTGTGAGAATGAAGCCCTATTACAGTCCCTATCCTTTCCTGGTATCATCATTTAACAAAAATAATGCTTTTTCACATCTGAACTGATCATATTAAAGGGATAGTTCACCCCCATAAAAACTTTGACATTCAAAATCACATTCGAGTAATTTCAAACCTGTGTGACTTCCTTTTTTGAATATCTGAATTAAACTCAGTCTATTGACATTATAAAAAACAGTTAAAAACTGTTGGCAAACTAACTAGTCAGTTAAACAAGATTGCATGACTTGTACAGTCAAAAGCAAAAACATCAGTGTTTCCTGACATGACATTGTATTTTTTCCAGCAAATGTTCCAAATGTTTCCTAGAAATCTAGTGAGTTGACACAATGTCATCACACACTTCAAAGCTTTTACGCACATTTGCTGGCATTTCCTTCGTTGCTAACAACAGGTAATCAATAGGCACGTCTAGACTTGCCTCAATTGCGATTTGCCCAAAGCGGCAGCCGAGTGTGCGACACTCTGTTGTGACTCATCTGTGAGAAAATGCAACTGGGTTTGACGCCGTGCCTCTCTGCCTTCCTCAAACCATCCCACTTCTCATTTATAGGAACATAAAGACCATTCTGTGAAGTGTAATAAATGAACAGAAACTGGATAGTCCCATTAGCATATCACGGAAAAACCAAAGTCCAGGTAAACACAATTATCTCATCAGCTAAACCAAAATATACTCTTTCAAATGTTGATGTGCCCCCCGAAACAAAACACACCTCATCCAATGCTGCACCTTTCCTAGATTTCCATGAGCCAACTGGCACATCACCATGACCAATCTGCTGAACTGTGGCTGTAAATCCACACTCCAGGAAAAGCTACCCAACCGCTGGCCCACACAAAAACATCCCTCACCTTCAGTTGGAAAGTTACAGCCCAACAAATCTCTCTTTTCCACTTCACAAGCGCAGCGAGCCATTATATAGCGAAAAACAGGGGGTTTGACAATCATGCCACCCGCAACACTGTGAAGAAATCTTGTTACACAAGGGTGGGGTGTATTTTTTTCACTTTTTCCAATTTGGAGGGTTTTGTCCAGATCCCTAGATTAACAGCACTTCAATATGCCAAAGGGGCCTCCACCCCAGGACCTTCAACAGGCTAATGTATCCAGCAAACAACATCTACACTGGGTTCAGCTACGAGAAAACAGGGCCTAAAACCCTGCATGTTTTGTTTTTTTAAATCTCAATCCAACATTTTCTTTACACTTATTAAGAAGATTTTTAATTCAAGTCATTCCCTATGTCTACATCCCTTGTTTTAAGCCATAATAAAAGCACCAGAGCTGGAGGTAGATAATGCTGTATGAAGTGTAAGAAATGCCAAAGAGCTGAACTAATTTTAAACTACCTCTGTTTGGACTCGTACCCTTTCGAGTTCCCACGCTTCAGGATTGAGACACTTATAAAATCTTTCATTATATACTGAGGCATTTTAAAAGATCTCACAATAGTCACCATTGCGTAAATTATGAACAAATAAAAGTAAAATGTGATATCTTAAAATTTTGGATATTTTTGCTGTTTAGCAAATTAGGAAAATTGCCATCATTTACTGAGCCTCTAGACATTACAAACCCATATGTCTTTCTTTCGCAGAAGACAATATATTTAGAAAAACATAATACAATTGAAGTAAATTGTTGCCACTGATGTTTTCCTCGAATTATGGAAGGAAGGCTTACTGGTTTGACATGCCAAAAGGGCAATTTAAATTTTTGGGTGAACTTACTATGTAAAATAAAGAATGAGTATTGAATGAGGTTGTCCCATGTTGAAACATTAGTTTATCTAGACTCAATTAATTTGGATTACTTCGCCATTTTAGACCCTATAGTTTCAAATTATTAAGACTATTTAAAAGACCTTATAATAAGACAAACAAAAACAACAAGTTATGCTATCTGATCTTAAAACTATGATTAATCGGCTTTACAGAAGGGCAGAGAGCCACAAGCCACATGGGCTTTTCCTGGTTATCACCACAGAACTTCTTAAACTAAGAAAGCTATGATACTCTTCCTCTCAACAGATTAGCACATTCTTTTAGTAACCCACATGATGAGCGTGAACATGCAACAAAATATGCACTCATTCTTGATATGGTTCTCTGCTAACACAAGCATGAATTTTTTTATATTTGGACCCTACCGTTAAAACACCACCCTTCAGAATATCCAACTGTCATGGGTGTTCAACATTACAGAAAAAAAACATCTCCAACTGAGTTTACAAAAAACAGCATCTACCTGGTAACAAACAATTAAACACAGGAAAGTTTTGACAATCACAAGTTTGCACTGAACACTTCACTTAGCACTTCCTTGACTGCCAGCGAAGTGTCAAATAATCGTGCCGGCGTGAAAAATGCCTTAAAAACTTTTGAAAGTTTAAACAAGGAAGAGTCATTTTTCATGTGTCACAGACACCTTACAACACTCAATCGAAGGCGCCATAGCAACAAGTGAACATTTGTTCTGGAGGAATGCGGGGTATGCAGGAGGAGGGGGCGTCATGGCCAAGGAGGAACCAAAGACGAGGATAGTTTTGTCAGACAGATCAAAGTGATGCCTCATGCTTACAGACAACATAAACACCACACCAAAAAGCTCTGTACAACATTTTTGCTGTAAGCGAATGGCTTCATTCAGTGTGCTGTAAACCGACTGCAGATCTAAACAGGCAAAGAGATTCATTAAACATAAAAAATAGCCAAAGAGCATAGCAGAAATTAAGTAGAGCTCTGATGATCCATCTCTGTGCAGACGGGATGAATCCATCCATTTAAAGGGTCAGTGAGCTTCTTCACCACTAACAGACAACAGGGCAGTATGAGAGTAGAGATGTGGAAACCATGTTCTTGATGGAAGTGTTACTAGATGGGGGAAGCTTGACAGAGATGGCGGTGGTGTCACAAGGAGAATCTCTAAAGGGTATTTATTTGACAGTTATCTAAACAAAAAGTTCAAAATCAAAATAAAACTTGTTAATACATACATTTTAATGTAAAGATTGTATTACTAAACTGAAATAAAATAAGATTGATGAGACAACAGCAAATCTAAAGCTCTTTATTGATCACAATTTTGGAAAAAACATTTTCGTAAAGAAAAGGCTCAACCATACCTACCATAGACTATAAACCCTATAGTCTATGGTATGGGATAGTTTAGATGTTCTTAGATGCGAAAGTATTTAAAAGTAAAAATGCCACAAACCATAATTGACCTGTTACTATCTATAATCCACAACTCTGTCATTAAAGTTGAAATTTTGAACACACAGCAAGCAACTGCTTTCCTGAAAACAGAAACACAACCTTCTATCTGTTACTGTTACAGACCGTCCAGAACAAGAACATAAAGCCCTTGGAAGAATTATGCAGAGGAACATTCTACAGGCCCAGCGGGTCATGTGCAGTCTTATCTATTCTGGTTCTAGCACAGGGAGGCAAATATCAGAGATGCCTTGTGCAGCAGAAAAGAAACACTCTCAGCGGGATGGCCAGGAGTTTACGCATGGCATCCTGAGAGACATGGCACTCCTCCAGTGATGGGAATGAGAAACATTAAGACAGCATACAAGCATTCTGCATTTGCGTGGGCTGAGACAGTTTACCACATGCACGCTTCGTAGAAACTGACACGAAAAAGTGATACCACATCAACCACTGCTGTAACATTTAACAATAGAGTTCTGTTCGTGTAATATGTAGTTAACATGAACATATAAAAAACATGTTTAAACATCACTTATCTTCCCGGATACAAAAACAGTTCTTTACTAATTCAAGCGGTCCATTGTAAAGAAACTGACAGGCGGTGTTTAAAACAGCAAGCCTAAACACTGGTAAGAGCAACCTACCTTTGGGCTGGAACGCCTCTTTAAGGCTCAGCAGCACGTCAGAAAACCTGCGCACATCATTGACAAGTTCCATGATGTAGTCGGGGTCTCCTCCGGGTGGGGCGATGGCATGGTCCAGGCCCATAGCGCTGAGGGGGTTCGTCTTAGAGCTGCGGCCCATTTCTTCAGTCTTTCTTGAGGCGACAGCCAAAGGCACAAGGTTGGACTGGGACAGACGAGCACCGCTTGTCAAGCGTTTATTCCCGCTGTTGCTGCCCTGTCGAAACATTCCAGCAGCCACTTCTGCCGATACTGTGCCACCTCAGCCGCAGATCCAAGCGCCCTCCTGCCAGTGGAGAGCTGGGAGCACTGTGGGAGAAAAATTACAATCATCTAAGCATATAAAGCACAAGACATCGAAAGCATCCATGAAGAGTCAAACGCAACATTCTTTTGATATTCTAACCCTTAGAAATCACTCGTTATTTTATTTATAAAGATCTTCTCCGTGCGATAGTTCCTTAAGTTATTCTGGTTCTTCTTTTCAATGGACATTTTGACATGTTGATCTAAAGCAGGGGTCTCCACCCTTTTTTTAAAGCAAGGGCTACCTAAGGAGAGGAAATCATCCGGAGGGCTAAAAATCAATAATCTTCTTTCACCATAAAATGTTCATAGATGTAAACACCAACTTTAAAGGCACAAATTGTATTTTAATGAAAAGGAACAATTTCAGTCATCCTGGTCATTATCCACAAATACTACACTTTTTTCAAGTTGAATTTGCAAATGCAGAATTACTACTTTAACGTTTTCAATTAGGAAATCAAAGAGAAAAAAACATGATGCCTTTATAAATCGGTGCCCGATATTAATGTGCAGATCTTATTGTTGAGCCCTGAAAAAAAGGCCATGGGGGCTTCCAGGTGCCCGCGGGGACCACGTTGGAGACCGCTGATCCAAAGTGTCAACCTCAAAATGTGAGTAACTTCACCACACTTCTGTAAGAGAGGATCCCATCATTGGCATCAATGTTTTAGAGCCTATGAAGTGCCCTTACAAGTGTTATGACCTATTGGAGCCCGAGACACCATCCAATCAGATCCAGTGATCTCTCAGACATTCAGATGAATCAAATCCAGACTGTTTCTGTAATCACGTGTCTGCTTTTGTCATGCAGTGACGTGTGTCTTGTGCGGAACGTGACTACTGCACTGATCCTAATCATTCAACAGCTTGACACCTGTCAATCAAACTAACACTGTTAAAATGTCAGCAGTGTGAATGGAGAAAAATCACACAAACCCTTGTATATAAACGTCCAGCTATAAATGTGGTCATATAAACAGTTTAAGAACACATTTGTATCATTTATTATGAGATTTTAACTGTGGTATTGCATTTCGTATTAAAATGTGAATTAATACATTATATAGTTTTTATATAATTAGTAAATAACAAATTCAACGATTCACTTCATTGCGGTTTTACATTGTAGCCCTTTTAGCTAAACCAGTTTCCCTTTTAAGGCGAATAACAGCTAAACTTGTAACAGAGAAATTAATATTTTAAAATGTCTAAACTTACGTAAATATGTCATACGGAACACCATATTGCAGAGTTACGGAGACAATTCGTGTATAAATCCATAAAAGTGCTCGGCCGATACTGACCGACTAAACTTCACGAGTGAGAAACTAACTGAGGGGGAGGGATTTACCCCAAACGTAGTCATGTGACCTCGAAGCTCACTTCCTATTGGCGGACGGGCTGCGGCAGCGCAATCCGCTTGTTTTCGTCGTCAACATGGCATGTGCGCGAGCGGTGCTTCAGATTGAAATCAATTATTAAAGTTAGAAATATTAATCATTTTAATGTAGTTAGAGGTGAACTGTTGTGATATATTAACATAAACACGCGTTGAGTAGAGAAATGGTTGTTTGTGGTTGTATTAGGGTAAATTAAAGGATTATAAAGTGAGACTGGGAGGCGGGGTTTATGACATCACTGAGGAATGTCTGCTTGGATTTATATTATATGTGTTTTAATATCGTTGTTGTGTTGGAAAACAGCAATCCAGAATTGTTAAAAACAATATATTAGAAACAGATCACCAAATGCCTTTAAAAAACAATTTAGCAGAATGTAAACATAAAGATAACCACTTTCTTCACATCTTAGAAAGATCCCTTATATACCCTTTAAAGCAAAACATAACAAACATCAAGAGATTGATCTGACAGAAGATGTTTTAGATACACTGTATGTTTAAAGTATTCACTCACCTGCAGTGACTCACTTATGAACTTAAGTGACATCCTATTCCTGATCCATACGGTTCAAAATTATGTCAGTCCACCCAGCTTCAAGTCTTCTGGAAGGTTGTCAACAATATTTATGAGTGTGTTCATGGGATTTTTGATCAGAAGCATTTGTGAGGTCAAACACTATACGAGAAGCATTTGTGAGGTCACACACTGTACGAGAAGCATTTGTGAGGTCACACACTGGACGAGAAGCATTTGTGAGGTCACACACTGTAAGAGAAGCATTTGTGAGGTCACACACTGTACGAGAAGCATTTGTGAGGTCACACACTGGACGAGAAGCATTTGTGAGGTCACACACTGGACTAAAAGCATTTGTGAGGTCACACACTGTACGAGAAGCATTTGTGAGGTCACGCACTGTACGAGAAGCATTTGTGAGGTCACGCACTGTACGAGAAGCATTTGTGAGGTCACACACTGTACGAGAAGCATTTGTGAGGTCACACACTGGACTAAAAGCATTTGTGAGGTCACACACTGTAAGAGAAGCATTTGTGAGGTCACACACTGTACGAGAAGCATTTGTGAGGTCACACACTGTACGAGAAGCATTTGTGAGGTCACACACTGTACGAGAAGCATTTGTGAGGTCACACACTGGACGAGAAGCATTTGTGAGGTCACACACTGGACTAAAAGCATTTGTGAGGTCACACACTGTACGAGAAGCATTTGTGAGGTCACACACTGTAAGAGAAGCATTTGTGAGGTCACACACTGGATCAGAAGCATTTGTGAGGTCACACACTGGACGAGAAGCATTTGTGAGGTCACACACTGGACGAGAAGCATTTGTGAGGTCACACACTGTACGAGAAGTATTTGTGAGGTCACACACTGGACGAGAAGCATTTGTGAGGTCACACACTGGACGAGAAGCATTTGTGAGGTCACACACTGGACGAGAAGTATTTGTTAGGTCACACACTGGACGAGAAACAATTGTGAAGTCACACACTGGACGAGAAGTATTTGTTAGGTCACACACTGGACGAGAAACAATTGTGAAGTCACACACTGGAAGAGAAGCATTTGTGAGGTCACACACTGGACGAGAAGCATTTGTGAGGTCACACACTGGACGAGAAGCATTTGTGAGGTCACACACTGGACGAGAAGTATTTGTTAGGTCACACACTGGACGAGAAACAATTGTGAAGTCACACACTGGAAGAGAAGCATTTGTGAGGTCACACACTGGACGAGAAACAATTGTGAAGTCACACACTGGACGAGAAGTATTTGTTAGGTCACACACTGGACGAGAAACAATTGTGAAGTCACACACTGGAAGAGAAGCATTTGTGAGGTCACACACTGGACGAGAAGCATTTGTGAGGTCACACACTAGACAAGAAACATTTGTGAGGTCACACACTGGACCAGAAGCATTTGTGAGGTCACACACTAGACAAGAAACATTTGTGAGGTCACATACTGTACGAGAAGCATTTGTGAGGTCACACACTGGACGAGAAGCATTTGTGAGGTCACACACTGGACGAGAAGCATTTGTGAGGTCACACACTGGACGAGAAGCAGTTGTGAGGTCACACACTAGACGAGAAGCATTTGTGAGGTCACACACTGGACAAGAAGCATTTGTGAGGTCACACACTAGACGAGAATTATTTGTGAGGTCACACACTGGACGAGAAGCAGTTGTGAGGTCACACACTAGACGAGAAGCATTTGTGAGGTCACACACTGGACGAGAAGCATTTGTGAGGTCACACACTAGACAAGAAACATTTGTGAGGTCACATACTGTACGAGAAGCATTTGTGAGGTCACACACTGGACGAGAAGCATTTGTGAGGTCACACACTGGACAAGAAGCATTTGTGAGGTCACACACTAGACGAGAATTATTTGTGAGGTCACACACTGGACGAGAAGCATTTGTGAGGTCACACACTAGACGAGAATAATTTGTGAGGTCACACACTGGACGAGAAGCAGTTGTGAGGTCACACACTAGACGAGAAGCATTTGTGAGGTCACACACTGGACGAGAAGCATTTGTGAGGTCACACACTAGACAAGAAACATTTGTGAGGTCACATACTGTACGAGAAGCATTTGTGAGGTCACACACTGGACGAGAAGCATTTGTGAGGTCACACACTAGACGAGAATTATTTGTGAGGTCACACACTGTACGAGAAGCATTTGTGAGGTCACACACTAGACGAGAAGCATTTGTGAGGTCACACACTAGACGAGAATTATTTGTGAGGTCACACACTGGACGAGAAGCAGTTGTGAGGTCACACACTAGACGAGAATTATTTGTGAGGTCACACACTAGACGAGAAGCATTTGTGAGGTCACACACTAGACAAGAAACATTTGTGAGGTCACATACTGTACGAGAAGCATTTGTGAGGTCACACACTGGACGAGAAGCATTTGTGAGGTCACACACTAGACGAGAATTATTTGTGAGGTCACACACTAGACGAGAAGCATTTGTGAGGTCACACACTGGACGAGAAGCATTTGTGAGGTCACACACTAGACGAGAATTATTTGTGAGGTCACACACTGTACGAGAAGCATTTGTGAGGTCACACACTAGACGAGAAGCATTTGTGAGGTCACACACTGTACGAGAAGCATTTGTGAGGTCACACACTGGACGAGAAGTATTTGTTAGGTCACACACTAGACGAGAAGCATTTGTGAGGTCACACACTGTACGAGAAGCATTTGTGAGGTCACACACTGTACGAGAAGCATTTGTGAGGTCACACACTGTACGAGAAGCATTTGTGAGGTCACACACTGTACGAGAAGCATTTGTGAGGTCACACACTGTACGAGAAGCATTTGTGAGGTCACACACTGTACGAGAAACATTTGTGAGGTCACACACTGTACGAGAAGCATTTGTGAGGTCACACACTGTACGAGAAGCATTTGTGAGGTCACACACTAGACGAGAAGCATTTTTGAGGTCACACACTGTACGAGAAGCATTTGTGAGGTCACACACTAGACGAGAAGCATTTGTGAGGTCACACACTGTACGAGAAGCATTTGTGAGGTCACACACTGTACGAGAAACATTTGTGAGGTCACACACTGTACGAGAAGCATTTGTGAGGTCACACACTAGACGAGAAGCATTTGTGAGGTCACACACTGTACGAGAAGCATTTGTGAGGTCACACACTGGACGAGAAGCATTTGTGAGGTCACACACTGTACGAGAAGCATTTGTGAGGTCACACACTGTACGAGAAGCATTTGTGAGGTCACACACTAGACGAGAAGCATTTGTGAGGTCACACACTGTACGAGAAGCATTTGTGAGGTCACACACTAGACGAGAAGCATTTGTGAGGTCACACACTGGACGAGAAGCATTTGTGAGGTCACACACTGTACGAGAAGCATTTGTGAGGTCACACACTGTACGAGAAGCATTTGTGAGGTCACACACTAGACGAGAAGCATTTGTGAGGTCACACACTGGACGAGAAGCATTTGTGAGGTCACACACTAGACGAGAAGCATTTGTGAGGTCACACACTAGACGAGAAGCATTTGTGAGGTCACACACTGGACGAGAAGCATTTGTGAGGTCACACACTGGACGAGAAGCATTTGTGAGGTCACACACTGGACGAGAAGCATTTGTGAGGTCAGAGAGTGATCGAAACCCCTGCTCTTGATAATTATTTGTACGGGTGAGAGAATACTTTGGGAAATATATAGTGTATATTTTTATTTTTATATATAATCTGCATGTTGGGTGAATGACGTGACCGTGATGACGCCTCGTGGTTGTTAGTGGCAGCACATGTGCGCATGTACATCCGTCCGTCATGCCTGTGAGGTGTGTGTGTGTGTGTGCTTATGAATGGGTACATATAGACGCTTAACAAAACGTGTCGTGTAAAGAAACCGATCAGAAGTGTAGGTCCTTCTTGCCCGCCGTCGCTTCCTGGTTTCACAGGCAACATGGCGGCTGTTAGTAAGTATCTGACAGCCGGCAATTCCTCACTGGCAGGTGCACTGCTGTTTACTGTATATGTGTTAAAACAACGACTGTCTGCGGACACGAACAGGTAAAAGCTCCTCATGTCTACAATGCATCCATGTCGCTTATTTACTCGGGGGTGGGTGAAACCTCTTCGACATTGGGGCATCATTGACATGGGCACTGGGCTGGGGGTCCATTCATTCATTCTGTAAGTGATACCTTGATTGATTTCTTATTCTCATGCTCACATTGGGATTTCTAGGAAGAATGAGACATCAGCACCACTCTTTGATTATAATGTAAGTATTCTGTAATGAGTGTGAGTCTGTTAAAGTGAGTGCACACTAAAAAGTGTTATGACATTTTCAGAAGGATGGAAAAACAGACAAGGCTTCGGTTGACAAGGTGTTCTTCAGACGCATCTGGCATATCATGAAGATCCTGGTGCCAAAGACCATGTGCAAAGAAGTAAGTGCTTGGTCTGTTCTTCTTCTAGATCTCAGACAATATTCACATGTATTATTGATGTTTTGTGTTTACAGTCAGGATATTTGCTCCTGATTGCCTTTATGCTCCTGGCTCGGACCTACTGCGATGTCTGGGTGATCCATAATGGGACCATGATCGAGAGGTGTGCAACACATTGTGTCTTATCTTGTGGGATTGTGCAATGGAATTGAAATATTGAGTCATGATCATAAATGTTAATCTTTTTTTCTAAACTTGTTGAATTTGTAGTCCATTGTAGAGGACTACGGAGTGATTTTTCGACTGAGTGGCGGTGCCGGTCAAACATGCTTGTTCACTTGAATGTGGTCTGGCCTGTTTTTCTTGTGCCGTGTACTAACTGAAGGATATAATAACTGTGTGTGTGTGTGTGTGTGTGTGTGTGTGTGTGTGTGTGTGTGTGTGTGTGTGTGTGTGTGTGTGTGTGTGTTTGTGTTTGTGTTTGTGTTTGTGGATTGCAGTGCAATTATCGGACGGTCGACAAGCGCTTTCAAAAGATGCTTGGTCAACTTTATCACAGTCATGCCTTTTGTAAGTGGATATAACTTGTGAGTTACTTTGTCATATTTTATACTGTTGAATCATATGTTTAATCTCCAGGCACAAAGATGGACTCTGTTATTATGTTGTCCATTGCAGAAATTGTTTTAACGGTGTTTAGTATGTTGTTATTAATTCCTCAAACTCAAGTTGTTCCAAATCCATGTAACATTCCTTGTTTGATGAACAAGGAAGATATTTGAAAGAATGGTAACAGCTGAGTTCTTTAAAAGTAGAATAAAGTTTTTTTCCACCTTGTCCGAAAACAAGATATTTTAAATAATAAAAAAACTATTTTGTTCTGATCCACCTTTGACAACTAGTCAGTCATGTCCCAGAAAACTAAGTTACTAACATCCTTTTAAATATACAAATTTGTGTTCAAAGTAAGGTAAAAAAATTTACACAGGTTTGAAGCAACTTAACGTTTATTATTGTTTTAACGTGTTTTTCCACATTTGAGATATACAAAAGTAGTAGAACATTTTACTTATAGAATAAATGAAGTTTTCTTGTAAATATTTTGACTGTGTGTTTTCATGGATTGGACATGTTTTAACAGATATCGCTAGTAAACAACTTCTTAAAGCTGGGACTTAATGAACTAAAGCTTTGCTTCAGAGTGAGGCTTACCAATCATCTTTATGATGAATACTTGACGTAAGTTACATATGTGCTAAAATCCATCAATATTTTTCTGTTATTTTTTAGTTGTTTTTATTTTAATACCATGCCTTGCAACAGGGGGTTCACATACTATCAAATTGGCAATCTGGACAACCGCATTTCGAACCCTGACCAGCTGATAACTCAAGACGTGGAGAAGTTTTGCAACAGTGTTGTGGATCTTTATTCCAACATCAGCAAGGTAATGCTGGAGTGACATTTATTCTATTATATACCAACAGTTTATGTTCTCTTATACCGATCCAGTCTTTAAAAAAATTCTATACCTTTTGAAAAGAATAGTCTTAGTCTGAGATTCCTTCTTTATTGTTTTTTCCACAGCCTTTACTAGACATATTAATCTACATCTTTAAACTGAACACATCTATTGGTGCTCTTGTAAGTGTTACTTTTCAAAAAACATTTCAATGTCAAACTATTTCAGATATTTCTAAAATTATACCAACCGCTTGCTTCTCTTAAGGGTCCTGCTGGTTTGCTGGGATATCTAGTTTTGTCTAGTTTGCTCCTCACTAGACTACGTAGGCCCATCGGTAAGATGACAGTTACCGAGCAAAGGTACGAGGGGGAGTACAGATACATCAACTCTCGCCTCATCACTAACAGGTATTTGTGGCTTTCATTTTCTTTACCTATCTGTGTTCTTTTAGTAGATCAGAGATTGAAGTTAAATTTATGTTTTTTTAAGTGAAGAGATTGCATTTTACAATGGGAACAGAAGAGAAAAGCAAACCATTAATGGAATCTTTCACAAACTGGTAATCATTTATTTTCTTTTTTTCAATTCACTTTTTTTGTTTGAAGCTTTCAGTGTAGCTTTTATGTTTTGCAGGTTGACCACTTGAGTCATTTCATACATTTTCGTTTCTCAATGGGTGTCATGGACAGCATCATAGCCAAATGTGAGTAGAAGCCCTGCTAGATGGCAGCATAATCCTCTATTTACAGATGAAACATTTAGTTTTAAAATACCATCTAGTTTAAAAGTATTGAGTAATGATGCCTTTAAAAACTTTTCCAAGACATTGCAATGGTGGTGGGTTACCTGGCTATAAGTCGACCGTTCCTGGATGTCACAAATAGGCGGCATTGTAACAGCACGTATTCTGAGCGGCTTGAGGTAAGCAGTGCTTGATATTTAAACATTGCCTGACTTTGCATAAAAATATTTATGATATTCATAAAATGCGACCGCTGTAGGAAGCTCATTAGATTTTGAAACAGTCTATCCAAGCTTCAAAGAAAGCAATATCTTAGAGTGAATGTAAATGAAAGAACACATAATTTGACACAGTAGAGCTTTGAATTGCAAATTCTGTGTGAGAGAGCAAACAGATCATCTTTGAATTGCAAATGTTAATATTTGAACTTTTTCACCGTGATTGTTTATCATTACACCATTTTCCTGGAATTGGTTTATTGGGTTATTAAGGATTTCCTAAGATAAGTATTAACACAGGAGATACAAGTTCTTATGTTGTTTTTGTGATTCAGGATTATTACCAGAGTGGCCGGATGTTGATGAGTTTGGCCCAGGCCCTTGGAAGGATCGTCCTGGCAGGCAGAGATATGTCCAGACTGTCCGGGTGAGGGATTTGAGTTATAGCTTGTTCTCATGCCATCTTCTCATGCCATCTTCATCTCATCAGCTCTTTTTTGTTGTCTGTCTTCATCTAACAAAAAATACATATGTAGGTTTACTGCAAGAATCACAGAAATTCAAGAAGTTCTGAAAGAGCTGAATTCAGGCAAATATAAAAGGACAATGGTCTCAGCGCGAACCAAAGGTGGGTATTTTGTTTGTTTAAATAGTGTTTTATATACTTTTAAAACAAAATATTGTTATTTTTATGTCTCTGTTAATTGATGGAATTACTTTCACAGATGCAACAGTAGAGAATGTCCCTCTTATCCCTGGAAGTGGACAAATCCTCATAGCAGACAACATTATAAAGTAAGTGACCCCTTCTTCTAGCTTGGCCGTCCTAAAAGATTGAAAGGGAACAACCTGTCAAATGTGTGTTTAGAAAGTTTACAGTTGAATTAATATTCAATTACAATGATTGTCGCCAAGCTGTCTTTGCATAATTTTTTTGGTGATTTTTTTAAATAAATAGACACATTTTTTGGGTAAAATGTATAACTTTATGTATAAGACTATATGCCCCACCTTCCGTAGATTTTGTCTTTAGATTGTTAAGCTTATGTCATCTTGTGTATTTGCAATGTTAAACTGTACCCTTTCATCCACAGGTTTGAACATATACCTTTAGCAACGCCCAACGGAGACATTCTCATCCGTGATTTATCCTTTGAGGTAAATGTTTCCATAAGTAAACTTAAGTCGTAGTCTAAACTTGTTCATTCTTAAGCTGATATTGGTGAGATTGGCTTTGATTTTCCATCTTTTCACCTCCCTTCCCAGGTTTCATCAGGGACAAATGTTTTGGTCTGTGGGCCAAACGGTTGTGGGAAGAGTTCACTTTTCAGAGTATTAGGAGAGGTCAGCGTTTTTCTTCAGACGAACTCTGTGAACCTCTGGTCTTTATATTCATTTAGTTTTTTTTTGCTTTCCAGCTGTGGCCGTTGTATGGAGGACGCCTCACAAAACCAGAGAGAGGAAAGCTTTTCTATGTTCCTCAGGTGTGATGAAAGCCTCTTTCACTGTAGTTATGTTTCCATCCATTTATTATTATGCACATTTTTTATAACGCTAAAGAAGCTCAATGAAGCCAAGATGCAAAAAATGATCAAGAAGTGGTGATTTTAATCCCTTCAGTTCAATGGATGGAAATACTGCTTTATTTTCATATGTTAAATACGCTGTTCCAGTTGTGTGCATAGGTTTAATACGACAATTTAGTATTAATACTTGAAGTATTTTCAAATGTATGGATGGAAAAAAGTTCCAATTAATTTTATTTGTGTATTTCCCCTCAGAGACCATACATGACCCTGGGTTCTCTTAGAGATCAAGTGATTTATCCAGACACACATGAAGACCAAAAGAAGAAAGGAACATGTGATCAGGTATTTCAACTACTTTAAACTAGAAACTGTTAAACAGAGGCTTGAAACTTGACCTCAATTTTACATAAATATGATGGTCACACAACAAACATGAAATATAAGTGAATGGAATAAAGGGATAGTTTGGCCAAAAATTAAAAATGATTCATCACCTACCCCCCTCTTGTTATTACATACCTGCATGACCTTCTTTTGCAGAATACAAAAGAAGATATTTTGAAGAATGATGGTAACTGGCACACCTTCACTAATTTTTTGTCCATTACAGTTGAATGGATTACAGTTACCAACATTATTCACAATATCTTCTTTTGTGTCTGCGGAAGGTAATCAAACAGGGATAAATGAAAAGAGGATCAACATTTTTATATTTGGGTGAACTTATAACAGGATGCATGTTCTGCATTATATTATGGGCATGTAAACATCAATAAATGAGCGTTTCTCTTGACAAATAACAAAAATCTGTTATACAATTGCTTGCACAACATAGCATTCTACAACTAGGTTGCTAGTAAACTTGTTTGATAATTAAACATCTGAAAAGCAAATGTTAGCACTGCTAACAAGATTTATGTGGTTTTCTGTGACATGCAATGGAAATGTTTCGGAAATTCCACACACAGATGTTTATCTATTAAAACCCTAAATATTGGTTGTAAAAGGTGTATCCATGCATACAAAGATCTAATAATATAATGCAACTGGTCAGGTGCTGAGAGAGTACCTAGACAATGTCCAGTTGGGACATATCCTGGACAGAGAAGGTAGCTGGGAGAGCGTGCAGGACTGGATGGATGTTCTCAGCGGGGGGGAGAAGCAGAGGATGGCTGTAAGCTCTTTAAACCTGACAAATTGATCTCTTGAAGTTAATGTAGATCTTAACAAAAGCTTGATTTTCTTTATTTGTATAGATGGCACGTCTGTTTTACCACAAGCCACAGTTTGCGATTTTAGATGAGTGTACCAGTGCTGTGAGCGTTGATGTGGAGGACTTTATCTACAGCCACTGCCGGAAGGTAACCAGGCATTTAATTATTATCAATAAATTATAGAATGACAATAATGTTGAAGAAAAACAATTGCAAGTGCATACAAACAACTACATAAGAAACATGCTGTACAGTGGGGACTCAGCAGATGGTCACCAGCTCTGAATGTCAGTAATGTATTTTCTGGTCCTGTGGGAGTTTACTGAAAAAACGACTCAGTCTGTTCCTTCGAGCTTAACTGGATTCTTCTGTTGCATCTGTTAAGGTTGGCATCACACTGTTCACAGTCTCCCATAGGAAATCACTGTGGAAACACCATGAGGTAGAGTTTTATACAGTTTCTGAAAATAATTATAAACTTTAATAAACGTGTGATGGATTGTACAAACACAGTCAAAGATTTATTTCTTTTTTACAGTATTATTTGCACATGGACGGCAGAGGAAACTACAAGTTTAAACCGATAACAAAGGAAACTGTGGAGTTTGGTTCATAACAATGACTTTGGGACATTTTTCGTGGAAACATTTCTGTGTACATTACTGTTAAAATGAACAGTTGTTATACTGAATGGAACAGGGTTTTATATCAGAATTATGGCACTTATAAAGTTTCTATGAACGAGCCCAAATCCTTACTAGGACCTAAAGTAAGATCATTGTGTACTCCTTAAGATTCTTAACTCTTTATAAAAGATGTGTTATGTAAAACTGCTTTTCCTCTTTTGAGGGAAATGATTGTAACTCTTGTGGATGAAATATCTCTTAGGAGAGGTTCAAGAACTGTGCATTATCTGAAAAGATATTTGTAGAAAGGTAAGATATCTCTTAACAAATGGGTTTATCTTTTTATGAATCAAGCATTTGTAAAAGTATTGCTTTTATCTGTCCTTGTTTTGAAATGTAAAGAAACTAGAATATTGAAATGACTGGGATATTTTGGTCGGATATTTTACTGTGCCACACTTGTATAGTTATCAATGTGGAAACTGAATTATTTAACTGTAACAAGCTTTATTTTTGCTTATTTCGGTTGGGAGCAAAATCAGCCTAAATACCTGTAAACAAGATATTTATATTTGAGCATCCATGGTGCCTTAAAAAGCAGACACCAATCCTCTTATAAAAGAGAATTTGCATAATTAGAAATTGTATATGTGTGATGTTTTTATTTAAGATACACCATTGTTAAAGCACATAGTCTATATAGATTGTTTGCACAGAGTTAACCACAAGGGTGAGCTGCTGGAAACTGTAAGGGGAATGCCTGACTTTTTTGTTGATGCAAGAAATACTTCTCTGTTGCACAATCCCAGTAATCTCCCAACCAAAGGATTTTACCTAACTACCAAAAAAGGAAGCGGTCCAATACATTGAAAAAGAAACTGTGAAAAGTATGATCATTTATTTGTTGTAGCTTGTAAAATCCCATTTAAATAATTTATAGTATAAAAATTACATTAAATATTTTCCTACATACATATCAAATTCGACATACATAGCAGCTAATGACAAAAATAAATATTCTAAACATTTCTGATAAAAAATGTTCAGATATGTCATGTAGTGTTTCACAGAAACCAGTCTAATGTCACAGACACCCAAATGTCCATCCCAGCATAAGGGATTATACAGTCCAGCTGTACATCCCATTTTAAGTCTTTTATATTCCTCTATGATAGGGTCTACACCACTGTGGTTTCCTTGGCAGTCGATCTTCGTGCTCGCTTACAGCACACCACTATCAAAACGATAAAAGCAATCATAAAAAGAAGGATCATGAGAGCTGCTCCTCCAATGAACGCCAACCCATACTCTGAAACAGAAGAACAAATTATGTCATTATTATTTGTTCCAAACAGCATTAACTAAACCGATATATAGAACCGTATGAGGGTTTTTGTTAGTTTCTTGAAAATAAAGAGTTTGAGAAATCCAGGTGCAGGTACACACAAGTTCCCACAAAACTCAATGGAGTCACATGTCAGCCAGCTGTGCTTTCCTGGTCAGATTTAACATCTCTCCTTTTTACACATAACAACCATGCTCTTTTCCATAAAACTGGGCCTAGACGTGCTAGTCTTGAGCATACACAAATACATTGTTAGAGGATATATTACTCATTATATTCAAGTTTAAATAAGTATCGGAGGCATGCTTCAAATAGGAAATATCTTATGTGAGACTTAATAGACAAAAAATAATAGGCGGTTGTCATTCAAACACTGTGATTTTATGTCAAATATGCCAATGACCTGCAAACTCTGACTCATGAAGACCGTCACACCCCAACTACAAATTGAGACAGAAGACCGGGTGAGTAATGCAATCCACCTTGTAGTCCCCTGTCTCTGTGTTTTCTGACTGCAGAAACACAACTGGAACATTTTTAAGAAAGAGCTGGGACTTGCCTTCAAACGGATTCTTGTGTTCTTGTGGAGAGCATTTGGGGAGGCTCCACTCGCCAACCCTTTTGTCTCCTTTTCGGGAGGGGATGTATGCCGCCACGCTGAAACAGTAACTCTGGTTTTCTTCCAGTCGACTAAACTCCACTTTACTTTCATCCACAATTTGGGTTTTCTGTAAACAAATCAAGCAAATTAAGCACATTGAAGGCAGTTATGGCATGCCTTCTTCAATAGTATGGTATGGTTTACTCACTTGTCCTGTGCTTCCAGCCTTGTTGAACACGATCTTATACTTGAGACTTTTCTTAAAGATTTCACGGATGTTCTGAGGTTTGCCATCTTTGACCAGAGCTGTGACCGGGTCTTCTATGATGAGCGTGATCTTCTTGTTTTCATTAACCCTCAATTTGAAATCAGGGCTTCCGATCAAAGCTGCATGATGAGATAAATATTAGAGAAACTCTTGTCTTAATGCACTCACATGGGATCGGAAATCGTAGTGTACAACACTCACTGTCATTGTATGGACAGAAGGTCTTCGATCTGGTAAAGGGAGGCTCCTCGTGATCAGTGGTCATGCCGGAAAGGGGTTCTGAAAGCACCTCGGCAGTATAAACTCCCTTCAAGTCTCCTTTGAGTTCATTGGTTAGGTCACATTCAGTGTCTGCGCTTCTGATGCAGTGAGGGTTCCTCTGCCGGTTCTTACCAACTCTGTAGTCAGAATGGGATATGTTGGTTACATTCCGATAGAGAGAGAAACGTTCTTTGCTTTACTTCTACATCATATCAACGATAATTCATGTAAACATATGCATTACCTGTAAAATTCAACAGTATAGGTGTAGTTGACAGGTTTAGGACCCCATGTTAGAATTGTTTTGAAATTGTAAGATGACCAGGATACATCTGTTGCTTTAGGAAGAGCATCAACTGTTACTGATGCTGAAAGGACAGAAGACAATCACATTATTAAACTATACTGTACAACAAAACATACATCAGAATTATCAGTAGCCTACATCATATGTACACAACTGGGCAAAACTTTTGTGACATTTAAGTGAAACATTTCTCAATATTTAGAAAAAGGTTTGATCTGAGCTGGGATAAATTTGTCAAATTAATTCAATAAACATGTGAAATCAGTTCAATAAACATGTGAAATTAGTTTAATAAGCATGAAAAATTTGTTTAATAAATATGAAATTAGCTTAATAAGCATGTGAACTTTGTTAAATAAATATGTTAAATTAGTTTAATAAATATGTGAACTCAGTATAATAAACATGTGAAAATAGTATAATAAAAATGTGAAATTAGTTTAACAAACATGTAAAATTAGTTTAATAAACAAAAAAGGCATAACAAACACTTGATTTAAGAATTCTTTGTAGGATGGATGTTGGATAGGTTGCAGTACAGCACTAAACTCCACAACACATGTTGTCATGTTTGTTAACCACACTAGTTGAAGTTTATTGTGTATTTAAAGTCTCTTACCTGGTAATCCATTAACAAACGTAAGACAGACGAGAAAAAGAGCAGGAAACACAGTCATCTTGCTTTCCATAGTTTGTGTAGATAAATAATCAATAAGTAAGTATAATCTCCAGCAGAATGTGCTCCTTAAAGCTCGGTTCATCAGTGTGCCACACTTATAAGCAGTGAGGCTGTACATGATGACGCCATGAGTCATTGACGGCGCCACGCCCCCTTTCTTAACATTGGCCTTTTGTCACTGGAGCGCGCGCCTTCTGACCATATATGGATATCCGGGGACTGGGTTTCATTCCACATCCAAAATCCAAGCACGTACCCATGATTGGCATGAATAGACATATTTGGTGCATTGTATGATTTTTTTTCTTTTTAATCTTTAAGGTTTTACCTATATTCATATAGTAAATATAAATCATATTTATATACACATAATAATTATGTAATGCAGATTAAACTTACACAACTATGATCAAAAGGATATTTGCATTAGCATATTAAAAGCCTATATTATATACATAGGATACACTATGTGATAAATGTGATTTAAATCATCCAATCATCTTTGATGTCTGAAGTTTCTTCCTTTAGTCAAATGTTCCACTCTTTTGTGCCAGCTTGTGGGAATCTCGATGATGTCATTGTGGCAAAGCTTCATACATTATTATGACTGGTGGTCTATTGCTGATTGAAATCACATTTCTGCATTTACTTGATCATGTCTTTTAATTCCCAGAAGTAGATTTTAGTCCTTCTGTGAATGAAGATGAATATCTTTGAAGAAGGAAAACTTACGCATTGTGGGAGTCTGCCACACTAAATAATAAAAGAATTCATGTGAAAAAATATTTTCAGAATTACTGTTTTTCAAGGCCATGCGGAGGACAGTGATTTTGTTTTTTCCTGATGTGGCACTGTTTTTTTCGAATGTCTTCTATTCTAAAATAAGTCTATTAAAGTCACATTAATCCTTTCGCAAACACTCTGATGTTAATGTAAAAAGCACATCCAAACATTGCTGGGTTTTATTGGAAAGCTTAACTAAAACATTTACAAAGTGGATGTGTGAGTGATAAACAATATAACTTGAAGCAATAATAAAGCAAACACATTAAGCTGCCAAGGATCTGTTTATGGGGAATTGATGGCAGGTGAGAGAATTGTTTGGCTACAGCATTACAGCATTATATAACTTGGATTAAATGAGAGAACTCAGCAAAGTCATGATTGTGGTATTTTACTTTTGTAAACTTAAAGCCTTGACAAAAACAGCATGGTCATTTTCATTATTCTAATTCAATGTTCTAGATGTTATAATTCTGTCATTTACTCAACTTTGAGTTGTTTTAAATCCGTTAACATTTCTTTGTTCTGGTGAACACAGATAAAGATATTTGGAAGAATGCTTCTAACATTAACACTTCTTGGACGCCAATGACTTTTGTAGCAGGAAAGGAACCTTTATATATTTTTCATTTTGTTGAACATAAAATATGATATCTTGAAACATGTGGGACATCAAAATGTTCTGGGGTTTGTTTGACTGTCATTTCTTTTTTCCAAAACTAATTGTCAGATTGTAACAACTGGACAGTGGGTAATATATGACAGAATATATGGATCACATCAAAGTCATGTTAGTTGGTGGAAAAAACTGGGCTAAATGATCAATGGTGATGGACAGCAAGACTAAATATATTTATAGAATTAAAATTGCAACTCTATAAGTTAAGTGTCACTACATTTAAAAATAAACAATTAATTTACTTAAAACCGTTATAGTAATTTTGGAATTCTCTTCCTGTGGCTGTTTAAGTGATATTAAAGTTGAAGTTGGGGTATTTCTATTGTGTGACGTATAACATAACACTGATGAAACTAAAGGTTTGATTGTCACACAATAGTCATAGAATAAGATGGTTCAGTTTATAAACATTTAAGTCATATTTTTTCTTTAGATGTTACGAAAAATTTACTTAAATGCATTAAACAGTTCGGAATATTAGTAGCCCTCCTGTTTAATTCCACAATATGGTTTAAATGGTAATATTTTAAACAGGACTTTGGCAGAGTTTATAAAGAAGACTTTAGATAAGTTGCAACACAATGGGTGTCAAGACTATGTTCTCATTAAACCGCTGTGGTCAAATTTGGAGGTTGTATTGGCATTTCCCCATTACACAACGCTAGACAGCTGTCATCATTTAGGTCTGTAAATGTGTCAGATGATACCATGAAAGTTAGACAGAATGCCTGATCACACATTTATGTCATGCTTTATTTTTTTCCCACAGTTACTTATTGTTACCTCATGATCCTCATACCTCAAACTGCTCTTAATGAATGGTAGAGCCCGATTAAAGGGGATTTTAACATGTTGGTCATGTTGGTCATGTTGGTCATGTTGGCATGTTTGACTAAATCACAAACATTGCATAAAAGGTAATTGAGTCAATTGCATTATATTTGTTTAAAAAATCTGTATGCAGACACTCATGGAAAATCACATGGGGAAAAATACAAGAAATATATATTATGCAGGCTATACCGTCATTTATAAATTATAAACGGCATTTCAATTTCAGAAGCTGCAGCCAATGGTGGTGGGGAACACAAATCCATAAGAAGAAATAACCTGGAGAGAAACCTGGCCCAGCCAGGAGAACCAGTTCTCCTCTGGCAAAACAGCTGCATCTCTACAAGCTCACCAGTGCTTGCACAATTAGGCTAAGTAAGCAAAAGAAATATGAATTCAAAGAATGGATTGCATTAAACATCAGCCTTAATGTTATTACGACAGTTTTTAAAGAAGTCTGTGTTTTGCTCCATCATCTGGAATGGCTTTGAATGGGAGGGCAGCGTGTGACGCTGGCGTAGTTCCTAATACCCTCGCATCAGATGAAAATGTATTAATGTCCCTGTTAGCATCTTGCAATCACAGATATACTCAACCTGAGATCACACATAGAAAATTTCAATTCAGAAATCAGATTAGAACAGATATAATGCAAGTGTTTTTCCAGAATGATGCAATAGATGATTGGTAACTACTGACACAATGGAAATAGTATTTCCTTTAAATTGGGAGCTTTACACTTTCCTTAAATTAAAAGAGGAAGAAAGAATAGTGATTAAATACAAATTCTGAACTTAATGAAAAAGAAAAGGTCTTTATTAACAGTGTAAGTATTTATGTTAAATTAACAGGAAATACACTGGAAAATCTGGATTTGAAGAAAATTATTAAAACAGACTTTACTTAAAAAGCTTAGTTTTCCAAAATGTATTGAATGACATATGGCCGAAGTGTGCTGTATTTCCATGCAGAAGAAGGAAGAATCTAGGAATCTTTATGGAGGGTCAAAATTTGACTTCCACTTTTGTTTTGTCCAATTTAAGTTGACCTTACAATTCAGCTTTGAGAATAAGATACATCAGCATTACATATTTTATGTGTTCTACTGTTGTGTTCTATACATTTTATCTGAGAGTAGCGTTTGGTTTTGTTGTTATATTTTTATGACACATTCCTTGTTTGAGCATGCAAGTAAACAGTACTATACTGTATATATAACAATAGATAGATAAATAGATTAATTTCACATTATTTCAGTGTTGAATGAACATTTTAAGATTGACAGCCTGTTTTTATAATAAAGAGGGTGTGATTAAGATTCTGTGAAAACAAACTAAATAATTAAGTGATCATCAAAAGATGTGAACACATAAACAAAGTTAAAAATTCTAAGTTGTGGTTTTATATCTTACAGCCATTTAAAATATTAAGTTACAAAAGCCAAAATTAAAAGAGACATTTTGACATTGTTAATGGTCACCAAAGATTACAAGAGACCACCCATAAACTGTGTCTGATACAGGGATATTCCTTAAATTCCCTTTTTATAAAGAAATAGTTTTGCTTCAAATAATGTTCACACGCTGTTACATTCTTCAAAAATCTCACTTAGTGTTATTCTAAAGTTTTTTCCTACTTTGGTATTTAGGAGGGTCCAAGAACTATTAGGTTGAAAGCATTCTTCTAAACAAAAGAAAACTCATTTTAGTTTGAAACAACTCAAGGGTGGGTAAATGATGATTTTTTTGTATGAACTTTCCCTTTAATAATACATTGTGCAATTTTTCTTAAAACCCCACAATCCTACGAGCTAGTCTTTTCCTATTATTTGTACGAAGGGATTAAAATAAACCCAATAAACACACATTTGTTTGTAACTCCCTGGCAATGCAACCCCAGCATCATGACAACAAATCCCACTCACAAACCTCAGAATCTAGTTCATCTCAACACAGTTTTAAAACAGACTAACCACTTTAAAGAAGATTGTCACGGAGGAAGCTGCCTGAAGCTAGGTGACCAGTCCTGACACTTTCTGGAAAAAAATATCATGAGACATAAACAAAAGGCAACTCCCATATTACAAATGAGTGTTTGATTCCAATAAATGCGTTTTAATGTACTAAAGTCTCATGTTCACAGTATATTTAACAAAGATATGTATTATGCAATTATGAATAAGCCAAAGTTCACACCACAAATGTTGACCATTCTGATTTTAGGCCAGAGTATATGAGCATTGATGATGAAACAGTGTGGCTTGAATCTAAACTGGTCATTTGATATTGAAGTCATCAATCTTCCATGAGTTTCTCTGACTAATGCATTACTTTTAAGTAAATGCTTAATTTAGTATTGCACTTATCTTAAACTCTTAAACTTCCTCTTCTTCCACTAGTGTCCTTTAGCCTGCTGACACAGATCAAAAATTGCATTCAGATCTTAACTGCTTACTCACAATTAATACTGAATTCTTTTCATAATGCTGTGAATGAATCCTATTTTACTTAAACAGCTCTCACATGAGACAACCCCGCCCCCCCGAACCCCTCCTCAGTAGACAGTCCTGCTCCAACACCCCCTCTATGTGGAGGAATTTAGCCGTTGAGAGGGGAAATTACAACACCCCAGCCAACTTCCAGATCCCCCTCAACCAAATTCCAAATGCTTTCCAGACTCCACAAAGTCAGCGACTTGAGGCTGAAGATCTTATTATTAATCCATAATTTAGACTTTATCACAAGTTAAGTCATCATTATTGTAACCAATGAGACTCCATTCAAGATGACAGGAAGCACACGGTGTGAGCAATAGTTCAAATTCAGAGACGCTGAGCGGTTGTCTGTGCTGTCCTGTCTCCAGGATATTAGTGATCATATCTGTCAACAGTGTGGGCCTGATCTCTACAACGTATCTTTCCTTTTCAGAGATGTCGTTTGCTTTTGGATACATACGCGTGCAAATCTCAGACAACGTGGCATTATTTAAAAAGAAGACGGCTCAGAAAGCTATTATAAGATGTGTTATGCCGAAGCACTTGTCTATTCTAAACCTTATAATTGCATTTTGAAAAAAATTTATGATTTAAAAAAATACATACAGTAGACTTGTTCCAACCAAATAAGATGGTATGTTGGCTTGTTTTGGGGTCTTCTCGTCTAAATGTAAAAGTAAATCGGAGTCAATAGCAAAACATGAAAAATGTAAAAATGCATACCTGTAAACACACAGGTGATGACAGATGGCTGTCACATGGATGGTGAGCGGTGATTTTGTTTAAATTCAACAGAGATTGGAATGGCCACAATACACCTACATTTTTGTGCATTTGTATATTTCAAATATGAATTGATTGCTACACATTATTATTTAAAGAAAACAGTTTTGTAAGCTCGATTTATTTATTTTACAAGCACTTACTTACCAACACAGTCTCAAAGGAATTTGTGGCATTTTTTCATGCCAGTCATTTTGTTCAGATCACCCAGGTACAAATCCTAATCTAAAGTATTTAAATACACATTATTTATGTAAGAATTCATTTCAACAAAATCTGATGGTAATTCATACCCCTGTATGGGGTAGGATATTTTTCCCTGTGAATGGGTTTAGGGCCAGAGTAAGGGTAACCATTTAATGTTACTTTGCCACCTTGCATAACTCAAGTTTTTGGAAATATTTGCCTTTGCAGAGGTGATTTTAGAGTTTTGGGTGTAGTAAGGTGTTAGTTAGCCAACTCCTAATTTATTTGTGGCTTCTTTTGATATCAGGTTTAAATAATATATGTACATACAAACACGGTCTGTGAATTGAATAAAAGTTATGTTTGTGACACGAAAAATAACGTAAATTAAAAGATTAAAATTTTCGTTGGCAATGCAACAAACTGACATTATGCTGTTGACCACATGATAAAAAATATTTGTGAGCAGCTGACTAACTTAATATTATTTTTGTATTTATCTGCAACCAGCCTGCCAGAAATTTCAGCTCCACACCCTTCATGATTAATAATCCCAATGTGTACTTTCAACCCTCAAACAAAAACGAAAAAGAAACACGGAAGCCTGTTTAATGTTTCACCAGACTTCATTATTCAATGGTTTATTTAACACATGTATAAAGTGAGCTTTCATCATTTTCAAAGGGTCACATCTATCTTGTCCTGCTTAAAGAATACAATGCAACAAAATAAAGACATCAAAATCCCTTTCTGAGATTCCCATGTTCTCATGCGCATCGATCACACCCCTGCAGACTGGGAATCATTCCCATTTTTTAAATTTTCCTATGATGTGTCTACCCAAGGGACAGATCTTTAAATAGGAAAAGAACATGCAGAGCATTCAGGGTAGAGATCTTTTTTAATTTCAGCTCTGAACCTGCAACTGTTCTCAGGATGGTTAGGCAAGAGCTGAAGGGGAGTGACTGATGATAAACAGTAAAACACACTTTCCTGGTGCAGACTCCACATTTATCTGCAATCCACCCTGGATCCCAAAGCTTGGCGATGAGACAGATAGTGCAGACCTCAAGTCTCCATCAACACATGTAGGAAACTGCCCATTGTACCCAAACCAGTCAGTCACCGATGGGCCATACGACTATACCTCAATGACAATGTTTCATGGTTTGGATTTTGTAATAAACATCACATAACATGTCACAGCATCATTTCCTTGTGACCCTAGGTGTTTGACCTCTAACACGTGGCTTTTGTCACATATTAAAAGAGAGGTCAACTGGTCACATAGCTTGAATGTTTTTAGGTGAAAGGAAGTGTATTTGAATTTTAGACAGTATTGTTTATACGTATAATATTTGATAGGGGTTTCTAAGAATGTTATTTCTGCATAAATATGAAACTTAAAAACACTATTCAAAACTCTTATAATAAATGTTTCTACATTTAAATATAATAAACATTTATACATGATATTATGTTAATGATTTTGCTACAATCTGTTTATCATAACCCATGAAGTTCTAAAGTATCACCCACGTCTTGATAGCCTCAAAATGTTTCTCCCGCTAATAAATTCCTAAGCAATTATCCGAAATGTTAAATGAAACCATGTGATCTTGTAAAGCTTGAACTAGGTTAAAGGCAGGGTCTATTATTTCTGGTAGTCAATGTTGACATTCGTAATCACACAAAAACAATCACGTCCCTACACTCTTTTGATAGAACTGTCCTTCCCATACGTCATCTGTCACTCTGGGCTACTAATCCTCTCCGCTTCTTAATGCTGATTGGCTGCATGACTGTTTTTAGACTCGGACCCCACTCAGTTTTCTAAAGCATTTTTGAAAAATTATAGACTCTGTGTTTAAAAGAACAAAGTAAAACAAAGTTTTAAATCTTTAAAAGCATGATGATTTACATTACGTGCCATTCTATTTATCCAGGCCTGATATTGTGAAGAACAGATGCATTGCTGTGGTTTTTCTTTATGTAGCATATGATAAAATCATATTTCACTGGAAAGTTCATGTCTGCACACTATCAAGGATATCAACATTTTTGTGTATAAGTTTAAAGACGTTCAATGTTTCTTTGGCTTTTGCTCTGTTTTGTTTAATCAACTTAAGAACATGGTTTATTTTTGTCTTCACATATGTGAGTGCCGCCTCCTGGTTGGTATGCACATGTCCATTATGCAACAGATGTCATGTGACAATGTCATGGCCAAGTTGCTGGAGAGTTCGACTTCTAACCTTAGGGTTGCTGGTTTAAGTCTCGGGCCGGCAATACCATGACTTCTCCAAAATATCTTGTTTTGTCATGAAGTCATATGGGTTTGAAATGAGGCCAATTATCATTTTAAGAGATGATATCGCCTTATAATAAAACTGAACAAGGACCATATTTAATCTCCGACATTAAAGAACATCAGTAAAGAAAAGAAAAATCATAATAAATAACATTTGATGGTAAAAGTATGATAAATAATAAAAGTATATTCATTATATATGTTCTACTACATTCACTGTCCTTACAATAATATAAAATTATAAATAAATAACATTGCCATGAATCTGTATTTTTATTAATCATTTTAAATATCCTTGGTTAAGGAACACAACCAGTCAACAAAGTATCTCTCCGAAGAAACAAAAGATGTCCTTCTTTAAACATTTCCCTGATGCTTTAAGGCCTCTTCTGTAGATCTGTTCCTCAAAATCACCCAGAACTGTCCATGGAGACGGCAAGAGTTTCCATCCGGAAAATCACCAACAAGAGACAGCACTGTTTGCTATGAGGTGCCTCATTCTTACCTACACGGTGCGTAAGAGAAGCTATATGCATAAATGGAATACATTTCATAGACTTTTCCTTCCCTGGTACAAAAACAAATCTTTAAATCACATTTCAATGCAATATATTGATTTTATTCCTAAAATATAAAAAAATGGACCACTTTTGTTACATAACATTATTGATATGTTTTATTTAATTGCAATCCTATGATAAATAAGCAGCCAAAACTACCAAGCATAAAGGAGACAAAGAAATAGAAGAGGGGCTAAGAGTTACACATTTTCCAGTCTAGGTGCCCCAGCAGCAGTAGCTGAACTCAGACAAATTCTCCTTGAACCACAAGTGGAAATTTTTCATCAGGAGGTACAAAATACTAATCCAGCCTCCCTTAAAATGAAGCCATGCATGCTGTGATGTATTCACATATTGACTCATTGAGAATGGCTGGCAAATGTACAGTTCTTCTATTGTAATTGAAGAGAAGCAGCTAATGCCACAGGCATTCGAGCACATCAGGTTTCATGTCACTGTATTGCTTTCGCAGACGTTCTTGATTTTGAAGAAAAATAATAGCAGGTGGAGGGAAGCATCACTCAGATACAGAAACCCACATCTTTAAGGCATTCAGTAAAATCTTTCATCCGCATTGATTGGGGTCGTTGCGGCCTGGGTCAGCCGTGGTCTGGTGGTTCAAGGACAAGTGATTCCAAGGTTGCTGGTTCGATACTCGGTACCAACAGAGAATGTAGGAGCAGGCAATGAATGACCAGCACTCTCCTTCACCTTCAAATCAAGTTGAGCAAGGCACCATTCCCCCCCAAACTGCTCTCCGGGCATCACACTATGGCTGACCGCTGCTCACAGTTTCCTTATATCATTCTAAACTCATCTTAAAGTGAACAGTTACTTCAATAGAAATTTAGTTTACTCATCACCACAATCCTGAATCTTTTCCACAGTATCTTCCAAAGACCAGATTTTGCTACTTCACTGTAAAAACCTCTGCAAAAAATACCATATGAGTGTTTTGAACTAATTTATATTATAGTGACCTAAACACATAGTTTTATTTCCCTTTTCTTCCTTTTATAAAACTTAATATTACTTAAATGATAAGTTAAGTGTTAAAAAGCATTATTAGTCATTTAATCATTTACTAGTTTGAAAGAAACAGTTGAACCAAAAATGTAAATGGATTATTTTAAATGTACTCTTTCAGTCTTACTTTAAATCATTATAAATATGTATATATTATTTTGTTGTGCTCACACAAATAGGGATGGTTATTAAAAGTTTGTATCCAAGTCATTTTGGGTCACCACTGACTCTCATCCTAATACAATTTGACAACTAAAAGAGTCAATGATGAGTCAATGAAAGAGTCAATGATAATATATTTATCTGTTCAGCACACCCATTGTCAAATAAACAAAGTGATGCAGCCTAAAATTACAAAAACTTTTTTTATAAAGAGTGTTAAGAGAAGTACATTTCAAATTGAAACTTTAGAAAGCCCAATGTATCTATTAAACACATTACAAGCCTTGAGATATGCACTGTTTCAAATGTCATAAATAATGATTTGCCTTCAATCTTGCAAAATAACTTCTTAACACTCAAGTTAGGATGGAAATATAAACAGCTATATATCTGCATCAACTATTTTGAGAATTTTATGAAAACTTGAAAATATGTTTTTGGTTTGTACATTTTAATTCACAAAAATCTTATGTTTGTTGTCTCTCAAAAAATTGTGTCCTTTTTTGTAACATCCATAAGGCAAAACGTCAAGCCCATATGCAATATTGTTGCATATGATTGAAAAATTTAAAATCTATAACAATGTGTGCAACAGTGCAAAAAGTTGATCTAGAGCCCTAAAAGTATTGGTCTAAAATTTTTTCTTTCTAAAATTCAATAACATGAATTTTTCTCTTACAAAATAATTTTTATAGCACATTTATATATAATAAGTAGGAACTTGTTTTGTGAACAGAGCACAAGATTAAAAGAAATCTCTCCCATTCAACTACGTAAAATGCTTGGTGAAAATAACACATAAAAGAAATGAAATCTAGCATGAATCTTTCCCGTAACAGGTTTACATTTTCAAGCTGCTTATGAAGTCGCATGAAATACAAAGGGAACGTTGCTAGGGGAGACCTGTGCTATTCTGTCAGACTGTCTAATTGAATGCTGCTTTATCAGAGCCAAATTCCTCCAGCACACAAAGCAGGGATTATTCCCCACCAGTGTGTTTACGAGAAGAGGTGGGGGTTTAACTCAGACATGGTGCTTTTCTCACGAAACCATTCGACTAGGCAGTCCTCTAGGCTGCTCTGAGATCAGCAAGACGAATTTTTTTCAATCACAGTTCTTAGTTTCCAGTCCATGCCTAGTACACAGGGCACCATTCAGACTCAAGAGATCCTTATAACCAGGATGGTGTAGAGAGGACTGTATATAAAGATTAAACCTATGGAAAAGTGTTAGAAAGATTAGGTTTTTATCATTTTAAAGCGAATAATATTTGTTTTTCTTTAAACCAAAGCCAAAACAATGACCAAATTAATTGAAAATGTTAAAACTTTATTTATAAAAAAAGGAACCATTTTATAGGACAGGGATCTCAAGGGAGCATTTTTGGCAATAAATACAAGAAGATTGGTAAGAAGGGGCACAGATAGGTTTGGAGGTGTAAATGTATAGAGGGCATATGGCACAATTTAGCAATGCATTGCTTGGTCAAATGATTTCTAGGCAAGAAGTAAAAATATACAATAAAAATACTTTAAAAACCCACAATGCTCAAATCGGCCTGGGGACCAGACTGTCTGCTCTCTCCCCACCATGCTCCCTAGGCACTATGGGAACTTATTAAATGTTGATTATGTAAAATTCTCGAGTACAAAAGAACTGAGATTCTCATTCTTAACCAAATCCAACATCAGAGACATGATGATGTGGGGTACACATTGGGTTCAAGATACATGAACGGTTCCACTAATTTGTCTGACCTTTTCTTAAAAGTTCATTAAAAATATCTACTCTCTATTCTCAAGCTACATAAAAACACTGTGTCACCCAATAGTGGAATGATGATACAGGAAAGTATCCTCTGGAAAATGTCCCGCTCTGTGATTCAAGGATTCAAAAATATTCCTCTCGAGCCTTTTAGTAATCGATCCCATGGTCGTAGTGGCCTCTGTATTCATCGTGGTAATCTGCTTGGTAGTCATCCTGATATTCTCCTTGGTATTCGGCCTGATAGTCGCTGTCGCTGATCTCGGAGCCGTTGGTACCTGTGCCCTGACTGCCGTTGCTGCTAATGGAGGGCTCTGTGGGTGAGGCGCAATATTTGGGGTCGTATACCTGCCTGCCGAGCCCGTACACACTCATGCCCTTCTGAGACGCCACCTTGTTTGTGCCCATCTGCAGTGAAATGGTGGAGTTGTCCACGGGCTGAATTGCTACTTTTTGGTCAAAGATATCCCTCCTGGTGCCGGGAGCTGGCATGCCGGCCTGAGGAGGAAAATACGTGATAAAAAAAAGCTAAAATACAGCTTTGAATTCTGAATACTCAAGTAAACAATAACCTGGCTTGCTCCTTTATTGGTGCCCAT